>JBBPCY010000007.1:20753360-20764631 GCA_037974405.1 Brachyalestes nurse | reverse complement strand
CATGAGGGAGCTGTGAGCTTTTGAAGTTGGGTACAGCAGTCGGGGAAAAATTGTAGGAGGGTTAACAGGTTAAAGAATATTTGCCTTTTTCTGTGAATTAAATCTAATATGTCCAAAATAGCATGGGTTTTTGAGTGGATGATAGGGTTGATTTGGTAAAGGATCCACTGGTTTATTTTCTTTGCCAGTCCCAGAGTTTAAAGGAATCAGTATTTTTTTCCTGGCCTGCTTCCTTTTTGTCCAGTTTTAACTACTTATGGTATTTTCCCATAATTGGGTCATCCATATATCGAAGGTTATTATTCTACAAATAACCTTTGATTACCTTCCTCCAGTTCTGCTCCTCTTATTATATGTTCAGCATGACAGGGGAACATAATGGTGATAGTGGGCAGCCTTGTCTTGCTTCTTTACCTTCGCCACACTGTTCATTGTCTGTCATGACTGTAAATCACTGATGAACGATTACATGCTCAGATATATCCACTTTGTCAAGGACATGCCATAATTTTACATGATTGACTGTCAGAAATGTCACTGCAGTCTATGTCAGCATACATCAGCAATCTCCTTTTACTTTGTCTTTCTTGAGTCCTGCTTGCATGCCTGGCAGTTCTTGTTCAGTGTAAGGCCTTAGTCTGCATTGGTGTGTGATGTAAGTGAAGCGTTATGATAGTTTGCACTTCTGGTATTTTTTTGGTATTGAGAAATAAACTGTCCTGTTCTAGTCTGTTAACCACTGAGTAATTTTCCAGTTTTGTTGATATAGTTTGGTCATTATTTTAATGAAATCTTCAGAATCCTGAAATAATTAAATTGCAGTGTTATTGATCCATGTGGCTTTCTTTTTTGGCAACAATCGCAGACTTCATCTGCTTGCACTAAAGGTTCTTTTCTGTTGCTGACATGAACAAAAGTGTGAAGACAATTGATTTCTTTTTATTCAGTCTGATATAACCTGTCTGTTGGTTTCTTTTAATGTACCCACTCTGGGCTAAAGTGTGTTATGGATCTCATAAAACAGTCCTGGTTTTTCCATGTTTCTTTCCATGTTCAGTGTCTACTCTTTTCTGGGAGCTTTCTGGAATTCATGGTTTGTTGACTGAATGTGTAATTTAATCTGTGTTGTGTATGAGTGTTCAGTCTAAAGTAAATTGCAAGCCAAATGTATATGGGCACTCCATTGGTATTAATGTTGTCTCCATAACAACATTTACTAAAACATGGCTGCATGAAAATAGCTGAAACCATTTATTAGAGAATATGTCCACATAGTCCATGTAGTATACAATGTATGAAGTAGAGCCGTGGTTCCTCTTGAGGTTTCTTCCTTCAGCTTAGGGAGTTTTTCCCGTCCTCTTTGGCTTGCTCGCTAGGGGCTCGGACCTGGACTCTGTAAAGCTGCCTTGTGACAGTTTGGTTGTAAAAACACTATATAAATGAAATTGAATTGAATTGAAATTGAATAATTGATTCAGCACGCCAAATAACACAATAATTGTTCTTCCCACACATAATTGAATTTATCTGAATTGACCTGTTTTTCATGTTTGTTGCTTCTAGTCCTCCAAACATGTCTGATGGGGATAATTTAATAGGACTGAGTGTAGCCCTGGATTTGCTGAAGGCATTCCGACCCTGCTCTAGAGCTGCCAAAGACAAAGAAATCATTCTTCACAACCTCTGCCTGGTCTATAGCAAAGACGCCAAGCAACTGGAGAAAGCTGTGCTTATTCTGTCTGATATGGTGGCAAGGAATGTGAGTCTAGATCTTTGCAATAAATCTCTGTGTTTGCTGGAAGTATTAGCAGAATGTTAGTTTCATGTCTTACATGCGTATGAGTATGAATTAGGTAGACAGAGGAGGATGGCTCTAGTAAACTGTCTACTGTAATATTAAATCGTATGTGTGTTTAGCACGTAGAGGATAAGCATGCATAAGCCCACGGTTTAGGGAAATAGACTGGAAGAGCAAGCAAATTTGCTGTTATTGCACAAAGTGGAATCCTGTTTATAGGCGAATTGCCCCAGCTGGAGAAAGAAGCCTTTGGGGGAATTTTGTATCATTTATCATCTGATATTTACAGAACAGCAGTATAAACAAAGCAACTGCATTCAAATATAAATGAAAAGTGCAAATGATGAGCTCACAAGCTAATTCTATGTGGATTCAATTAGCAAAACTCAGTAAACCTTTTCATGTTCTACTTTAAATAATGTAGTTGAGGACAACAAATTGGATGAACCGACTTCGAGGTTCTGGAGGAACAGTTCCCCAGAATTCAGGTGGAGGGGCATTGGGGATGAAGAAAGAACTGAATAATTAATATGGTTAGGGAAGAAAGCTAGAGAGGTGCCTTGAAATATACCAGTTCAACCAATACCTGTTTAATTATTGCTATTCTGTATATATTAACTTTTACCAAGGGAATTTCTAGCCTCAACCAAGTGCAGTGATACAGACTAAATTTCTCTAATTGTCTTACACAAGGGATGTAACTTTTTATTTCATCCCTTACAAATGTTCTGTTTTGAAATTTTTGGCCAAAACACACTTGTTGAAAACAATGATGATATGTGAAATGTAATAACACGTATCCATAACTTTTATTTTATGTGTTTTGTTAATGTGCTTGCTAAGGAAGAACATCTGTGCTGTTATTAGGATTTTTGTCTCAATATAAAATATTCTTCAGTATAAAATATTCTTCAGTATAAAATATTGAACATAGGACCAACAGGTTTTGGTTTTCTCTTTGGGTGCAGGTGTTGTTGGAGACCTCTTTGCTGGTAACTGCTCAAGCCTTCCTGCAGCTCAAACAATCTCCCAGAGCCAGGAACTTTCTTAAGAGGATCAGTAAAGCACAGTGGACTCAGGCCATGGCTGATGACTTTGAGAATAGCTGCCTTCTTCTCGCTGACATGTATATCAAAACAGGAAAATACACAAATGCCGAGAAGCTTTTGGATGACTGCATACGACACAACGTAGTAAGAGCCTGTTGAGAGAAACTTTAACTGTGACTGTATTTGCTTCACATTTGGTTGGTACACATGGTCCTGTGCAAGTCATCAAAAGTCAAATCCTAGACTAGTCTGTGACCTTTCCTCTTATGCTCTGGCAGTTGACCTATCTATGCTCTGCTGAGAAGTACATTCTTTCATAACCACTTGTGCAAGCTTGGGCAAGCTTTATAAACCACAGGCAAAAATATCATTCAACCCAACAAGAAATTGTACCATACTTTAGACTCACTTTAGATTTGCTTCATAAGGTTTCCTGTCCAGTTTCAATTCTATGCTACTAAAGTAGACTAAACAAATCAAAATTCGACAAACTGGAAATGGCAAGAAAGAATTTGCCAACATGCTCATGTTAGAACACTTTAAGAGCTCTTTATCTGTTCTATCCCAAAGGTTTACACTCATACAAATTATGTATCATACAACATATAATATTGCAGTAATTCCCTCGTGAGACTAAATGAAATTTTTGCCAATGTTCTGTACAACATCTGTAACAGTATATTAAAATGTGAATGTATAAATCAGTTGTTCCACTCTCTGTTTAAAACAGTAAAGTTGTAGAAGGTATAGCAGAGGAAATATACCATATTGTATTTTGTTGTTAGGCTATTCTGTCAGTGTAATATAATATTGTTACTGCTTGTGCTTATTCAGTCATGCAGCAAGGCATATGAGTACAAAGGTTTCATGATGGAAAAAGACCAAAGATACAAGGATGCTGCTGAGCAGTACCAGCTGGCCTGGAAGTACAGCTACTGCGTGGACCCTGCCATCGGTGGGTTTTTAGAACACAACATATGCTTAATTGTCAATTGTGTGTCTTTATAACATACCCAGATTCAATTTGGTCTGCATTCATGAACCGCATGTGATTGCTGTCAGAAAAAGTCCTTATACCTCCATTTTTTGTCAGTTTATTCAAACTGAAATTATTGAATTTGAAAAGACCAGCAGCCATTTACACTGTCTGAAAACATCATAATGAATGGTCAGGTAGAACTCGTCCAAATGACTTGGGAAACCTTTTTCCATTCATTTACATTACAAATTTTTCACATCCATGTTCAGCAATCTGTATTATTAAATTTTACTGTAATTCACAGGATACCGACTTGCCTTTAATTACCTGAAGTACAAGAATTACACGCAGGCCATCGACGTGTGCCATCAGGTTTGGAAGGCGCTTTTGCTTAGTCACATACAGTAGATAAAAGACGTTTTGGTAAAATCTGTGTAGGGTAGAAAAATGTACCAATGGGATTCATCCTTGGAAAAAATGAGTGTGGGAAAAATGCACTGTAATTCTGAAATCCCTTAAAATGTTACAAGATATTAGGTTGCAGGGTAGTAACAGTAATTAACAGTAACAGAATGTTACAATTTGTTTGGCATAAAAACCCCTTGTATCAAGACTGCGTTTCTGTTTTCTTAGGTTTTGCGGGAACATCCTGATTACCCACAGATCCAAGCTGAAGTTCTGAACCGTGCCCAAGTCTCTCTAAGGCCATAAGCACAAAGACTCTTTCACAATACAAACCGCATCCATTGTCATATTTTAAATGTACTTGGTTTGGACTAAATGCTCGTTCTCTTTTAATACATATTTGGTACTTGGATGAAATATGTTACTTACACAAAATTAGGAATGCAATTTACTAGCAGTTAAAATTATTTTATTTTCTATTAAATAGTAGAATAGAATGTCATAACGTTTGTATAGTTATAGTAAATTACATAGTTTTTATACCATTGTGTGATGTTTTCAAGTAACATGTGTTCTCTATTTACATGCTGTGTCTTCTTATCTGGGGTTTCAATGTTTGGAGTAAAATATAATATATTTATTTTTAAAAATACAAAAAGTTTATGCAATAAGATACTATAAGAATGCTTACATAAACACACACACACACAAATTTGTCGTAGGGCATATCAAGGTCTTATGTAAAAAGCCAAATGCTTGTTTTTAAACCTAAAATTAAATAGTGTGTACAAACATCTTGTCAGTGTACTCTATCTTGCAGCACCTGCTGCAATCCCACAGCCTTGAGTCTTCACATATCACTGGTCCGGTATAAACCTTTAACACTTTAATATGGACACTTTGTGCCAAATTGAATGGGATTTCTACCACACTCTATTTTTACACCCAAATGTAAACAGTGGCCAAATCTGTTGCTTTTAGTTAAACTGTTTCATCTACCCATAAAAACGATAGTAAGGTGAATTTGGAACTGCATCAGATAACATCTGGACTCCCATTGCCTGCTCTCAGCTCTCAGAGATATAAAAGCAAGGTGACTCCAGAAGAAAAATATTTTTCCAGTACAAGATGATGCCCTTTGTGGTTCTCTTGTTGTCCTCTATTGGTAAGGCATATTGTTATTTGTGATATTTTATATGTAGGTATGTAGAGAGAGAGATACATATATATGTGCTACTTTATCTACCATCTCCCCAGCTAATGTTCTAAAAGATTGACTGACTGTGTGTGTTGCAGGACTCATCCATGCCACTGTTCCACCTGATCTCACTGTGAGCAATGAGAGATACACTGGGAAGGTGGTAGGAGGAAGCAATGCTCATCCAAATATGTGGAGATGGCAGGTAAGCCTAGCAATAGAGGAGGCTAAGTGTCCAAAAAAATATGTAATAAAACCAGCTTTCTGTGCTTTTTTTGTTAAAGCTGTTGTGCATTACTGCCTATGCTCATACATGTAAGTTGGAATTCTTCTTGACTGAATAATGTGGCGAGTTATTAAAGACCATTGTGCTATCCATTGGACAGTCTTTGAATTTTATGCTTCTTGGCAGCCAAACACTATTGAATTTAATATTTATTTATTTTAGAATTAATTTTGCGTATATCATTATGTCTATTCTGACATTCCACTTAGAAGCTCCACACCCATGTCAGTCATATTATTTTGTATAGAATAAACAACAGTTAATACTTCACTTATTACTATAATGTGTACATAAAGAAACTGTATTGTCTATGTAAATTGTCTTTTTTTTTTTTTTTTACAAACATATATCAAATAAAAAGCAAATGTGTTTCTTGATTTTCGTTAACTAAGTAATAATATCCATATCAAAGTATATTTGACACAAAAAACATAAATATTAAAACTATGAAGTGGACTTTTATCTGTTCCCTGTTTTTTCAGGCATCCCTGCAGTACGACAACTGGAACACAGGCAGTTTCGCTCACATTTGCGGAGGCAGCCTTGTTAGCCCACTCTATGTCATGACTGCGGCCCACTGTATCCTTGAGTGAGTCTCCTCCCATGATGTGTGCAGTGTGTGTGTGTGTGCGCGCGTGTTTGTGTGTTACAAAACTATGCATTAACTATTATTTAAATGTGCTGAAAAACATCATAAAATGTGGAAGCAACTTGTTCTGTACAAAAGTAACAAATCTTTCCCTCTCACACACACACGCACATACACAGTATGCAGGTCAAGTTCTACCGTGTGGTTTTGGGCGAGTACAATCTCTATAAGTATGAAGGCACTGAGCAGGCCCGTGCTGTGACCAAGATCGTTATTCACCCTGGCTGGAATGAAGACCTTGCAAATGGGTGCTTACATTTAAGTAAAAAGTATTCTATATTAATTAGAAATGAAATTGGTCAAGCAGTCTTTTTAACATGTTGTCTGCTTATTGGATGTGTTTCACGGATGTTAGAAATGACATAGCCCTGCTGAGGTTGGACTCTCCCATCTACGACAATGGTTACATTGCCCTTGCGGAGCTGCCATACCCAGACCAGACTCTGCCCAATGGCTTCACCTGCTACATCACTGGATGGGGACTTCTAGCCAGTGAGTATGAACAAGTCTGTCCCACCACACTTTCAATCAATTTTTTTCACTGCTCTTTGTTTGCTGGGTTCTATATGGTCATGTCAGTTAAGCAAAAATGACCATTATCTGGTCTGATTTCTGTCACACTAATCTTGAATGTTTCCAGTCCTGTATTCTACCACAAAACACTATATTTGTGTGTGACTGGGCAAACTGCATATAGTCTCTGATGTTCACCTTGACTGTATCTTTCTTGCAGCTGGTGGTAGTACCCCAGACATCCTGCAGGAGGCACCCATCCCTGTGGTGGAGCACTCTGTGTGCTCCTCTCCTGAATGGTGGGGTGTTGTAGCCAAGAAAACCATGGTGTGTGCTGGAGGAGATGGTCTTACCTCTGGCTGCCAGGTACAGACATTCTTTAAAGAGCCCATATCATGGAAAACTATAAGAACCTGAATCTGAATGTGCTGTGTGAATTATATTTATGTGTTACCTAAAATATACCATCCTATACAGTTTAGATATAGTCACCAAGCCACAAAACAAGCTGTTTTGATGTCGTCATGGTTGGGATGTCACAGCGTATATTTCCGTATTACCTCTTCAGCTTGCAGAAGCAGCTTAACTGCGCATGTTAAAAGGAGTGAGCAGTAGAGTTATTTGAGTTTACATATATCGGTAACAAAAACCAGATTAACCTGAATGATGACTATTTTTGGTACATAAAAGAGCAGTAAACGAGCAGTATTTTATATCAGTTTAAACCCCAAAAAGCACTTCAAATCAACTTCTGGAGTTCTCTAGTCTTACAGTGTACTTAACATACGTAGAAAAAATGTACAATGAGGGTGCTTTATAATTCAGTTGCTGAAGATATAATTCTGGCTGTAGGCTTCTGATCCTGTCTTCTTGTTTTGGTTCTTTTGAACTGTTGTAGGGAGACTCGGGTGGACCTCTGAGTTGCTTCACTGATGGTTACTGGAGAGTGCATGGTGTGGTGAGCTATGGCCCTGCTTCAGACTGCAACACTTATCGCAAGCCAACAGTCTTCACTCGTGTTTCTGCCTTCTTGGGATGGCTGTACTCTGTAAGTTTTCTGTTTTTATGTTGAATGACACTTTTTACTGCTAAAACAGAATGCACTGCTGACACTGTACACCTGTACATTTCTGTGGTCTTTAAAAACATAAAGAGGAGCTGTTGTCAGGCTAAAATCCAATTCCAAGATTAAACCTTAAATCATGGGCGCGGGGACCATTAAGTGTAAATAATTTGTTTCGTCCCCCTTTGTCCAACCCCCGCCCCCACCAACACCACCAAGAGCCGAGATGTAGAGCCATGCGTCCCCCCATGCGTGGAAGTAATCTAGTTTACTGATGGCCAAACTGCCAAAAAGTTTGGTAATGCAACAGCAGAGGCCCACATAGAATGTTGCTTAAGATCATAGTCAGTAGAATATTGTCCACATTAAATGCTGCATTATTCTAGTTTCAGAGAACTTCTTATGTCACACAACAAGTGGAGGCTCATCTTCAGGGTGCAAGTTGCAAGACTGATTGAACCCCCCTGAAAAACAGCTAAATTAAGTCTTTGGGGTGGTTGGGGGGGAATGAAATTGAGGGCCAGGTGAAATGGTTTAAATGAAATAAAACCCCCACTGACAAAAATGTTCACACACACTAGTTATTATTATATCAGAATCTCACACTTACTATTCAAGATTACAGTAGCGATTTCTCTTACTGCAAGAGGCCAACATCAGCTTCCCACTTTTATTATTTTCTGTTTCTTTTACAGGAAATGGTTTGAAAGCCTAAGAAGTTTTTTGAATAAAAGACCATCTGTTGAAACTTAGCGAGAGTGTGATTCTTCAGTAGGCCTACACTCATACAAGGTACCACAAACTTCATTTGGGAACGGTTCCATAGGAGAACCTCTTTTGGTTCTCTTTACACTGAGCAGCACAGATAAAATTTAGTATCACAGATTTATGGTATCAGAAGATAATTAGGTGTGCATTGATAAAGTTAACCATCCTTTCTGATTGATGCTCTTCTATGCTGAAAGAATGTCATTCAAATGCAAATCTGAAATGGGTTTCTTTCACTGGGCTGATTTGTTCTATATAGCCTAGCACTGTGCTGTGCATGTAACTACACAGAATCCACAACTTATGACTAAGAAACACCAAGTGAAGAACATACACTGCAGTTAAGTGTCAGGTCCTAAATGCCATGAGTGAAGTGCACAAAAACAGGAGGACTGCTGTTGCAAGAGCATTCTATCACAGATTATATTATGAACATTGTAATATACTGATACTCTTATTTGTTCCTGCAGTAGAACTCAGTGCGCCATGCTGTCTTTACTCAGGCTCCTCCTCTGGCCTGGCTGATGGAGCGCTGATGGTGGAGGAGACAGAAAAAACTGTGAAAACCTCTAGAAAACACTTAAACACTCTGAAATAAATTAAGATTTGACTTCAAAGGAGAAGGGAGATGTGTTCAGAAAGTGCCCAGCCATTTTAAACACATTCTGAAAAAATGGGGAACAAGTGGGAAGCCTGATCATATTTACAAAGAACCCGCTCGCCATCGCACAGTGAGGAGCAGGAAAGTGTATGTGTGGCTTGTTGACTTCCTCTGGCTTTTCTCAATAAACCAGTGCCTGTCGCACACACAGAGAAAGGTCAGGCATTGATCTTATGTGTTTTTTGGTAGTGTTATTTTTTTGGCTTTGATTACAAAAAGCCCTTTATGAAACAAATGTTCCCTTGCCTTCCTATGACTGTCAGGGAGGCTTAAAATAAGACCAGTCATCATTTGATGACCAATGAACAGTTTATTTTAGCAGCTGCCCTGTCAGTGAGGTTCTTTTAACCAGCAATTCACCTTCTCTTTTTATATCTGCTGTTATGATTTCTAAGCAATTTATTGATACAGATCTCAGTTCAGGTGTATCTTGCTACATCCCTAATGATGTATCAACCTAAAATCCGGACCATAAATGAATTTTCTTACACTAAGGCTAAAAGAGACATGACAAAAGATGAATATGACACCTTTTTTGTCATTGTCTGCAATTTAGGCACCTAGTTCATTATCTTATTTATAGGTCTCCCATTGAACATAATATAACTGTAAAACATATTTGCATATTAATTTAATATTAGATTAAAAGTATTGTTACTTTTGATTATTATTGTATTTTTACTGTTGAAATGATTGGGTTTTTTTAATCTTATGTGAATATGAACTCTCCATATCCTGTAGACTGATGTGAGCAGGTCATTTGGTGAGTAGATTAGAGGAAAGATGGTGAAACAAATAAGTCAACGTGTGATGCAAAGGAAAAGAGCGAGAGAGAGAAAGACAGAAAGAGAGAGAGAGAGAGACAGAGAGGTTGTGACAGAGGAAATGATGGTGTCACGATCACTTGGGTACCTGTATCATAACGGATTTTGTGGACAGACCCACAAAGTTTGAGTGCAAGCTGGTGGAACACACGCTGAAGAAGTGGAATTAAAGGTAAGAACTCACCACAGCTCTGTCTTTAACGTTCCACAGGCATGGTGAAAGACAGAGTGTGTCATTAAGTGTGGGTTAGTCTCAGTTGCTGATAGATGGTGTCTTGCTCTCCTCAGATGTCAGTCTCTCACAGCCCTTCTTCCTCTCTCGCCTTTTCGTCCCACCATCACACGTCCTCCCCTGTGGTCAACACTTTGGCCTTGACTCCTGACTCCACCACGTCGTCACCAACTCCTCTGGCCGGACACATGCCTCACATGGACGGAGGACCGTACGGCCAGTCAATGGTTGGTCAGCCCAGGACAACTGACGGCAGGAGCGGGGAGGCAATGATAGGGTTGGCGTACTTGCCCTATTCAGGCTGTCTTACTTCACCCTCGGAGAGAGCAGTGCAGCATGTCCACAATGAACAACAGGTAAAAAGATGAAAACAGAATATATATGGTAGCAACTTATTTGAACCTCTGACATAACCATGTCAGAAACGTGTCATGTTAGGTTGCCGAATTTTATGGCATAACTTGGCCAGTACATATATATATATATATATATATGTGTATATATGTATGTATA
The DNA here is from genome assembly GCA_037974405.1 of Brachyalestes nurse. Classification (NCBI taxonomy): domain Eukaryota; kingdom Metazoa; phylum Chordata; class Actinopteri; order Characiformes; family Alestidae; genus Brachyalestes; species Brachyalestes nurse. The sequence continues at coordinate 20,753,693 of JBBPCY010000007.1, read as the reverse complement.
CATATGTGTATGCACATAGGAAAAAAAGGACTATGTAATTTCTAACACATATATGTGTGTGTGTGTGTGTGTGTGTGTGTGTATGCACATATACATATATGTAAAATATGTATATAAAAAAATAAATATATGTACATAATTTTTCTTTATATATATATATATATATATATTTTGTATATGCAATTTTTCTATCTTCATTTTTTTACGTTTCATGATGGATCAATTGATATTTGGAATATGGATTCACTCACTGTTACTTCCTCACACAGCGGTTAATAATTTAGGATTAATTTGTTCTGAAATGTAAGAGACAAATTCAGCAAGTTAAGCTTC
>JBBPCY010000007.1:20740349-20753260 GCA_037974405.1 Brachyalestes nurse | reverse complement strand
CCTCATTAAATAAGATGTGATTCAGGTGATCAGTAATCAGTCCCTCATGAAGCAGAATGAGGTGCTTGTGTAGGAATCTAACAGACACTGGCATGGAATGGTTGTCATACTCATAGAGACGCTGATTTAAAAATAAACTGCAGTGGTCTCTATTTTTCCGGAGCTGTAGGTACAAGGCTGCTGGAGCTAATAAGCCGGCAGTTCCTATATTTGTCTAAATGTCCTTAACGTTTCGTTCCCTCCTAGATTTGGCAGGCTGAAGACTTTGCTCGTCTCTCTCACTCTCTCAGTGATATTCGGCACACTGGTGTGTGTCTCTCCCTCACCCCCCATCTTCATTGCCATGCGATTCTGTCTGGCTGCAGCCAGTGCTGGTGTCTACCTCAGCCTATATATCACACGTAAGTAGAATCAGTTAATAGAGACATTCAGGGGCACTGGATATTATCTGGGTTTTTGTCTTATGTAGGACAATGAAGTAATTACAGTAAACACATCCACTAATGTGGGACAAAAGATGCAATCGCTATGAGTCAGTCTAAAAGACAGATTATCCTGTGAAATGGTGTAGGTTGATTTTTCCCTATAATCTGCTTTAATAATATGCTTATTACATTATTATACAACATAACTGTCATAACAAAGCCTTTTTAAAAAGCATTCTTAGTGTAAGTAATATAGCAAATATAGCAAAAGTTATTTTGGGCCTTTTCTATTGAAAGAAAAATAGTTCAAACCAGACTAAATGAAGTTATGAAGTTTTGATATGTTAGTGATGATGAGCATTATAATGTTACAGAACCTTCGCAAGGCCACATTTTATGCTTATTTTTTTCAAACATGTAAAAAGAAAGACCATGCCTTCATTATATGACAAATATTAGGAGTGAAGAACAGGGAGGACAAGGGGTGGGTGTGAGGTGAGATAAACACAAGGTAGAAATTGGAAATGTATAGGATGTTAGATAGGAAGAACACACCTTTTACAAAGAGCACACTTCTACTAAAAAGTTTGCATTATTTTACAACTCAATTAAAACAGAAGTTTGTTCTCTGAAAAGAAAGATCTGTATTTTCACTTTAAAAAAATGCTTACAACTGTATCTTTTTTTTAATTAATAAAAGGTTTGGAATTGTGTGAGCCTTCACTACGACTGCTGGTCACGATGTTGGCGGGACTGACTACAGTAGCTGGGGAGCTGTTATTACTGGGAGTAGCTGTCGGATGCCAGTCATGGAGGGGCCTTTTAGGAACTGGAGCTGCTCCTCTCTCCCTCTTCCTTTGCTATGGGTAAGGAACATTGTGAAATGGTCTGAACCTGCACTTCAGAATTGTAAAATATTCTGAAACTGCACTTTAGACATTTCGGCTTCCTGTTTTAATGGTTAAGATTTGACTTTGTCAGCTTTCAAGACAAAGTGGTTCTGGATATTTTGTGCCCTGTCACTGCATGAAACCGTTTCAACAAAATCTGACTGAGTCTTTTAAACACATCGATCCGAAATTCCCCCAGAAACATGAGGACATTTGCTCCTGCCAGTTCTCATTAGCACCTGTCTGTAACTCTGTCTGTTTCTATAGTTACCCGACACGTCTGCATGCTCTGATGTGTGTGTGTGTGTGTGTGTGTGTTACTTGTTGAGTGTGTTATGCTATTTCATTTAACTGGCTGTCTGTGTCATATCTGCTGTTTATGTCCTTAGTATTCCAGGTGTTTTTCCAGAGTCTCCGCGATGGCTCCTGCTCTCAGAGAGAACGGGTGACTTGAACTCCTTCAGTGAATGCAGTGAACGACAAAGAGAAGATGACGGCTTCACGGGTCGGTTCACAGACTCTTTACCACGTGACATAAAATCATAGTTCAGTAACAGAAAACACTGAAGTCACTTGAACCAAAGCATTTGTGTTTGGAGACAGATATCTTAGAACTGATATTCATATGAGGTATTCTTTTTGATGGGTGAAAATGTAAATGTCTGATCTAGCAAAATAACTTTTATTAGAATAACACAGATGTGTTGGGAGGAACTGCAGAAGAGTGACAAATTAAATGAAACACTTGAATAAATAAATAAATTAATAAATTAAAGAAGCAGATGCTTCGAGACAGGGGTACTACATGATGCAATTAAGCAGTCAGCGTCTTACCATGCTCAGTGGTTTGTATAGGCGTACTGAACCACAGCAGTAGACCTCAATTTAGGATGAATATGACAAGAAGAAGAGATCTAAGTGACTAAGTGAACATGGGTTTATTATTGGGGACTGATAAAGTCTTCCTGCTCGACTTTAATAAGAAGAGTGACAGCTACATTTAGATCTATGAGAAAAACAACAGTCTACAAGGTTGTTAGCTGTAATTCACTCACAGCTACGCAGAGTGCAGTGCATGAACCCCTCATTACAAAATTAAGTGACCATTTGAGAGAGTTTATTTTGGATGGTATTCTACCCCTTCTGTAGAGTTCCAGAGTAGAACCTTGTGGAATCTATGCAGAGGTGCACTGAGGTGCAGCAGCTTACTAAGATGTTAGTATGTTGGTTCACCTTTTAATTTGTCACTCATCTGTATTTACAAAGTTACTTATAGACCAGGGGTGTCAACAAAGGGCCAGTGTTGCTGCAGGTTTTTGGTCCAGCCAGGCAGGAGCACACCTGATTCCACTTCCTCTACAGACAGTTGATCAGGTGTGTTCCTTCTTGTTTGGAACGCAATCTTGCAGCCACGCCAGCTTTGTGAGACAATATTTAACACCTATGATATAGACTATATACAGACACTTGTCTATATACAAGAGCAGCTGCTGGCCTGGTGGTTTGGGAGTTGCCCCTGCGATCAGAAAGCCATGGGTTCCAATCCCAGGACTGCTCGTGGCACCACTGAGGCTCTGCGTTACTGGCAGTCCACTGCTTCACTTGGTGAATGGGTTAAATGCAGAGAAAGAATTTCACACTGTGTGCTGTGCTGTGTTCACACGTGACTATAAGGAGCCACTTCAGTTTACTTTATATATGTTCATGCTTGAAAGCAGAGATTTTGTTTTTGTGCAAAAATAAAAAATAAAAATTGAATTGTGGACATATTGAGTATTACTATTATTGATTATAGTTATTTAGAATTCTGAACATAACTATATGATAATGAATACTATTGATTCTGACATTTCGACAACAGTGCAGTAGAATGAGTAAATGTGCTTGTAGAGGCACTTTGGTGTCATGTTTAATAGGGCCCTTGTATAAATGTGACCTGTATAATCTTGTCCCTTGCAGAGCTGGAGTCTGAGCCCCCACCCCCTCGTCGCCCCCACTTGTCCTTCCCAGAGCTGCTACACAGCAGAAACATCTGGAAGAACATGTGTGTGCTGGGCTTCACCTCGTAAGTGACAATGAAAGTCCACCTTTTCAATGGGTTTTAAAATGACTTAAATAAATAGTGATAAATTTGAATTTCCTAAAAAAATGTGAACAGAAATTATTCCCAGAGAGAGAATGAAGTGACCCACTGATGACAAAGGCAGAATGGAGAGAAAACTCCAATTACAATTTTAATTTAAAGTAACACATTGGCAAACCTGTCATTGCCTTCTTTCTTGGCAAGAACATTATAATTTATAATTCACACCATGCTGTAGTTTCTACACACATTTTTTGTGTGTTCCACACACACTAACCGAACACTTTGCATCAAAAGATGCATGGAAACACAGACTAGAAAGATGGAATATATTAAACCTGTTCTGACAGAATTACCTTTGCATCCCTGAACTCAGGGTGTGAAGTATTAGATTCAGCATTTGATTATTTGTTCTCTTTCAGAACTATAATATATATTTGTCATTTACATTTCTCCTTTCATTACTTTGAATTGTTTTTAATTCGTTTTATAAAATAAAGTCTGTAATTGTCTATATCTGTATTCTAATGGAAGAGCAAGTGTTAGTAAATACCATTTTTACTATAATATCTTAACCAAATGAACCAAATTAACCTTTCTTTCTCGCTTTGCTCTTCTTCCTCATACTCCCAGGTTCATCTCTCATGGCATTAGTCACTGCTACAGCTCATTCAGGGGTGATGTCAGAGGCACTACTCCCAGCTTCTATTGGACCTACCTGTTGTCCGTTTGTGCAGGAGGAGGAGCGTGGCTGTTGCTCTGGGCGACAGTGGACAGGTGCGGCCGCCGTGGCATTTTGCTGTTGGCCATGACAATGACTGGGCTTGCATCTCTCATCTTACTGGGGCTAATGGAGTGTAAGTACCAAAAATGCTCAAGCAGATCAGTGACAGGTCTTTTGAAATCCAGCATTTAAAAATGTATCCATATATTTCATGTTATGAAATCTGAAAACCTCAGGATCTGCGGTTCCTTTGTTGATGCTTTAGGATGCACTATGTCACCATCATGTGGCCGAGCAGTGGTATCACACAGATAGGTGAATAGACAGGCACGCAAATATACACTAAATGGACAAAAGTATTGGGACACCTGTTTTTCAGGGTTTGCTTTAGGCCCCTTACTTCCAGTGGAAGGCAATCTTAAAGCTTCAGCATATCAAGACACTTTGATCAACGCCATGCTTCCAACATCGTGGAAACAGTTTGGGGAAGAACCTTTTCTATTCCAGCATGACTGTGTTCTAGTGCTCAAAGCAAAGTCCATAAAGACATGGCTGGAGGAGTTCAGTGTGAAAGCAAGTGACTGGCCCCCAAAGAGCCCTGACCTCAACCCCATCCAACACCTTTGGGATGAACTGGAACGGAGATTGTGAGCCAGGTCTTCTCAGTGTCTGATCTCATAAATGCTCCACAGAATGAATGGGCACAAATTCCCACAGAACCTCAAAACACTTGTGTAAAGCCTTCCAAGAAGAGTGGAAGCTGTTATAGCTGCAAAGGAGGACGAACTCCATATTAAAGTCTCTGCATTTGAATGCAGTGTACTTCCCTGTTGGTGTAATGGTCACGTGTCCCCACACTTTTGTATTTAATTGATCTCTTAGTGGAAATAAAGGTCAAGTGCTGGAAAGCCATTAGCATTAGCCAGGTTCTGTCAGAAAAATCACAAATAGGGTTCTGCTTCTATAAAATGACATATTTTATATACAATAAAATATTGTAAACCTGTATTTTTACTGAAAAGTGGTTGAACTTCTGACTTTCCAGTGTTAACTCTTTCATTGTTTATATTTTATTAGAGCATTATGCTTCGTAGCATAAACATTGTATTATGTGGATAATGTGAATGAATGCACATGTAATTTAATAATGTGTCTCTTTGTAGATCTGAGTGAATCAGCCATTACAGTGTTTTCTGTGATGGGCCTGTTCTCCTCGCAGGCTGCTGCCTCACTCTGTATCCTCTTCACTGCTGAAATCATGCCCACCATCATCAGGTAGCCTTCTACACTTAAGCCCATTTATACGAATCTGAAATCCTTTTTTTATGAAAGTGTAATATTTCTTTCACAGTGCAGTTATTGCACATTCATTTCTGGTTATTTCCAGCAATATATTCTGTTAATAAAATGAGGATAGAAATAGTAATACAGCTTCTACACTTGGCCTTGTCTGCCACCCAAAAGTTGTATAAGAGAGGATGTAGGCTGCTTTTTCAAATGATTTAATTTGGAAAATCAGTGGTACAGGACTAATAAAATCATGCAAAAAGATTCAAACAGTAGTAAATCTACTGCTGGGACCTATCGAAGTAAAATCTATTTTTATAATTGTGTAAATCTCCACACAATGATTGTAATTCAGTGGGAAATTATTCAATGCCTCATGAAATCTTAGTACAATTCAGAAAGATTTTTAAAACATACACAGATATACCCAGAAAAACAACACATTTAAATGCAAAATAGATTTAGATAAAGGCTGAGCATGTTGCATTACGATGAGAGAATATTTGCCTGGATAATTGGAAAAATCAATGCATTCATAGTTTTACTGTGTTTGTTAATATGCCAGCACTGGTTAACTTATCAGATGTCACAGAACATGATATATGACTTTACCACACTGCCAACCCCTAGTTGAGAATTTGATTTTGGGATTGTTGTTCTCAGTGTGGTGTAGCAGCAGCAATACTTTATTGAATGTTGTAGTATTAGATTATACTAATACTATTTTTTCTTTTTACTTTTTTCTTTTTTTTACATTCCAATATTCATGTTGATTAGCCACCTTCAGATTTATGCATCATGATGCATCTGTAAATTTGTGTAGAGGTTTTTTTCCCCCATATTACCCCAGTTACACTAGGTACTCTTGTCTTTGCAGGGGCAGTGGGGTGGGTGCTATCCTGGCTCTGGGCTGCGTGGGTCGCCTTAGCTCCCCATTAATGGACCTGCGTAACCATTACGGCTACTTCCTGCACCATGTGGTCTACTCTTCCTTGGCCCTGCTGGCTGTTCTGTCCATCCTGCTGCTCCCTGAGAGCAAACGGAAGCCCCTGCCACAGACACTGGCTGATGGTGAGCAGTACCGGCGCCCCCCGCTGGGCCGGAGGAGGAGGGACAACGTGCCATTGCTTGCCACGCCGAACCCGGAGACTTAGCTGACCCTGTAAACGCACATGCACTTGTTCACCTCAGCCCATTCCCTCCTGACTGTCACCATGTCCATGCAGAAGAGGAAGAGAGGGGGCCTGTAGGACTGCACTGTCGAGCCCTCCTAACCTACCATCTCCTAATCATTCCTAACACGCAGGAATGGAGCTGTGGCACGTCAGGTCCATCCATGCTCCTGTTGAAGTGTAAGGGGTGAGAGGCTGAATGGCGAGAAAGCGGTCCATGCTCAGTGATATGTAGTATGGCAGGGTTAACTACTCCAGCCTCCAGCCAGTGCCAATCCCGTATATTATGAAACAGGGAGTAACACTCTCCACATAGCCACCATGAGGGACCTCATCCAAGTCTGAACAACCCATGTAGCATTCGCTGACATACTCACTACTAGCATCGACCAGGTTACACTTCACAGAGGCAAGGGCTCAATACACCACAGTCGTTTTGTAAATATCCTAACTGTACTCTTTCTGAACTAAAGTAGGTTTAAGTTCTCACTGAGGAAGATAGGGACAGTAGTCTTTTCCCACTTCAGTACTGTAAAACATGTTGCTGCTGGCTCAGAGACAAAATTGAAAAGGACACAGGAAACTATTGTCTCTTATTGCAGGTACTTCTGTTATTTATGAATGGATCATTTATAATGGCATTATGGTTTTGATTGATCTCATTTTCCAATGCTTGACTGTGGCATGCCAGCAGAACAGCATATTTATATAAACGCATATTTATAGCTCCTTTAAGACTTTTTCCAACGCACTTCTGAGTTAGAAGAAACAGGATTAAATAACCCTTACTCTCACAGCTCTTAAGCCAGTATTACTGAGTGTGTTGGGTAAAGAAGGTGGCGCACTAGTAAGGTCAGAGGTTTTTTGAGTTGTGTACTCAAAATTTGTATTCGGACTTCTGGTAAGTTCCCTAGAGTTCTCTTCTGAGTGCGAGGCTGAAAAAGGGCCGGAAAACTGAAGAAACAAGTAGCCTTCTCTTGTAACCAATCCTCTGTCAATTTGTGTTTTTTTTAAATGCACTTAATAATTCTCTACTGGTAGTGATAACGATATGAATGACAATTGTTAGAATAATTGATAGAAACTTACTGGACAATAGTAATGAGGCTTCATGACTTATTGCTTCAGATTATTTACCAAGTAATAAAAGTGGCGTATTTATGTTAACTCTTTAACAAAACCTAATTGAAAATAAAAATGTTGAAAACAAGCACAGATTCTGTCTCTGTACAAATTCCTCAAACAAGAGCCTGGTAATATTGTTATGGGAAAATTATGATGAGTAAAATATGTATTTTCTCTCTGAAATCACTTCTCAGAACTAACCAACTAACTTGTCTTTAATCAACATCAGTGCCCTTTGTTAATAGGGCTGGTTTTACAGGTGTTAATTTGTTCCAAAAAACATCTTGATGACTCCATGTGCTCCAAAGATTATTGTGCTAAACTAAAGGCCATATGGAGCTGAGACCAATACAGTTTTCAGTCATGAGCCAGAATGGAGCAGTAGGTTAATGGTCCTACAGCAATGTCACAGCTTTGAGAATTGTACCAGAGCTTGGATCAGGAAGTTTAATTTTGAAAAAGGGACTCAGGCATTTGCACAGGATCCAGAAATTGGCAGAACACCCCGTGGTCAAACATTCATGTGATCTTTTCTGTGGTTGAAAATAAAGTCGACCGGATTGTTACAGTATTTTCTCACCCGTATCTGTTCTTTTACTGCTGTCGTCAGATGCAGTTCTGCTTTTCCACCTGAAATCCTTGTGAACAGCAGAATCAAAGCTGAGATATTAGCAGTGCTGTGTTGACGGTACTGGGGTAATCCTCAGCTTTAAAGTGGTGCAAATTGCAAAACAGCTGAATTAGTTGGTGGGCTCCAATCTCCACTGTAGCATTAGTGATTAAGTTTACCTTGGGCTTTGATGAAGAGTAGGATAAGCTGGGATAAAATTATATAACACTGACCCAGCTACAGAACGTTTTGTAACAGGAGAATTGTGTTATTCCTGTATAACATGCAACAACAAGCAAGCCCTGCCCTTTTTGGTTTTAGCTGTTTAAACAAGTATGGGTTTAATCTGTCCACATAACACTTGTGATATGTCATTTTTTTTTGTGTTTGTGGTAATCTCTTTTCAGTTAACAAGCACTAAAAACACATTCTGAATGCATCTATGAATACCATGTGCTATAAATACTTTCTTCTTCTGGCCTTATAAGCAAAGGCAGTGTGTAAATGTTATTTGGACAAGGACAGTGATTCATCACATTACAATGCCAGGCAGCAGCCCCCCTCTGCATGTGGAATGGGTACTATGTTGGTCAGTCTGCCCTGTGGTGGCTATGTTTGTCCCACTCTTCTGGGGAAAGGCTGTGCTGGTTAAAAATATATTTCCAATATTATGTAGAAAATGTTCACCTATTTTCTATAGGTAGTTTACCATTGACATTTTGTTTTTTTTAGACAGTGACTACATACACGGTCTGGGTTTATCCTGTACAGCACAAAACAAAGTGCTTTCCCTTAATTGTAAATCAAAATGAGCTGCCTTGCCAACCATTCACCTCCCACTTCATCTTTCATGTGTGTTGAGTGGTGACCTTAGTTATTTCTTTCAGAGACCTCCAGGGGGCGACTTTCAACATAGCGAGAGGACATAGTGAGAAAATACAGAGAATGAGAACAATCTTAAAACATGTCACACAGACACTTGCACCTTGTTAAGCGGTCTTGTCTCTTGTGTTCTCACTTGGAGTGGCATGTCAGCCCTCTCTTCACCATGTCACACTCACTAATTATCCTATCAGACATTACACGACTCATTCTAACAAGCTGCAACCAGATAAATGTTATCTTTAAGATGACATTTAAGCTACTCAGTAACGAAATTGCAAAGTTGTTAATGGTGCTGTGGGTTTTTTAATTAATAATTCATCATTAGAATGTGATATCAGAATGTAATATTGACAATAATAACAGGACACTTAAAAACATATCATCCATAATATGTTTATTATAATATATATTTTTACAAGCAGACATGTACAGGTCCATACAACCATCCTCACTGTCATCTAGTGACATTACTCAGGAAAATGTTTATTTTGTGCTTCACAGAGAATTTACAGCATTGGAATGGTCAAACAAATGACAGGGCTGAAAGGGCGTCCAAATCTGTCAAAACCACAGTAATGAAATTCTTCCTTTAGTGAGATTTTACCTTACAAACATAAACCTCAGTCTTATGGAAGACGAATGTGTAGGACATCCCAGGAAAATGCTCACATGTTGACAACAAACATTTGAGCATAGCTGCAGCTCTGCCACCTTTATATAGTACAGTGGAGTCCAAGTTATGCCTTCTTTTAGTATACTTTTACTGGATCTGTCCATAGCATTGCTTAAATGGGCGTGCTCCTGTTTGCAGAGCAACCTGTGCTTCTCAATCACAGGCTGTCACTCAGCAGGAATTTCACAGGGTTATCTTTATACTCAAGGACAAAGGAGAGGAGACAACAACGTGCCAATGAGACGAGGAATCATTTCAACAGCTGCTGATTGACCTTGAACCTGTGTCTGCTAACTGCTGCTAACTATGACAGACAGCTCACGCCATTTGTGAGGGGCAGCTGAGTTCTCCCTGTTCAAGATGCGTTGTTTGGGTGAAAGGAAATATCCCTTTCTATACACATTCTAGGGGTTCTGTTTGATGATGCATTTGATGTTTGATAGACTTCTTATTGCAGACATCTAAATGAACTGATGTATTAAAACTCATTTTTTCAGTGCAATACTGAAAAATAGTTTTCCATTTTGTTTTTTTTTTTTTCATTTTTGCATTATATTTGACCATTCAGGGGCCACTTTACACTAAGTTCCTACGTAGTATTTTCATGTAAGTGAAATAAGAATTTCTCCACAGCATGACTCAGCTTAAATGCACCAAATAAGACAAGAAGACACACACAGTGAGTTATATGTAGGTGAATTAAGTGTCCTTACCTTTACTGAAGCGTAGCAGCACCAGAATCCGGACTGTATATAAATATAAACAGGTTACTTTTCAAACCAAAGCAAACAGTGCTTGTTCATACATGTAAAATGTGCACTGGTCTCCATATTTGTGAGGTCCCTTTTTATATAATGTTGTCATCCTTTGTAATTGTTTTCCATTGTGGGTTGGTAGCTGGCAAATGTTTGACTTCGCATACCCCCACTCCCCGCAAAAGCCCACCAACACCCCCCCCAAGCATCACGATCACTATCATGTGGAAAAGTTGCTTTACCCCACCCTTCTATGCTTCAATCAAACAAAATAGCACTCCTGCCCAACAATGCCAGACACCATATTTAGAGAGAGCTTGCTTTATAAAAGAAGGAGAGCAGGGCCAGGCCACGGACAGGATTTTGAACTTCAACCATCTAGCGGTAAACATGCCTTCAAAAGACCAGCTTCTGCTTTAGCACTGTCCATTATCTTCCAACAGCTGCAGTGTCACAATCCTGAATGATGTGTTTTGTGTCACTGAAGCTCTGTTGAGTTTTAAATGTGTTTCAGTGGGGTTGAAAAGGCTGCAGTTTACTATTTTAAAATGAATTAACTACAGTTTTGCTTATTTGTTTTTAAACAATTGTGTGGTTTTAGGGCAACAACAACATTTCACTAAGGAGGTGGTGAGCAGCAGAGGTAAGCACTAAACTAAGTTTAGGTTTAGGTTCAGGTTTAGGTTTTTCCTGGTCGGATAGTGTCTTTGGCTTTGGTCTGTAAGAGCATAACAGAAGTCACTTGTTCTCATTACTGTTTTAAATAGTCAAGCAAATCACAGTTTCTTTATACTATTTATACAAGCTTCAAAAACTAAAGCCTGACGCTGTCGACTGCTAGACTGAAAGATGGGAGATGCTCAGATGGAGGAGTTTGGGCCGGCAGCCCCATACCTAAGGAAGTCGGACAGGGAGCGTCTGGAGGCCCAAACTCGCCCCTTTGACATGAAGAAGGAATGCTTTGTGCCTGATACAGAGGAGGAGTATGTGAAAGGAAGTATTATCAGTCGTGATGGAGACAAAGTCACATGTGAGACCGCCAATGGCAAGGTAGGTATTTTACTTCTCTTTATTAAAACAATTTAGGTTCAAAGCCCTGAAAGCCACTGGCAGTTTTGCTGTGAAATATTTTTATATTTTGAAAACTGAAGTACTTAAAAAAATACTGAAACTGTGATGTTTGAATCTATATAATAGAATCTGTATAATAGATAAGATGAATGTTAGTAATATTCACAAAATATAAATTAATTACAGCAAATGTTACTACCCATTTCAAAATATAGCTTCTCTGAGGCTGCAGTTAAATTCAGAAATCACATGACCAGTAGCAGTCTGGACAGTCTAGGCTGTTATTTGATAACCCAGCATTTTAACTCTACATTTCTATTGATTTTTATATTGCTATTGATTTAGATGGTGGACATAAGTGGTATGCTGTCATCTCTAAAGCTAGACATGCAAATACTATTTCAACAGACAACAGCAGGAGGCAAATTTTGTATTGTTTTGTTTATAATACAAAAATCCACTGCAATTTCTCAGTTTGTGGATAATGTTTTAACTACAGAATACCTAAATGGCCACTCCCACTTTCCTTGCTTATGAGCCCACAAACATTTTTATGGCATTAATATTCTGAATGGTAGTCCCGTATCTATGAAAAACACAGGGACAGTTGAGTGAAAAAGGATCACACTGTCTGCTCTTTACAATGGCAGTTTAAAACACAATATGACAATATGACCAACAGGCTAAAATTTAGCATTACAGCACTTCGCACATTGATCTACATCATGTTCAAAGTTGTGCTGTTTGCAGATTTTAAATACCACATTAGTGGGATCCATTTTTACATTTTTAATGCAGTTTTAGGTTTTTAACAGTACAGTATTTGTTTTGTTTATCTGTTTAGCTGACTAGTTGAGTATTAATAATAATAATAATAATAATCTGGGGCGACATGGTGGCACATGGGTTAGCACTGTTGCCTCACAGCAAGAAGGTCCTGGGTTCGACTCCTGGGTTGGGCTTAGGGTCTTTCTGTGTGAAGTTTGCATGTTCTCCCCGCATAGGTTTCTTCTGGGAGCTCCAGTTTCCTCCCACCACCAAAACCATGCATGCATTGGGGATAGGCCAATTGGATATACTAAAATTGATCCTAGGTGTAACTGTGTTGGTTGTCTGTCTCTGTATGTGGCCCTGCGACATGCTGGAGATTGTCCAGGTTGTACCCTGCCTTCGCCCATAGCAGCTGGGATAGGCTCCAGTCCCCCAACACC
>JBBPCY010000007.1:20658111-20694072 GCA_037974405.1 Brachyalestes nurse | reverse complement strand
GACCTGCAGCACCGTCTGGATGAAGCTGAGCAAATCGCCATGAAGGGTGGCAAGAAACAAGTCCAGAAGCTGGAGTCCAGGGTAAATTCTTAACTGAAAATTAAACACAAAGTATAAAACATACTTTTACAATGGTTCACAGGATGTCTGTCTACTTGCTACATTTCTAGGTCAGAGAACTAGAAGCTGAGGTGGAGATGGAACAGAGGAAAGCCAGTGATTCGGTTAAAGGTGTCCGCAAATATGAGCGGCGCATCAAGGAGTTGACCTACCAGGTTTTTCCCCTTTTTACCATATTAGTATGTACCATTTTCACATGAAAAAAATATGCACAGAAATGAGCAGACTCTCCCCGTATTTGTGATGTAGACTGAGGAGGATCGTAAGAATCTGGCCCGTCTTCAGGACTTGGTAGACAAACTCCAGCTGAAGGTTAAGTCTTACAAGAGAACTGCAGAGGAAGCTGTAAGTATATGACAATACTTACTTGCTGAACCATTAACAATCCATTAACAAGTCTGTCATCTTTGTCTTTGTCATTAACTACTGGTTCATGCTCACAGGAGGAGCAAGCCAATACCAATCTCGGAAAGTTCCGCAAGCTCCAGCACGAGCTGGATGAAGCGGAAGAGAGGGCTGATATTGCTGAGTCTCAGGTCAACAAGCTAAGAGCTAAAAGCCGTGATACGGGCTCCAAGGCAAGTTGTAAAGTAAACATTAAGGTAATCTTTATATATATATATATATATATATATATCTTCATTTGCTGAAAATGTTCTTTTATCTGTTACAGAAAGGACATGATGAAGAGTGAGGCTTTCCGCAGAAGTCTTTGGAAAGCATCTCTCATACCTCTGATGTACAATAAATAATAACTTGCAGTTTAAAACATGTAGAGCAGTGTTTATTTTTTAACTTCACTACATTCTATACATTAAAAAAAAAGCACCATCATGAAAGCTCATATGTCAAAATAGGTATTCTGGTCATCAATGAAATTACTACATTGAAGCAATGATAACTGCTAATTATGACAACAGTTGCTGATTAATTTTCTTGTAGCCGTTCACAAAGGTAATAATGCAGTCCATGGGTATCATCTTATGACGTGACTGAAATGCAGGGGATTTTTTTTATCCTACAGTAAAATGATGTACTACTTTCAGAAAAAAACAAGTAGAGAAGACTACAGTCACTTATATATTAGCCTCTTTTTACATTCATTTTGTGTTCCATCAATTGACTTACCAACTGTCAGAATTATACCACTGGATCAGAGTACTCCCATGGACTGAAAAAATTAACAGTCCAAAAGGCACATTATGCAGAAAATCATTAATAATTACATTACTGTATATTAATGTGGGAACGGTACCTTACTCAAGGGTACCTTAGAGTAAAGGGTACCTAATAGCAGTTTGGCTGAATGATAGCACCAAGGGTGAGTTTAGTAGTCATGGTTTTTAAGAATAATTGCTCTTTTGTGAGGCAGGGTTGGAATTCATGTCTTTTCTGTGCATTTTTTCTTTGTAAAACACCCTGAGAAGCATTTAATCCTATGTGCAATACTACATAACTAATTAATTTAAATTAAAAAATGACATTTTTGTTTCATTATCCTTTCAAGTTAGCATTTACATATTACTGTATGTTATATGTGTGTGTGTGTTGTAAAGTCACTTAATCACTGGCTTTCATCTCAAACTGACCTTTGCCATTGTAGTGTTGCTCTGCTCTGCTCTTGCTAGTCCTTACACTCTCTGATCCTTGCCATGTTTTTAATACTCATCTATCCTAGGCAAAAAATGAAAGCAGAATAATATGCTTAGATTCAGTGCTAAGTATTTCCCAGTTGTCAAAGAAAAACTTGTTCTTTAATATATACAAACTGCATAGACAATGTTTCTTATTATATTACAGTCAAACATTAGGAAGAAATTCAATCACAATGATCACAAATGTTCTTAAACACCTTATTTTATTTAATGTTTAATAATCACATCACTAGTTAACAATTGATCACAATAAACACTTCTTTCAAACCAGAAAATAAAATGAATTCCAAATGTTATGGAAAAAAACAAATTGCAAAGGACAATGTCTGCAAATGACAAGTCTACCAAACACATCCCTCTTGATCTGCATGCTCTTAGTATGTTGTCTATTAGTACGCTGTTTTAGTAGAGGTGCATTTAAGGGGCTTCTCACTCTGTCGCGTGGGCAATTTCCATAAACTGTTTTGGGTTCAGTATAAAGAGTGTGGGAATCTTCGAAAGCCTCAATACGGTTCGAGTGAGGATGGTATGCTTTGTATTTGTGTCTCTGTGATAGATGAGTGTTATGGTGGAATCCCTAATTTCATACAATATATTGGACCTCTCCTCTCGCGCCCTGCCTCAACAGAGAGCCATGGTCCTTCATGGCAGAATTAAAACAGTGCAAATCATACACATTCAATGCAAAACCCTTTTTTTAAACGTCCAAACTTACAAATATAACAATGTTCTCTCTTCATATATTAAGACTAGAAGGTAGAGATGGGCAAGGAGCTACGTGAGACTCATTCAGATTCAGAGCGACCAGCGGTGAATGCAAGCCGTATGCTAATAAGCCCCTCAATACAAACCGGACTTCATCCACCTTGCGTGTTGCCTGTAAGAGTCCTAACATACTACCAGCATACCAAAGCAATGGTGGTACGACAGGAACACAAATACAAGTGTCTTGCATGTTTAGTACATTATGTTTCAAAAACATTCTTTCATCACAGCCCTTTTCTCAGAAAAAAAGGCAGACCAACTTTAGTTTTGAATAATGATGATGATATAATAATAATGATCATAATAATAAATATTAATAATAGCCATTGAAATCATAATGATCTTAATAACAACAATAATGACAAAGCACACTCCCTAAAAACCTTAAAGGTACAAATCAGTACTCAGCACTCGTTTAAAGCATAATTAATATTCTTTTAATTTCCGTCGTGTTTTTTTCCTTCCCGCAGCGATATTGAAGGTATAAACCGTAAATATATATATTTACATAAATTCAGGTGCTAGCAATTGAGGAGGGCCAAAACAAAATGTGTTCAATGAAGGAACATAAAAAGAGCAGAGAACACTGCATTTGATAGTGAAATGGCTGCATTCAGGCACAGAGGAATTGACTTTTAAGATAACCACAAGCCTACCGGCAATGCTGAAGGTTACAAAACAAAGTCAGACCTCGAAGAGAAACCTAGCTAGAGCATTTGAAAGCTGCACAACACAGCTCAAATACAAATATCTACAAACCTCCCATTTGTCAAAAACATCTCTACATAAATAATAACCGTTATTGCCCATAATCCTAAATAAGGTTTTCCCCCACCCTGGTTTAATACTGAATCAATAATTTCTCATCAGTATTCTCAATCTGATATTACTGAGACATAGCTCAATTTAGATTTGTGCATAATATGTGTGTGCTAATACTTCTCTGTGGTTCACTAAAATCCTTAAAACCTTCAAAAATGATGGTAATTAATAGTAATGAAGGGTAATATACTATGTTTTATGATAGTGTCCTTTATTTCGTTAGTTGCATAAATATGAGGTTAAAAAGGGCAAAACTGCAGTAGCACTTCTAACCAAAGGACTACCCTTATTCATTTTCGCCACCGCCTTAACTCGAGACGGGAAAAGCTTTTAAGAAAGCATGTACTTTTTCTTGCGTTATTAATCGTTCTTCACTCTAGAACAGACACAGCACCACAGAACTATGTGATGTGTACAGTTTTCTGAATGGGATACAATATTCGGACTGTATTAAAAAAAAGGCTGTTTGGAGGTGACTAAGATTGAATGCTACAAGGTAAATAAGCTACCATGTCATGGTCTGCTGTCTCTAACGCGCTGCTGGAACATTCATGCATTAGCTTTCTGAAACACCTCTGACGGTACAGTAAGCACGATTAGGTATAGGTATGTTAACAGTTCAAACAGGTCTTAATGAAGCAATTAACAGTTAATCTAGTTATGAAAGGTTTCGTGTCAGGCTGTGACATTCTGCATATTTCCCCAAAGGCAGTGGCAGACCCAGGCTCTTTCCAGTTTCAGGTAATTAGGATAAGAGGCACAAACTTGAATGACACAAGGCTTCATTCCTCCTTTCATCTCAAAACATGCTTCAGCCATGACACCAGGTCCATCCAACCATGAACGACTGGTTTTATCAACTTTTCATAGCTTTACCCTAACTTAGCTTCACGCTCCTCCATGCTCCCACGACACCATAATCAACACTTTTCCTCTCATATTCACTGTTCACCTTCCACGACTCGCCCTCACTGCTGACCACAAACACTTTCTGAGACCTATGCGGAGCTGTGTCTGAGATGTAAGCTTTATGTCCTGTGCGCATGTTTCAATAAGAAATTTCAAGAAGAATGTCCTATAGGCAGAGACCATTGTATTGCTTTACAAGAAGAAAAAACAACAAAAGAACCAAACAACCAAGCACAACGAAAAATGAAAAGTCAAACAAACGTAATAGAACACAGCTCATAGCCACAGAATTCACTCAACACACATCACAAAACACAGTTTTTTTAGAGAGATTTAGATCGACCTACAGCTGAAACAGACTATTTTGTTTTAAACTGGAGTTCTTATGGAGGATAGTGAAGGAGGGCAGTAAGTGAGTTATGAGAGTGGGGGAATATTGAAGCAGGGTAGTCAATGGTTCTTGTAGGATTATGTGACAGCCCCACATACTGACAAAAAGCTGCAACACAAAACTATGGGCTGACATCTCTACAGTGAGTATTTGCATCAGGAGTACAGGTCATGTATATCCAGTTGATTACACTGTGGGTAAATCCTATGAGAGATTAGATCCTGCTAAGACTGCAGTATTGAATAAGAATGAAACCAGGAGAACTAGCCTATATCATGCTCTAATGGATGTATTGTAACCAAGTGGTTATGAGAGGCTGAGGAGGGGTAGATGAAGAGATTCAGCTAAATTCATTCCACCTATTCATCACCAGACTCAGACTGGAACAGTCTGTAAAGAGAAGGTCAGGGGTTTTGAGAGTGAACCGATGAGTGGAGGAGGAGGAGGTCACGTCCGGAGTGCAGCGAGCGAGCCAGAGCTGCACCCCTGCCCCTGAGAGGCGAGGACGAGGGCAGGGCTTGTGGAGGAGCGAGGGAAGTCGGTGGTCGCCAAAGAGTCGTTGAGCGAAACACTGCTGCGGAGCGGATGAGGGTGGGTGGGGCTGTCACCCAGGGCAGGCCAGGTTATGATGTCAGCGCCGTGGTCCGTGCGAGAGCGCGCTTTCTCGCGGAAGTTTAGCTTGAAAGATTCAATCTGCAGCAAGGGGGTGGGGAAGGATTTGGAAAAACAGAAAGACAGAAGAAGGATTGGACACAACAGGAGGAGACGGGGCAGGAGAAAGTGTTGTGGAAATTAAAAGTGTAAGGGTAAGGTGACAGCAAAAAGCAGAATTAGATGCCTGAAAAATAAGAAGTTAAGACAGTTTGGTGGTCAGGGGCTTCGGAGCAGAGATTAGAGAGATCTTTCTTCAACAACAGAAATACAACAATGAATGAACACAAAAACAAAAAATCAATGGTTAACAAATGAATATTATGAAATGAATAAAAATATGTCAACCAAATTACATTTAATATGTTGGACACTGCAAGAATTTATCAACCTGAATGTTTTCATGCAACAAGTCTAACAAGATTAAAGGGACTGTATCTGCAGGTTTCTGTCTACTTTTTAACCGTCTCAACTACAATTAACCATGGAGACCGGTCTTGCCTTAGGGATTATTTATGACTTGATGACCCTCTGCTACAAAATAGGATGTAACACGAAAAAGTAGAAATCGTTGCTTTCATTAGAGAACTAAGGGAAACAGTAAAATGGCAAGGAAAACTCTCAGTTAAGAATTGCTTCCATTTTTGCAGTAAAACAGACAGGCCTTACAACACCAAGAACATCATGCCCACTAAAACATACCGTACGAACACTAAATGATCTCTTTTTCACTAAACTACCTGAGCTAATGGACTGACTATCAACTCTAAAGGAAACTCTAGTTCAGGGGTCATATCCATAAATTGCTACTGTGGCTGCAGGTTTTTATTTGAGTAGATTAGACACCCCTGCTCTAGCCTGACACGTAACAGGAACATCCAAGGGACAGCCATGTAGTGAGCCCTGGGATCGGATCAGGGTGACACACAAACTTACTTGTTTCAGGGATGAGCGAGTCCAGACCCTGGGGGTCCCGGAGCACATCGCCCCCACATGGAGCGCCCTCCTTCAGCCCATTCTCCTGGGCAGGGCTGGCTGCCGGCTGGGCTGCCAAGGAACCACTAGAGGGAGCCCCACTCCCCTCAACTGTCTCCTGTTGCCCCTCAGCCTAGAAATACATAGCAGCATGTCAATAGGAGAGATGGAGATGGAATGGAGAAGGGTATATGATCCCTTCACTGAAAAAGTGCGTGGACGTATGTGTTTTTGTGTGAAGGATGGCAAAATAAAACAAAAAGAAAATGCACAAACAGTCCTCATGGTATCGTGCTTTAATGATATGAGGAACATGAGCAAATTGGTACTAAAACTTAAGATGCAAAGTATATTTATAAATATGATGGACTGCAAAAACAAAGGAATTTGTCTTAAACAGGAAAAAAGCACACAGTGAAAGGCATGAACAATACACATGCACTCAAGTCAATTCTGAATGAAATGAGGGGCTCAGTTCTTGTTGGGAATTGCTTGCAGAAGCACAAAGAGTTTACTAAACATCACAGGAACACCAATGGAGCTCTGATTAAAAAAGAAACAGAGCTTGGTAACAAACTGGTAACAAACATATAAGGAGTCAAGGTCATCAGTGGATCTGAGATATTGTGGGACTGTTCATTTCCTGGGAATCTTGTTGGAATACGTGGCAGATTCCATCACATGATTCAAGATTCAAGATTTTTTATTTGTCACATGCATAGTCATAGAGGTAAAACATGCAGTGAAATGAATCCTGAACAGGTCCGCAAAATTTCAGACCAGTGGTTTTTATTTGGGTCTTCATGTTGGACTATCATCCATCCACAAGGACTATTGTCAGTCCACAAGTGAGTCAAAAAAGGACCAAGGACTCCAAGGAATCTCTTTATGATTTCTTTATGCATTCTTACACCTCACAATTCTATGATTTAAAAAAAAGTACTAACATTAGCGGGGTTCCCCAAACTGGATATGGTATAAAGGGGAACCTTTTTTGTTGGAGCAATGCTACCAAGATCAGACAACATTTTTCTCTTTTTTGTCTCTAATTCCCCCTCATCTTTACCAAAGGTACCAAAAATGTACACAGAAGTGTATATAACTGTGCTATTCTCTTTCATGGAATGAAAGTGTAGTTTTATGTGAATGAATATGTGTGGATGAAGAGTGCAGACATGGAAATTCTCATGCAGAGATGAACGGCCATAGGCTGAGGGGAAAGGTGACATCACAACCAAGAGTTCAGATTTTAGACCCACCCAAGATAATAATGCCCCATTACTCAAAGTGCAGTTCTGGGAGGCCATAACCTTGCATGATTTCCCAACTCCAACATAAATGCTTTAAAAGCCCTTTATCAACAGCTGATTTATGGAGTCAATTGTGTTGGATCAGGGAAAACATAATGGTCCTCCAGGACAGCATCTGAGTAATAATAAATGATAGGATGGTGGAAAGAATGTGTAGTGCTATAAGATACCCCTTCCTTTACTTATTATATGCAGAGTTCACTTATTTTTTAATCCTAGCCTTTTTCTTCCAAAAATCCCTCAAACTTCATCTTCAGTTCTCCAGAAAGATGCGAAGTCAATCATATGGGCTTATTAAGGCATAAAGACATATAAGGAACTTGGTAAATTAAGGATAAGAAATAATAATAATTTAAAAAAATCAAAATGTACAACATAAAACGAGTCTTGATTTATGTGGATATTTACACAATGAACATAAATATGTTTAAAAAGGATGTCAGAAAGGCAATGAGAAAACAGACTTTTTTACTTTGTAACACATTTACAACTGTGAATGATGAATTCACATCAAAATCTACTGAAATCCGCATATGAACTTTCAGCTGTAAACAAATGATTTATAATGCACCACGTCACCATTTACCACAGAAATATTTTTTTGTTGTTTATTTTTTTTTGCCTGTGATACCACCTCGTGGGCAAACCAACAGAAGCATGCCACACATATTTTAATGCAAAAACATTTGTAAGGAGGGCCTCCTGACTGGAATGCTGAACCCTTGTAAATCAACCATTCTTTGAGAAATCAGTTTCAGGAGAAAAAACCTTTGCACAATTCTGTCCAATAACTTACAACGATGTTATTTACTGTGGAGACTACTGAAAGAGTTAAACTTCATCTTTGAATATGTTTAGAAGTATTTATTGGGGTGTTAAGTGCTCCCATGAGATGATTACCCACATCAATTTGGATCTATCACTATGTTTAATGGGTTACAAACCTCAGTTAAGGCTGGAAACATGTCTAGATGTAGGAAGAGGTCAAACTAATTAGATACTATTACATTTTTCATAGCTCAGGTTTTGTGTTCTTTACAAGTTATAATAATGAAACTTTATATCAATAATAAGACTTCATAACTGTCACAGGGGAGCTTTTAGCCAGAAATATTCTCAAATTTGACCAAAAAAACTTCTGTAAGATCAGCACTTCCCACTGGTAAAAAAAAACATTAATCCAAAGCGTGAAAATCCTGCAAGTAAAAATACTAATCCAAACAACATCCTGTGGCGATGGGAAATATCAAACATTTGTATGACATGACCACAAGTCCTTCTTTCAAAACTCAGAAAAGTCTTTTGTAATGAATGTACTTATACTGAAGGAAATGGTGTTGTTGTTTAAAGGTAAGTGTTTAAATATAGTAAGTAATAGGATATAGTGACATGCCGTTAATAGTTATGTTCATAAGTTTGCATAAACTTTATTGGACCATTTACAAGTTGTAAACACCATGTTAATACTCGTCTGGGGGCTAACAAAAACATTTCTTCATTATTTATTGTGAGAAAAGAAAATTCATATGCCAGAGGTGCTGATTTCTGGTCCTGGAGGGTCAGTGTCCAGCACAGTTTGGTAGTTCATCTCCTCAAACTCATTCATTAAACCTGGCAATTAACAGGTGAGTTGAACCAGGTGTATCTGAGCAGAGAAATCAGCAAACTGGCCTCTCCTGTCCTCCTGCTGTCAAACATTTCAGGCTGCTTACTTGTGCCATGTCATTTCTTCAAACTCAGCATTAAACCTAACAAGACTAACTTCCTTTGTGACTGAGTTTGTTAGTCCGGTTAGTCTTTTCTTAGGCATTTTTGCTATTTTGTTAACCACCTGTACATATCGGATCTCAATGTCTAAGTCTGATTTATAAACACCACACATGCAAAACAACAGATTCTATGCAAATGTAAATGTAATCGAGTAACGTAGCATTTATTTTGACAATCATCATATGTGTAATTTATAACAACAAAGATTAATTTTACTTCATTTAAATATGACATTTGGAACTACAAACATGAGATAGTGAAATAGTGTGAGTGTGGGTTTCTTACCTCTGAGTCACAAAGCTGGTGGTGTACCTGTGTGCTACCTGCCCTTATGAAGAATTTACTGACTACTGAACACATGATTAACGATTTGTTTATCTTTCAATTGGCAAAGTAATAGAGGTGTATGAATTTCCAAGATTTTTTAAGGATGCACAAAGATATCAATATCTGAAGATATGTTACTTCATGAAAGCTTTTTTTTAATGGAAAAGCTGTGTTCAATTTTCCCCAAATCTCACCTTAATATTCCCCCCACCAGGTGCATGACTGACGTTGTCCAGAGAGCCCACTTTAGGCTGAGCTTTGTCTTTGAAGTTCACCTTATGGGACTCAATCTTTATATCTCCACCTCCTATGAGAAACAATAAAATGTACAGTAAAACAGAACTCTTCTTGACTTCAGTTCATTTTTTGGACTACCCCAAAATCCTTAAAGGGATCATATAAAGAAATTACATACATCTGTTATGACTGGCTTCAACTTCAATGCAAATGTTTTTTTCTAGAATATTATTTTTCTTTAAGATTATCTAAATCAGTGGCCCCCAAACTTTTTTGCGCCACGGACAATATTTTCACAGAAGTGTGTTTGTTTTTGCTAGCTTGTGGGCAAAATTTTTGATGCACTGTAGCCTAGTACCAAATGACTCATGGGCCAATACAGACCCGCGGCCCGGTGGTTGGGGACCTCTGATCTAAATTATTTGTAAAAAAGCAGGTTTGAAGTCATGAGCAGTTTTACCTGGTTTGTGCTTAATATTGCTCTTTGAGCCACACTTTGAGGTCACTTTGCTCATGTCAACCTTCTTACTGAGAATCTGCACCTGTGGAAACATCAATTTGGCACAAAGATGACTTTACTGCCAAGGCTACAGAATTCTAGCCCTTGTTTTTGGGTTTGCAAGTGAAACATCCACATGCAGTGCAAATAAACCAACACAAGCTGGTCTGAACGCTCACTCACAGATAACTCAAAAGATTCAAAAAAAGAAAGACTTCGAATGAAAACATTATTCTTTTATCTAAAATAAAAGGTAATGTAAAAAAAAAACAAACAAAAAAATTAACACCAGCATTTTTAGTTAAGCATTAGTCACTGGTACTAGAAGCAGTAAAATTGAGAGCTAAAGGAGAAGCCACACAACAAAGCTTGAGGAAGGGAATTAGTGACTAAAGGGAAAAGGACTGAAGAAATAAGAAGCATGGATTGTTTTGAAGTCTGATGTGTCAGGTGCTGTGGAAGTAGCCAGGGAGAGGAATCACAATTTAAACTGCTCTTCATGAAAATCCCCTGTTCAAATGTAGCTTAGCAAGAGAATGATGCTTAGCACCATCCCACACCAGTGGTCCAACTCAATTTAAAAAAAGTTGCTGCATGATGAAGATTACTGGGCCCTGCTGATAATGGTTTGATTGCATGCAGTGGCAGTACTTACGTTCCCTCCACCAGGGACATGCTTGATATTGTCCTTGGAACCCAAGCGAGATGTAACATGGCTGTAGTCCACCTTTTTGGAGACTATCTGAACCTATAACACAGCATGGCAGGCAGAGAGCAGAAGGACACCAGGGATCACCAGGTTAAGAGGAAGACAGGACAAAGAGGGAAGGCTGAAGCATCTATAAGCATCTATAAGCTTAAACAGGTATAACACTAGTTAGACTGAAGGAGACTATTCATTAGGTTGGCAGCTACAGTTAACTAGAGCATACATGCCATGCTGTGTTTAAAGTATTATTCCCCAGTTAGAAACAACAAAACAACATCTATACAAATGCCCTCTTCCAACAGTAACCAGAAATCACAGTGGTATTAGTACCTTGAAGAAATGATTCCAAATGCTTAAGTATGTCCATATCAGTGAATTACAATGCAATGGGTCACCTTAATGCCGTTAAGCAAAATACAAAAATGAATGGCTACTTTACATCAAAGTAGTTCTCATGTACTGTATATGGACATCATCCCAAGACATTCAGGACACATCTGAACATGGAATTATTATATTTACTAAAACTTAGTTTAGTAACTGTGGTTTAAAGCCACAATCAGTAACTAATTGAAGCAGTATGAAAGTCACGACTCGAGCTTCATAAACCATAAATATGAGCTTTATAAACCAGAGGGATTTTATGAAATGTAAATCTATACTGTAGAGCAATCACTCATTAATGACTGCTTTATTTATTGATTTGTTAATGGTGGCTATATAATTACGATGCAGAAACCCACATTTATAGCTAGTATGAACAATCTTAGCACAACACACAATGACACCCCTTTCTTTTTAACATGAGATAAAGTTGATAATTCTGTGGGTGAAGATGTGATCTGTCAAGAGTCACCAAAACTACAGCAACACACTATGGAAGCAGAAGTGGGCCTCAAAGACTAGCTAGCTTTCCAACCAGTGAGTGCTCAATAGCTGTAGTGCTAGCATAAAAAGTGCTAGCATTAGATCTGTTGTTAAACATACTGATTTGTCTCTTCCATGAGTAGATTTAAGCTGATTTGTTTCAGATTTATTTTAGAGGCCATTCACACACATTAAACCCTCTGCTTATATGTGGTTCAGCAGTTGCGGCCTCAGTCTCTCACAGATTTTTTCTGAGAACCGAACTAATAATTGTTTGCAGAAACTGCAGACATTCTCCGCATTTTTTTGTGACACAAACAAACAACTAGCACGAGGACGAGGGGGTGTGGCGGCTGAGCTTTTTTCAAGGCAATATATAATTTTTCACGCATTTAGTGCGAAATTAAGAAAAATTTAATTTACTAATTTTGTAACATAAATGTTAACGTAAATCCAGCTACATTTCCATATAATATATAACTATACATTTTTGGTACTGTAAAGAGAACACAAAGAAAGCACTTCTTGGGATGTACTTTAAAAAGAAGGTTTGAAAGTAGCCAATTCGAGATTTGTCCATATTTCTCCTTGCTGCTGATTGGCTGCTGCCCTGTGACGCATCACGCGTGGAGCTATCTCGAGTATTTCTCTGAGTGTTCTCGTGTTTTTCGTTTTGTTCTCCTTAAAGCTCTGTATTTTTATTACTGTAAATTAAATTAATTTATTACTGTATTTACCTGCTTATGCTTAGACAATGATGGCGCATACCAAAGAAAACGTGCATGCATGAATTACAGTACAGTCTATACAGGTTACACAGTACTGTTCGGATACAGGTTTACCTTTACATTTTTTAAGGGTAATGTATTAAGCTGAGTTTAAAACAAAATGAAAGTGTTTTAGGAGCATATTTAGGGTTAACACTATAAAAAGAGGCATTTTATTTTAACCACATCACATATTTGTGGTTTTTACTTTATGCGGGTGCTGTTGGAACGTAACCCAGACGATAAGCAGAGGATTACTGTATTTGGATAAATTAGTTTCTCTGTGACTGGCCAGATTCTCCAGACCGTAGATCAGATGAGTTTCCAATAAGCAGTCATACTTCTTACCAACTTTGGTGCCCCTATTTTGTGTTATGCACATAAAGTGTTCTTCTCAAGGTAATCAACATCATTGGCAGATGATGTGACAAAAAATGTGTGCCTTAGAGGTAATAAAATCTCTACGCTCATAACATTTGTGTGATTCCTGACTGGGGTTTAAAATTACAATAAATATCTGTAAGAGACATTTAGATTTAGGTTATTAGGCTACAGCCGTGCACATACATTCATACACTCACACACAAACAAACACCCACACACTCTCAGCTGCTCAGTCTACTGGAAGTGATAAGTTCCTTTCTGATTATTTAATGGCTACTCAAGTTGGTTTCAGTGCTAGAATTCGACTTAAATGAGATCTAAAAGACCTAATTTGACCTCTCTCTCAGACGGCTTCATAAAAAATGACTGGGACGAAGTGTACTGCACTTGGCATATAAGCACAAGGATAGAGCTCAGCAGCTTCATTCCAGACATAAGATAAAGAATTTAGTGTCTCATAATGAGGTTCCTAAAGTCCTCCCAATTAAAAAAAAAGGCCAGAATTCTGGGTCAGCTCATAAATTGTATACAGCATTTAAAACACCATCACCAGAAAGAATCTAGTTTGCAAATGAAAAAAATGAAAAACAATTTAAAAGATAAAAGAATGTTCAGATTTGTTGCAAATATCCTGTTTGCATCTCTTACGGATAGAACGGGTCTGTTTATCAGCCATAACAGACTCGACAATGATCAGATATGGATATTTATGGGGTAATGGAAAATAGAGAATACAGAATAAAAGCAATAAAATCTGTCCAAAGGCTTTCACATCATATTTCATCTTTGTAGAGGAGATAATGTGTTGAAAAAGAGGAGATGGTTAGGGAAAAAAGAACAGTAGAAAGAAGGAGCTAGAGAGAAAGCAAGGGATGTGTACATACATTCACGCACGCAGGCACACATATATATGCCATCCCATATTGAGCCTCACCATTATGAGTACATAAAATGAAGGAAATGGGAACAAATATTTCACTGCGACAGGCTGCAAAGTGCCTAAAGTTTTAAAGACACATGGTGCCTAGATAAACTTCCAACCACTCATCATTCCAAAACTTTGAAAGTCCTTGAAGAACTGTTCCTCAAGACTACGTTTAGAAAACAAGCAAGTATGGCTCTTGGGAAATAAAATACAAAGAAGTTAGGGGCGGCTCACGACCTTTGTACAGTTACTGTCTATATATAAAAGTGTGTGTGTGTATGTATATGTGTGTATTCGTGTGTGTGTGTGCGTGAGTGAGTGAGAGTCAGAGAGAGTGAGAGTGAGAGAGAGCGCAGAGTCTGAGTGGGAAAGGCACAGGCATCAACAGGGACGAAGACTAAAAGGCCATGACGGAGATGAAGGTGTGGAGTGTGGAAAATGGAGAAAACTCACTTTGCCCTGGCTGGTCTCTTTGGAGTTGGAGCTCTGAGCCAGAGCATCCGTCCTGCTTTGAGAAACTGTGACCTGGGGAGACAACCCCAAATCCCCTTGGGTCAGTCACACCAAAACAATTAGCCCTTTTAACCCCGGCCCTAATATAGAACCATATATAAAAACCAAGATAAAAACCAAGCAATATAAGAGAGGAAAAACGTGGGGGGGCACATAGTCTTGCTCTCATGTTCCTCTCTTCTATCCTAATCACTCTGTTGGGTTTCTAACTTTATTCCAACATGCTGTGGAGAAAGACATCATGCTCCAGATGCACAATGTCAGATCAAGGTGATTTTACAGTGGTGCTGACTGTCTTATAATAGATCATGCTCTCAACGAGTACAGCGAGCTGATTACCAGTGAAAGCTGATGTTACACTATTAAGTATATAAAGTCAATGTAACAAGCACAGAGTTATTAAATCCAAGGACAGAGCTCAGCCAGGAAAAAGATTAATGAGAGAACAGAGAAAAATAGGAGAATGGCATGCCAGGTGAAGAACAAGTGGTTTTAGGGCACAATCCAGAGTGAATGAACACATTAAAAAGGTGATTATTGGCAGGTTGTTTGTATGATTGTTGTGACTGAGGTTGAACAAGAAGAATTAGAAAGTAGGGGCAAGGTGCACCTTAATGTTTTCAAGGTGGATTAAAAGAGGATTGTTTCAGGGCAAACGGCTTTTGGGCCATGCAGCACGTGAAATTGCATTTTGCAAAAACAAAACCAGAGACTAGGAGAGGAAAGACATAATACCGGCGTAGACAATCTAGTCTAATACTGTTCCAAACCTCCAAACATACACAAACCATAAAAAAATGATTTATAAATCAGTGCATGACAATATGTATCAGTATAAGAGTACACAAATACTTGGATGTTTTGAGAGTATGCAAAAAAGGTTTGAGTGCCACCCTGCTGAAAAACAAATTAAAATGCACAAATATCTCTTTGAAAAGTCATCGCTAACTATAGAGATAGTCCTGACTTTGCAAAGTGTTAAGAAACTGGCAACCCATAGGAGATTTTACATTTCAAAGATTCTGAGTAGAAATCCTGTTTATAAATCTGGTTTTATTTGATCAGTTGGCTTTTTGATCAGTTGAAATCAGTACAAACCCATTATTGGTCAATGTGCAATTGTAGTTGAAGAGCAACAACCTACCAAAACAAGACCTAATTCCTATATGACATGCTCCTAAAATTCAAGCACAGACATTAGTTGTATTTCCCTACCTTGCCCCCTCCAGGCTGGTATTTCATGTTGTCTGTGGAACCGATCTTGGAGCGTATATTTTTTATATCAGGTGCTGGGGCTGTGGCAGGACGGGTGGTTGTCCGTGTGGTGGTACTGGTCGTAGTGGTACTGGAGCTAGCTCGGGGGGCCCGGGGCACAGGCGGCTTCCGCTCTGGCAAAGTGGTGGTAGTAGAGGTGCTAGTAGAGGTGGCAGGCTTAGTCGCACGGGTGCGTGTGGTGCTACTACTAGTAGTGGTAGAAGGTCTGGAAGCAGTTTTAGGCCTGGTGGAATCTATAAAAGTGGATTGTGAGAAAGTAAAAATTAAATTAACATATACAGGGCAGTTCAGTAGATAAGATGAACATGCGGACTACCAAAAGTTTATTCTTTCCTGAAAGTGAAAGTGACCATTCTGTCATACGCAAACACCACAGCACACAGTGTGAACAGCACGAAATTCTTCCTCTGTATTTAACCCATTCACCAAGTGAAGCAGGGGGCAGCCAGGAACACAGCGCCCGGGGAGCAGTGTGTTACTCAGGGTACCTCAGAGTTGCTTAGCAGTCTTGGGAATCGAACCCACGACTTCCCGATAGCAGGGTGAATGCCCTAACCACCAGCTGCCCCTGGTTGTACCCATAAGAGTCAGTTAAAAGTGAGAGAGAGGCACTACCTAAGCATTGCAGCCTCTAACATATTTATACAAAACCCTCAAAATACCGCTTTTCTGAAGATAATTTTACATCTGAAGCTTAAAACACGGAGTACAAATTAAAATATCAAAAAGTGATCAGCAGCTGCATATGGTCTGAGGTTATCCCACACACTGGGCTGCTGTGGCTTCCGCTCTTATTGATTTTCCAGATTTCTTTTACTTTCATGTCTGCCTCTTCCCTGCTACAGTATTCATTAATTTAGAGTCACTCTTCCATGGACAATGTTTTTCATTCAGAACGTATAAAACCCAGCTGTAGTCATGGTTGTAAGATGAATGACATACCCGTCGTCTTCAGAGTGCTTGGCTTCTTCTCCTCCCCTGCTTTGTTTTCAGTCTTTGTAGCTGGATATTTAAAGATAAAAAATGGAGTTATGAATTTAAAGAGTTACAACATCAATGGTTATACTGTTGTTTTTAAAAACTGAATCAGCTTGCACAGGAGGTACACAACTGAGTACTTATGAAGGACAAAAAAAAATTCCAAAGATGACGAAAGGGGTGTCAAAGAACAAAATGTTGGCGTCCATAAAAATGTTTCAAAGGATACACTAAGAGTACAGGGAAGAGTATGGGCTGTCTTACCCAGAGAGCGTCGTGCTGTAGTGGCACTTGCTGTGTGGGAGGTAAGCGATGTGGCGGGTTTGTTTGCAGCTGTTGTGGAGGTGCCGTTTTTGGAAGCAGTAGTCCGGGCAGGGGCAGGAGTGGCCTTTGGCACTGGCGGACGTCTCTCCGTGGTTGTCTGAACAGGAAGAAAAAAACACTACAACTTAACCTGAATATGAGACAAATCAAGAAAGGCTGGAAAAAGGGCTAAGAAGACTTGTTCAATAGTCCTTTGATATTCTTTAAGTTTAAATAGCTTGAAATTACTACAGCTGGCATTTCCTATAATACTTAAAATTAGGGAAAAAATGTTTTAAAGCCTTGATGTAATAAAGGTTTGCACTGATCAATTACTAACTGTGTTCAGCTTAGTCAATCACCTTTTCCATTTATTTGCTTACTTCTAGCTCAAGTGTTCTTATGACAGCAGAATATAATGGTCACACAGAGGATCCCAGGGCTCTCTTTTTGTTCAATACTGCACTTGCAATGTGAATACAATAATTTTCACTATCATTAAAGCTTCAGGCCTTTTTTGCTAAGAAGAACATTCTGTTTAGTTTTAGAACACAAGGCTTGAACACGGAATGTAGCATGTCAGGCTGGCAATTTATGAACTTCAATTAACTTCCCTAATTAAGCTTTATTTTTAGAAATTCTCAGCTAACAAAACTGCTCAGATAGTCTGAAACTACAGGCTAGTCACTCTGCAACATCCATATACCTACCAGACTATTAACAGACAGTGTAGCTACTTATGTGACTGTCTAGTTTGATCAAAGTCTTAGTTCAACCATGTAAACATATTCCACTTGACATGCACAGCAAAGTCAACGTAGGTACAGTGCAACCAAAAAAAGATTTAAAGTAGGAGAACGGGAGTCAGCTGCTTCAGCAGATGTGATGTGCTCAAACCAATGACAGCAGTGTAGCAAATGGACCACAAATAGGGTAACTTCACAAGCAGGACTGGCACGAGGGCTGGACAGTCAGGGCAGATGATTTTAGAGGCTTCATGGAATGTTTTGTGTTTCTTTATGGGAAGGCAGAGGAACTCACCTTAGGCTTGACTTCGTTGGATGCTGTGGTTGTGGTGGAGGGACGGCTGGCAGCCGAAGCAGGCCGCTTGGTGCCAGCCATGGGTGTGGGTGCCTTGGACACGGGTGCTTTTTTGCTGAGGGTGGCGGAGGTGGTGGTTGTGGAGGTAGGGGTTGGGGTCGGACGCTTAGGAGCAGCAACAGCATTGGATACCGTGCTTGGCCGGGGTTTGGCCGAGCTCGGTTTGGTTGCCCCGGCAACAGACTGCATGGATGAACACCAAACCCAACAAATGGAGAGCAAACGAGTAACAAAAGAATAAAAGGACAAATGATAACAGCGGCAGGGTACAAGCAGCGGAAGCAGTGTTAAATGCAAAAAATGTTCTTTGTTAGGTCCGTGCTGAATGGCTAATTAAGTCTGCAGTGTATTGTCACGATAGCCAATTCTGATAACACATAAGTGTACAAAGCAGACAGACTAAAGTGACACACAATAAATATTTTACAAAGAAAAATATTTGAAGGTGTAATAATATTGATTTTGTTCA
The DNA here is from genome assembly GCA_037974405.1 of Brachyalestes nurse. NCBI lineage: Eukaryota > Metazoa > Chordata > Actinopteri > Characiformes > Alestidae > Brachyalestes > Brachyalestes nurse. Next base: position 20,675,350 of record JBBPCY010000007.1, on the reverse strand, counting down.
CTTTAAACACTGGATTCAAGATTTTTTTTTCTTTTTTTGATGTTTGTATGTCATTTCATTTTACAGTTTATTTTATTTTTTTGTGAAATAGCCTGAAGTAAAACAAATTAGCATTAGCGACAGTAATAGCAGCATGACCAATGGAGAACAGCATGATGGGAGAGGAACCTAGCTTACCTTGGTTTTCTTGTCTGGACTGGGCAAGTCTTTAGCAGGGGCAGCGCCAGGCTTAGATGCTGGTTTTTTGGCTTTCTCCGTTTTGTCCTCCTTCTCCACTTTGGCAGTTGAGTCTTTCTTCTCCTGCTTATCTGGTTTCTCAGGCTGGCTAGTTTTTTCCTTTTCCATTTTTTGTGCTTCATCTTTGTCCAACTCAGCTTTGTCCTTTTCCGTCTTCTGTTCAACTTTCTCCTTTTCATCTTTGTCTTTTTCCTGTCTCTGATTAAGCTTGTCTTTCTCTGCTTTGTCCTTTTCTGTTTTTTCATCTAGCTTCTGATCAACCTTGTCTTTCTCGGCTTTGTCCTTTACAGTTTTCTCATCTACTTTCTGATCGAGTTTGTCTTTCTCAGCTTTGTCCTGCTCCAATTTTGTGTCTAGCTTCTGATCAAGCTTTTCTTTTTCACCCATGTCTTTTTCTGTTTTGTTCTCTGACTTGTCTTTCTCAACTTTCTGTGTTTCTGTCTTCAGCTCCGTCTTTTCCACCTTGTCCATCTTCTCCTCCTTGTCCCCCTTTGAAGAGAGATCAATTTTATCTCCAGTAGCCTTTAGTTCTGGGACCTTCTCAACTTTTTCAGGCATTTCGGCTTTTTCAATCTTGTCTGTTTTTTCAGGTTTATCCATCTTTTCCGTTTTTTCAAGTTGCTCAGCTTTGTCTTGCTTATCTGACTTTTCAACCGCAACCGTCTTTTCAACTTTGTCCATCTTGTCAAATGCATCAAGCTTGGCACCAATATCCATGTTTTCTTTTTTGTCAACCTTCTCCGTCTTCTCAACCTTCTCCGTCTTCTCAACCTTGTCAGTAGTCTCCATTTTGTCTTTCTTGTCAATCACATCCGACTTCTTAAGGTCCTCTATTTTTTCCACCGCTGGCTTGTCCTTCTCTGTTTTGACTGTTTAACAGAAAAAAATGAAAAACCCTTTTCAACATCACATTAAGCATCACAAATCATTAGCACAGTTGGGTTTCGTGCATATTTTTACCATTCTCTTCCCAAATATACTGATTATAACAGCAAAGACAGGGAGTGTGTGAGTTTCTTATTCTTTATACACAAGGCCATGTATAAAGATATTAAACTACTGCTTTAACAAGTAAATATCTTCCCTAAATTATAACAGACCTGACATGATGCCAAATAGAGTTGAGTTTGTATGTGTTCTTTGGCTGTGGGAAAATCTTTAAAACTGTCTTAAAAGACAAAAACTATTGCTCTGCAGACCAAGACACAATCTAATAAGCATGGAAATAAACACAGCTACACAAATTCTAATTTCTGGAAATGTCTCTAAATCAAAGTGTTCCTCAAAGCTAGATCAACAAGGCAGCGATAACCAAAAAGCACAAAACCTGTAACTACTTGTAGAGTCTTTTTTGGTGTCTGCTGTGGTTAAATGCAACATAAAGGAACATTTAATTCAGAGTCAGATTATACACTGCCTACATATATCAATTAATAACATTGCATAACATTCAAGAAAGCAAGGCGGCCCTAGGCCAACCAAACATCTCACAAACTATAAAGGGCACAACTGGACTGGACGGATCAGAAAAAATCAGTACTGTCTCCTAAAAGGTGAACACTGATCAATTTATTTTTATTTCGTTTTGGTGTACTTGTGTTACAAATATAAAAAACGTGAGCCAGCTAAGTATATAGCCTACATGACGCATTTAAATGCTGTGGGTACACCTTGTTTAAAATGTCAGCTATTTGAAAAATGGAAACCGCTTATATTGATCGTGTCTGTCCGTGCAACATTAATCACTGCAAACAGATGATTATTTTATCTCTCATGCAGATTCACCCAATTTACATTTGTATATTTATCACAAATATAAAATAAAGAAAGAGACAGATTTACTATTGACTGAGTTGAATTTTTAATGACTTTTTCATTTCACAAACTGATGTTGCTAAGATCATGGTTTTGTCCAAGTTTGCCTCTTTCGCAAAGTCAAGCAGAAGAATAGGATGGGACAGCAGTGTCCTCTTCTTCCTCCGCCACCTCCAATTCCTCCTCCTCATGGTTGGCAGCAGTGGTCATCAGACACAATCCACTGTTCAAACTCCTCAGTGCTGATCTTGGCAGGTAGCTCAACAGTTTCAGGTCCTGCTCTGGCGACATGACCAGAACTCTTTTCCTTCAGCAATTTTGTATTGTGGTGGCCCCACATCAGTCCAGGCATCCCATAGCATAAGAACAGCATACAGGAGGAATTTGTCTAAAGCAATAGCTATGCTCATCTCATCAGTTTGCTACAATACAAGGTCTGTGAAGGTTATGTTCTTTGGCAGGAACCTGACTTGGATGTTCCTGACTGTAGTATTTGTCACACCCTGAGCTGAACATTTGTCCACAAGCAATAGAATATTCTTCTTTTGGGCCCTCTGCTTCAGCCACTTCACAAAGAAGTTTATAGTTATCCATGCAGAAGCACTGGCTGTGCACATACAGTGTGAGCACATTTTGGAAATGGGGGATTCTGACTTGCTTGTGAAAAAAGTTCTAACTAAGAACATGCAAAAAGGGCACTGATCCATCCTTTTGACTTCTCCTCCCTCTTTCTATTGCCGGATTTAAAGGTCAGGGGGCTGTCAGGTCGTGCTCGGAAATAAATTCCGCTCTCGTTGGCATTCCACACGTTTTCCTCAGCAGATTCTCGTCTCATCTGTCCCCGCTGGTCCTGCTCTTCTGCCTTTATCAAGAGCCCTCTCAAGGGAACATTACACGGCCATTCACCTTCACCGTCATCCACAGGTGCATTCTCAGTGTTCATTCATTTACTGCCTCCATCATTAGGAGCCTGGACTGTTCTTCTTGTTTCAGTTGATTACATCAAGCAGACAGGAAGCAGACAGGTTCCTTCTTTTATTGTTACACACTTTTTCATAAAACATTCTCATGATAGAAATAAGCATGCAATATTCTTGTTCTTAGCACTTCAGCACATCAAGGTGACAAGCAGAGTGACCGGCTGAGGAAGGGGAACTCTAAAATAAATGTTTAGAGATGGCAAAATCAGAACTGATGCAAGCCTGAGCTATTCTCCCCAAAGCCCTGCTGCAGCTACGGAGTGTAAACAACTATGACTCTGCATTTTCCAAATCATTGTTTGATTGGATTTAGTTATAAACAGGATTCAATACATCTCTTAAAGTTAACAGTTAAACCTCAGTTGTTTAGCAACAGAGAGATTAGACAGAGAAGAACATTTATAACTATAAGTATAACAAAGTCTGCCTTTCCTTTGGAGGCTGGAGGTTTTAAAATCCAAACTTGGCTATTTAGATGTTTAACTACAGTTTTTTTTCCAATAGTGTCACTCTATTTTAAAGATCAACGAAAAGCAAATCTGCTCAATATCATGATGTTAGCAACATGACTGAAATTACATTACATCAACACAATATTTATGATTTCCTGAGTGCGGATATCATCAGCACTTCTAAAACACTGAACACTGAAGTTTTATTATAAAGAAAGTACTAAATGTCCAAGCAATTCTAATTTATTTTGAGCAGCTGGTGTGGCAGATATCAGGAAAAATACCACACTGCTGTGTTTCATGATTAAATTACTGTGATGATTGTAAAAAGTACTGTAATATTTTTTTCCCCATATTGCTCACCCCTACTACAATATAGAACACTATACAGAACAATATAGAAGAACTGACAGCTTTATACACTGTAGTAGCATTCCCTAATGGATGTCTTTAAAATAATGGTTTAGAAGGCCAGTGTTAATTGTGTGTGCAGACCACAGAGCTGATTGGAAATAGATAGACATAGATATACAAAGTCAGTAACATACTGGTCTCAGAGAACCTGTCCTTAGCATGGTTTTGTGCCCAGGTAAGAATGACCATTTCACAACAATTGCAAGTCTATGCTAAGAGTGATTCAGTCATTTGATTACAGCCTAAAATTAAATAAAGAAATGTGCATTACATCATGTCCTAATTCTGCTGTGAAACAAACCAGATGGACAGAAAGATCTACTGACCCTATCATAAGCTTACAGTAAGTCAGACATTAAAAAGTAGAGGCCTGGTTACTGTACTATGCCGAACTTCCAATAGCGTTTTGAAGGCTGTTTAATCATCCTTATAAATTCATGGAGCACAAAGATTCACTCTGTGTTTAAATACCATCAATTTCATTTCACACTGGAGCTCTTCAACAGTATGCAAATGAAAAAAAATGCTGTGACTTTTTAAAGGCTTTTTAAACCTGTTTATTTGTTAAGCTGCTCAGACTGAACTGAGCGCAGCTTCAACATAACAAAACCCAGATTTACACTGAAACACAAAGCAAAATAGAAAACTCAATGAATCAGCTCAAAATACTGTCGACTTCAGCGAGCATTAACGCGCCAATATAAAACCAGCAACCGTCATGCTGGATTTTGCCTCCAGGAACAAATGAAGGTTTTCAAACAGCAGCAGCACTTTAAGACTACCCAATGATACAAATGCCATGTTCACTCTTCCAGTCTGTGATGCTGTTCTGGCAATTTCTGGTTGGGGCCTTAAGCCTTTGCATATGACACTGAACTGAGTGACATCAGCCTAGGGCCTTAATAAGACATCACATAATTAAAAACTGTCCTACCTGCATAGCATATTATGGAAATGTTCCTTTTACATGTCTACCTAAACAACATGCTGTCCTTGCTGCTGCAATTTAATGTTTTACAGGAAGACCAGAACTGTATCCTTCACAGGGTCAGATCATATGAGAGTAGCAGATAGGGATCACCATCTTTCACCGGTTAGAACACGGTGCACCAGTACCAAAAACTAGACTGCCATATGCTATGAGCCCTTACTGAGAAAACACAGACAAAAGAAAAGATGGATTAATATCCAAATGAATCCATGTAGTTCCAGCAAAAAGGTCAGAGAGAGGCAGAGAATCACAACCCTACATTATCACAACACAAACATTACAGAATCTACCTTTAATGCAGGACAAAGCAAATTTTATAATGAGCATAAACAAAAGCTGAGGATGCTAAGACCCAACCGTACACATCTAGTAACGCATGCTCAGCAGTCACTCCCTTCTGTTTTAACTGACTGATTTTTTTTTTTTTTTTTTCAGAAAATTGGCTACCAGTCAAGCACATTCACCGCCACTGCATTATACAATGTTATACAAGGAGTCAGATGTGACATTTACAAGGCAAACAAATAAGATCTGAAAATGTTATGCACACTGAACCAGGTTTTTCATATGTGGGTGTAATGGAGGCGTGTTCAGACGTGGCGTGACACTGTCGTACCGTAAGCTTGAGTGGAGCAGAAAGACGCCATGCAACTGGTCTGGCTCAAGGCTCCAGACTGCTATGACAGTCTCTGTCAGTGTGACCTACTAGAACAATCTACCAGTCTAATTCTCTTTTGATATGTACGTTCAGTTGACTTTTATCAAAATGACAAAAGGAATGCATGAAATTTTCATATATGTATGCTTCAGATACATTCAGGCACTCATATGGCATTAAATAAATAAACAAACAAACAGACAGAGAAACAAACAACAAGCCAAAGTATAGTATTCTAAGTGTAATATATAAATCCACACTTCTGGCTGCCACTGTCACAATAATGGCCTATAGTTTGCATGTTTGTCAATGGAGCATCCTCTGCACATACTGAGGCAGCAGTGGAATGCGGTCTTTTGTATACTACTTTCCCAGCATGAACTAGGAGCTAGACACTGGCCTAAACAATAACACAGGCTTATATCACCTACCCTCAGGTACTGCAAATGGATTATTGCTGCCAGCACTGCCATTGACAGCTCGAGGTGTAACTGGCACCGGCAGCAGTACACCCTGGTCCTTGTCGACAATCGAACCTTCTAGAATGTCCTCCATGGGTGGATAACCTCCATTACTCTTAAGTGGTGGAAAGGGAGAAAGGCGAAGCGTGCTGTCACCATCATGACGCAGGTCATTACGAGTGACCCCAGTGGCATAGAGGGTCGGTGGGGGTGTCGGGGGCTGATCGTCGGCCACAGTCAGGGAGCGTTTCATGGCTGCAGCATGGGGTCGACGGGGCCCGCCTATTGGTGAGCTCAACTCATCCAGTACTGCTCCACCTGGGTACTTGTCTGGCAACTCGAGGCTGGCTGGCACAGAGAGATGAGAACATTCAGACATAGCTCTCCTCATGGCCTTCCTCTGCTGCTCAACTCGTCCCATGAAGCAAGGTTCTAGATCTTCCCCTTCCTCCTCGTTCTCATCCGACGATCCCTCAGCCATCTGTCGTCCACCAAGACCTTCATCTCCGCTCTGAAGGTAACTGTCATTGACAACACCTATGACACAGTAGTTAGGAGGTGCTGGAGAAGAGGGAACTTTGCCATTTGCCTCTGTGACAAGACCATGAGGTGAAGGAATCCATCCTCCTACACTGGCTGGTTTCAAAGACTCAAGAGGAGATGGTGAATCAGTGTGTTGGGCAGGTGATCCTGTGAGTTGTGAAGGAAGCGTCGTCTCGCTGCTACTTGCACATCCTAAAGGTGCTCCATATTTTCCAGGGGATGCAGGTGAAGGGGATGAAGACAGAGGGCTGTCTGGGCTCTCCCCTGCACTTCCTAGAGATGCGCTCCCAGGAATCGCACCTCTTCCAGGTACCTTCAGCTCAGACTCCATGCCCACCCCTGCCGGATGGTCAAAAAAGCACAGCTTGTCTTCATCTGTAAGCCCTGGGGCTCTTGGGGAACCAGCAAAGCTTCTCGGAGCCCCCATATCACCGTGCTGCCAATCCCATCCCTGGGGTGCAGGGGTTGAGGACATGGAAGGAACCTTGCATAGCTCGCTGTACTCGGAGAACGGAGATACAGGTTGCTGGTTGGAGAGAGAGGACATGCTTTTCCTCCTCAGGCTTTCGCTTCCCACTACTTATTTAATCTTCGTCTTGTTTTGTTGCCTAATTTTGCTCTTCCTTGTTATGATACAAATGCTGAGCTTTGTCCCTTGTGATTGCACTCTTGCCGGCAATAGATGCGAGCGTACGGCGTTACGTCTGCCTCTGTCTCCACACTCTGCAATTGACCAAGAAACTGAGAGACCGAGCTTGAAACACTGCTCTCTCTCTCACTCGCTTGCTCGCTCTCCAGCACACATCCACTCTCCCTCCTTTCCTCCCCCTCCCCATCTGAGATCCATTTCCTTGCCTTGTGTCACATGACTCCTTGTGTGGCTGCTCATTTGCTGTTAGAGAAAATAGCTCACTCCCATTTTGGGCAGGCTACTCCTCTTTTGCCTTGCTCGTTTTCTCCACGCTGTCCACTTTACCACCATCCTTTCCATTCCACTTCCTCCAACCTATTCTGAACAGTTACTATCTTTCCTCGAGCCATCTGCTTTGAGCATCATCAGAAAGACCCTCCCTCCCCCAACTGCTTCTGGGAAACATGGTGAAGCCCAGAAATATCCCCAACCAGTCATTCACTACAGATACTGTCTGAATCTACATCAACCAGAGTCCTTGCAAGAATAATATCTCTATTTTATCTCCTCCTATGTATCAGCTTGTCACTTCAGACATCCTATTTACTGTTTTCTCCCTAATACTGTTCCACTTTTCTCCATCATACATGCTTTCACGAGCTACCAGCAGGGGGCTTTCTCTATTAAAGCCCTCAAATCACATACTGCAAGAGTCTGAACCCTTCCTCACTGCTAAATCTATTAATGCTTTCCTAGTGTACTGTAGAATTGTATCATGCCCCCTTCAGCAGTGATCCACATGCAAGCATGTCTGAGTGTGAAACAATTCCACAGTGAAAAGGAGAAGCCGAATAAAGAGATAAACAAAGAGGGAGGGATGCCAGACAGGCAGAAAACAATGCCACATGAAAAAGCTGATCTGAAGCCTGTCGTCTTTGATCCCGTCACACTGGATGACTGCTTCTAGACTCAAAATGAGAGATGAGGCAGACAGTGAGGGTATGTAAAATAGACAACAACAAAAAAAAATGAAAAGAGCAAAGTAAAAAAAAAATATCCAATCAAGCAAGCACTATATTCTCATAACCAGTTGTTTAAGAAGCAAGATGTAAGCCTGGGCAATAATTAGTCATTGGGTTTAATGCAGTACAGTATGCTAAATTGTACATTCTTTGTTTTATAGCTTTTGACAGTATTGATGGAACACCTACTGGTTGTTTTTATTGTCCATTTCAACTTATCAGATGTCAGAAGATATCTTGATTTTTGAAGCATTGTGATTTTTTGCCATTTTGACTATGTCTAGTGGGATCTATATGTGATGATAAATATTGCTGAAAAGCTCAAAACAGTTTAGATCCTTAAAATGACATCCATAAAATGTTTATTACCACCCTGTGGACATAACTTTGATCCAGAACAATATATCTTCATTCCTCTTTGAAATTACTGACATGGTCATACTGCACTCCCTAATTACGTAGCGCCCTGCTAGACTGACACTGACTCAGTGACCATCACAACTGTCACCATGGTTACATAAGCTACATAGGCTGCTGCTGAAGTTAGTTCTCCCCCATCAGCACTTTCTTCTCAATGCACCAGTTAACGCATTCCACCAGCCATACAAATGAACATGGCTTAGGTAAGCTTTAGTTCAGTCAGCTGTTAATGTACTGGACAAACACAGCACACAAGGGATGACTTGATAAAACACTGAGCCTCCTTCTGAACAGAAATATATGTCAATCTCAAAAAACAGGACTAAAAAAATATAGCAGACTACATATAGGGCTCCTTGTACTGAACTAGTAGACTCAGGTTTCCAAAAGATTCTAGGATACAAATTATCATCATGAAAAAGGTGACAAAAAAAACTTCACTGACTATTTTACTCAAAGCACATGGGGAAACACAACCAAAACTTGCTTTGTTCATCATTCCGGCAAAAATGCAATGCTTTCATGCATTCAAAACGTAATCTGTGTAAACAGAGTGAAATCATCACTGCTGGATTAACTCTAACAAAGATAATATGCTTGACTATAAAAAAGGAAGCTTTTAAGTAGCAAGCCACTGAGCAGCTGGGATACTTATGGCTCCATGTTACTAGGCCTAGCATCAGAGAACCAGTGCTTCTAGGGCTGTCAGATGAGAGTGTGTTGCCCTAACGAGTAGCATACGAGCCCTTGTGGAATGGAACATGTAATGTCATTCTGCAGTGATGACCCTGCTGGCCTGGCCCCCGCTGGCTAGTATTCACAGAATGTTATATAACCAAAAAAAAAAAACCTAACAAGGTTGCTTGTGTTTGTGAATGAATTTTGTCAGAACACTGTAATCTACTGTACTACAGACTGCCCAGGATGAGACAATAACATTTTCCTCATTGAAAACATTCAAAATATGCTCACTTTGGCATTGTAATAGCCGGAGTCTACTTTTATATATTTACTATATCTGTCCATGGTGATGTCAAGCATGCTACTCGAATCATTTCAGTAAATTATTCATAGGATGTGCTATACTTAGGTAAGCTTGACTTAGTCAGGAGTGCTCCTTGACTAAAGTAAAATAAATCTTATTTCATGGTCCTTACAGCTGCGGGGAGTCGCTGGCATTGCCAACGGCATTAATCTTTGTGAAGGTAGGCACCCAGGTGGTATGAACACAGAAAAATGACTCTGAGTGCTAGTAAGAAGAAGACAAAGGCAAAGAGGGCAAGAGGGACTTAGACTGGCTGCTGAGTTTCTATGTTTAGCTCAATAACCCCCTCCTTAAAGCTTCCAATGAACTGCCATTGTTTCCTTGAGGCAGCGTTGGTTCCCCTTCCCTTAAGTCTCCAAAGCAACTGCTTCTCATTGCCATGGAAACAAGAGCCTTGTCACGGCTGCGGCTGCAAGTAGAGGAGAGTGTACAGGGGGCTGCTAGTGCTCACAGACATATTGATCTCTGGAACATAGCAGATGAGTAACAGGATGATGAATGTGAGAGAGGAAGAAAACAAGGTTGGGGGGGTGGAAGAAAAAAGATAAGAAGCAATGAACGTTCGAGATAAAATTAGAGTCCTGCTTTCTCTTTCGTTTAGCAATCCAACCTTCTGCCTGAACCCCATGTATAGTATGCTCTGTGGCTAAAAGTAGAAAGACAGGCACTGTTGAACAATATGAGTGAAGACAAAAATGCAAGCAGTTAATATATAACCTGCAGAGGCAGAAAGTTTTGAACTGGAAACATAAGAACACGTTATCCTAAGCCATTCACAATCATAGAAACTAGTCCATCTGCAGTCCACATCATTTAAGCTAAAGATTCACTTCTCCCAAAAAATGTTCATAATCTTTTTCATATCTCCCATTATATTTAAGACAAATATCCCTATGTTGAAATTTGTTGGAGGCCCCCAACAAATGACTAGGACACACAGTAAAGGTAATTCAACAGCTGGCTTCAGAGACTTGTTTCCTCTGACATGGCAATGACATAGTTAAGATTAATCAGGGCGATAGCAAACCATCCAATAATAAACTTGACCTATCTGACTGTTCAACAATATAATCAACGCACCATCAAGTTTTTTTTAGCAGCATCCTGTCCTACCATAGGCTTGCACTAAAGTAGAGGACAGATTTTCAAGCCTGGCTAGTTAATATGCATGAGGAGCCTGCGGGTACAACATTCCACTAAAATCAGATTTGTTTCCACTTGGAATACAAGTGTCTCATGCTCAACAGCTCTGCAACCTGATGCATATTATGTTCTAGGCCTAGGTTTTGAAGCAGCCAGATACATAAGATTAATATCACCTTAAGATGCCGATTTAGAAGAGTAATAGAGATTAAAATAAAATGATCAATATGCATGTATGTACAGGAGATGCTAAATTCTGCCTTTATTTAGGTGGCAAGGAATGACATTTCATCTCAAGATCAGTCAGACACAGGCAGGAGATGATTATTTGCATATTAGGCTGATTTGAACTCAATCTAAACTAAATTATGGATTTATTAAGCAATTACGTTTAGTTACAAGGCCAAAGAGCAAAATACAGTAAAGAAGTTATATAAAAATGAACACTAGTCACTTTAAGTTATTTATGAAGTAGCCTATATTTTAGCCTGTATGAGTAGTAGGGTGGAAAAAAACCCTACAGCTTTTCCTGAAGGCCCGGCACCAGAACAAAAGCATGAAGACCTAAAAAACATCTAACATCTAAAAAACAGGGTCTACATACAGAAAAAAAACAAAAAAACAACGAGCAACAGAAGAGTCAAACACTGCAATGTGTGGGGACAGTACCTTGCTCTAAGGTACTCAATTGTGTTTTAACTATTAATATGTATTAATTCCCAGCTCCATATCACATTCTATTGACTATCACAAGCACATTATGGAGAGAGGATGCTTCTAAATAATAATTTCATCATACAGGCTGGAATTATGTCACATGTGTTAAAAATAGCAAGCCAAAATGCAAGCACTATCCTATCCAGCTTACTGCATCAAGAAGTAGACCATGATTAATCTTTGACTGCAGCCTGTTCGTTCTCCTTCCTTATCCCACCCACGGTTTTTGAACCGAGCTGATTTCCAGAGCCCGTTATAGAAACAAGCCCAAGGCTGCCTGATTTACATATCTGCATAATTTACACACTGATACAGAGAGCCACTACACATTTCTTTAAGGCGCTGTGCCGTTTAACATGCGTGCAACAAATTTGAAAGGACATCACTACATGTAACCTGCAGTCTAATAGAAGGTTATGTGGGGAACTGTATGACCTATTTTATTTCTCAGCAAAAAGTGTACTGATGTGTGTGTTATGACACCTTATTACAAAATCTTTCAAATCTATCCATTTGCTAATTGCACGAGGGCAAACTGGAGCCATGTTTAGTTCACCCTAAGCCTACTTCTTCAGCATCTGTCCCCATTACCATGGGAACATCAGCTGTTCTTCAGTCACCATAGCAACAGGCCAGGCCCTACCCCCTCTCCAGAGGGAGTCTGTCTGCCAACGAATAACACAGACAAAGTCAAGGACCTGACCTTCTCTGCTATTTTTGCTGAACTCGGTCCTTCTCATTTACATAGCCTTTTACCTGCTCTGTTCTCTGCCCATTCAGTGACGCACAGTGGCTAAATAAACAACACGCCTGTAAATTATTCCACAATTTATTTGCAGGATCACAGACACGGAAACATGCTCACAATACTGAAGCATTCCTACCAACCCCACCCTTTCGCATTTTACAAAAACAACACAGACATCCGAGTACTGACAATCTGCTCTGGAGGGTGCGCAGACAGTGAAAGGCTGCATCAGCCCATTGTGTCTGAGGTTAAAAATAAACCTGCTGAGATGGTCCACACCTGATAGTCTTTGCTCACAACTGCATCAGGGGGTCTTGCAGGTTGACTGATGTTTCCTCCTGCCAATACTAATGAGTTTCTTTAAACTAATAACTCTTGTTCACTTCATTAGCAGGGCAAAGAAAGGGGAAAAAACTCAAATGCAAGCACCACGAGTTAGCCTACTTTAGAGAACTACGGTCGTCATTTATCCTACTGTTGAAGAAGTAGAGCCGTACCTCAAATATTCAGCTGTCCCAGTGTAAACGCATGATTTGATTCTTGTGAAAATGAGAACGCATCCTAGATGAAGAACACACATCTGCATATTTTTAAGTAATTTAATGTAATTACTGTTTATTTGCTGATTTTGTTGAAAACGTACTGAAAAAATCAACATAATGTTTTATGATAATAAATGTACAAAATGAAATAATAACTAAACGTTAAATTGCATAAATTGCACAAATTGCACAGTAAAGCTTACAGAAAAATACCATCTTTAAGTTTGCTCCCCACAGAAGACATTTTCTATCTCACTTACAAAATCAACAAAACATGCAGCATGAGAAGGGAGTTCACATTTTTGCAAATGACTGAGCGTAAGTCATACAGAGAGAAATAACTCTCTTGCTGATTCCAGCCAGCATGAAAACAGGGGCGGTTTCTGGTATAAGTTACCACATATACAGTGTTTTTGTTTTTTTTTTTAAACCATAGTGTATAGGACATAGTGCTCTATAGAACAGAGAGCCAGTGGTGAGAGTGTGATGGTCTAAAGCAGGGGTATTTAACTAAAATTTAAAGTTTCAAAGTTTTTACAAAAAACAAACCTCAACACATCTTAACAGCTGAACAGTTTTAGAGGCTCACTTTCTTCCCCTCTTATATTCAACTCCCCCACAAGAATATCTCACTCAGTCGCCTGTCTCTCTCCCTTTGTTTGCTCATGTGTCTCTATCTTTCTATTTCTTTCTACCGTCTTCTACCATCACCCATTCTTGCCTCTAACTCGCCTGTTTGCCCTGTAGAGATGCAATGTTTACCGCTTTGAATGAACGTACTTGATTGGCTGAAAGGTATCACGTGGGATGGCTTAACCTGCATGCAGTTGGTCTGCGGGTTTCCTCGGCCGTTAAAGCGCTAAAGACTGTAAAAGCTGCACCGGTTAAAATAGACTTGTCCTGTCAGGTTTTAATTATAACGTTCTGTTTTGGCCATAGGTCCAGGTCCGTATAGGACAGCTTCTGGGTCCAGACCCGGACTGCGGTCCACCTGTTAGTGACCGCTGGTCTAAAGGCCAGTTCCTTGCTCCTGTCTCCCAGAGTTCCAGTGACCTCACTGGTTTGGGATTATGTAAGATGTATGACAGGACTCCTGGGACTGGAGAAGGACTTGCAGGCCTCCTACCCAACCAACCCCACTGCACTCACACAAATGACCTCATTAAACCCACAGCTTCTAAAAATAAGCCTCTGTCCTCATAAAACCACATGAACCAAACGGTCATGTCCAGTGGCACTGGAACTTTCGGCACACTGTAACATAAGGATAATCCAGTACTTTTCAGGTACAGGGTACTTTAGATAATCTAACAAATAAACTACCATTACTAAACTACTACCATCACAGGGCATTTCAATCATTATAGTATCCAAGTATCTAAAGGAAAAGACAATGTGAAAAGACACCTGAAAATTGTTTGGAGCATGACACACCAAGAAGGACCAATGGATTTTGGTGAGATTTTCAGATATTTTGTGCGAATACTCATTGATACAAGCAGTTTGGATCTTTTCAAGATCAAATAAAAGACAATAAACAGCAATGCTGTGATTCCCAACTGCCAAATTATTTTCATTAGTAGCGCTGCAACATCATCATCAACAATGTTTTAGGCACGGAGATAAATACTACAAAAAACAAGAATACAAATGATGCTTATTACACATTTGAGACTGAATATACACAGGACTAAATACATTCATTTTGTAATTAAACATGCATTTTGTTGGTGTTCTTTAAGTACTGAAGATACTGTGATATGGTCAGAAAGGTGTATTGAGAGATACTGCGACATTATATAAATCACGATTAATTCATTAATATATCGCCCAGCTCTTAATGAAATACCTTAATTTAACACTCCACAAGAATACGTTTTCTAGTTCACCAGCTGACAGACAAACGTGTAAAAACTTTTTCATAGAAGCCCAGGACTAACCCAGCATTATTTATTAAACCAGCAAACTTCCAGTTTTTAACTTTACTAGATTTGAGAGTCATTAATGGTCAAATAGTACATAATATAGTGACACTGCATTACAAAACAATGACAATGTGAATCATGGGGAATTAACATTCTATCAATTTTGCCATCTAATGCAACTTAACTGAACATTTTATGACAAATCAAACTGTAAACCCAGTATTGTGAATTGCATTCATGAAACATGGGCTGGACGTAATGTTACATGCTAAAGACACATGGGGCAGCAGGTGGCCTAGTGGTTATAGAGAATGTTGTGGGTTCAAACCCAGGACTGTCAGTGGCACCACTGAGGTACCCTTGAGCAAGGTACTGTCCCTACACACTGCTGCCACTGTCGGTAGCCCACTGCTTTTCTTGGGTGAATGGGTTAAATGCAGAGGAGCAATTTTCTTCTGATCAATACAGTATATCAAATAAAAACATAAAAACACACATTTCAGCACCCTCTTAAGAGTCTTCCCCCACATGGGAATGCTCACTCATTCAAGTTCAATGGCTAGAGTGCTTGCTAAAGGTATTAGGACACTTTGCTTCATAACTTATTCATCCACACCCCACAGAAACCCCTAAAAGCCATAACAAATGACCAGATTGAAATAGACCCTCAAAAGCATTAAAAAATAATGATGCATCCACTTCTATGAAACAGATTTAGCAATAACAAAAAAAGGAATACTCTACAAGCATACAGGGAACTCATACCCTTACCAGAAATGCCACTGCATTCCACATGAAATCTAATTTTTTGTCTGAATCAGCCAACACAAATTAGAACAAATTCCTTGAAAGTTTGACACTCATAATTCAGTCTCATTTTTCCAATTATAGACTGCTTTCAGAACAGTTTTATTGAGTGCTTATAATAAACCTACATCACCATCTTTCCTTTAATGTCAAGGTATGGGGCAGCTAATTTACTAATCAATGGGTCCTTTGGTTCTTCCACATCTTCTACATACAAGGTTCTTCCACATCTTACAATTTTATACTCTAGGGTGCTAAATACGATTAAATAATTATACAACTAAATTACATGATATGCTTCTCTGAGAATATCGTGGTTATTATTAACACTTAAAACAACAAGTTTCAAAATCACACTGATATTTTACCAAAGCAATACAAAGAAGAGGCTCCGGAGTGACACAGCAGTTTAAGGTTTTACTTTGTCAGGAGTTTAAACCTTGATGATGCTGGACGTCCGAAAGAGCATAGCCGGTCATATCATTATAGTGAATAGTATGTAGAATTAAAAAAAGATAAAATAAATTTTAATAGCCTTTTTAATATGTGACTGCTGTTTTTCTTGTTCACAGTTTTTCTTGTCTGCTCCAACTTATCGCACCTCATAAAAAACAGAAGGAAACATGCTTCCATATTGATTAAAGAGCATTTTATATATTGTGTGTGTATCTATACACACACACCCACACACACCAGAGAGCATACTATTTTGCATGTTACAAAGTCTGACACCACACCCTGGTGTTCTGCCTCCTACTGTGGCTAAATAGTACCCTCAGTGACACAGATCCACCCCGGCAAAAAGAGAAGGGGAAATTATAGAGGAAGAACTGATAGCTGTGTCATACTGCCACACAGACAACCCCCATCACAAAACACATGTGCTTAAAAACATAGACAAACTTACACACAAAACGTCATTAAAAAAAACATAAAAAAAATCAAGATCCCACAGCTTCAAAATGTATGTCTGAAGTAGTATTACTGTGCGGTATAAACGGTATGCGAAATAAATTTGTCCAACGGGAGAGATTTTGATTACACCGGCCTACCGAAGAAATATCCGCTCCTCGTGAAAATGACAAAGTCGCGTCACTTGCGCGGAACCACGCCTACTTGCAGCACAAGGCATTAGTTTTGGAAAGCGGGCGAGAGCAGAGAGCGCACAGAGGAGCAGCTCGTTAAAAAGAGCGGTCAATGAACATTTATCACGTGACAAAAACTAGACGCAACGTAAATGCTGGTCATGTGACAATAACCATAGTAAAATATATAATGTAATATTGTTGATGAATAAACCCAAGACTAAATGTGGTTTACAAAATAAAAACTATGCTAAAATGTGTTTTCATTTTCGTTGACTAAAACGAGTCGTTATTTCCGATAGGGAGGGGAGAAACCTTAGTTTTGAATTAGGAGGTAGGGCCATTAAAGTGCCAGAGAGAGAGAAATGAGAGAGAAATAGAGAGAAATAGAGAGAGACAGAGACAGAGACAGAGAGACAGAGACAGAGAGACAGAGACAGAGAGACAGAGAGAGAGACAGAGAGAGAGACAGAGAGACAGACAGAGAGACAGAGAGACAGAGACAGAGAGACAGACAGAGAGACAGACAGAGACACACACACACACACACACACACACACACACACACACACACACACACACACACACACACACACACACACA
>JBBPCY010000007.1:20603899-20658011 GCA_037974405.1 Brachyalestes nurse | reverse complement strand
CCATGCAAAAAAAGCTGATCCTAAATTGTTCTGATTTGGTTGTGTAGACTGTATTTGTTCAGGAATAAAAAAAAAAATATTAAGGTAAGCTCAGCAATGCCTTTGCTATGAATTTAAATTTACAGATCAAATTATATACCGCAATATATACCATTTACCGTCTATGGTTCAATTTATATCGCAATATGAATTTAATGCCATATCGCACAGCCCTAGTTTGAAATAAGCAGCTAAAACAAAACAGAAAGCACTTCCATTTGTATCGATAAATGCTAATGAACTATTTACTGCTTAAAAGCCTGTGGCTAAATAAAGAGAATAGATTAGACCTATAACCTTATGTATCAAAAATACAAATGGCTTGGGCTTGCAGAATCAAAGGGAAGTGAAGAAGGCGAACAGAGTGAAAGTAAACCATGTCTTCCTCCTCTCTGTTCATTAATCATAGCTCTGTGCCTGCTGGGAGTGTGTCACTAGCCTATTTATAGGAGCTGCTTTCTCACCCAATGTAGCCTACATGTAAATATGAAACTTGTATTCGGTACAGCTAACAGTTCACAGATCACACCAGTAAAACAGATCTCAACGTAGAACAGCACATCTTCCTGTAGAAAAATTATGTAATAAATGTGTCCTGTGTAAGCCTACTGTGAGAATGGTACTGTTATTTTTTTTTATGATTAATTTTTTGAATTATTTAATTCTATGCTCTATTAATAGTGTTTTTTTTCCTACTGTAAGTACGTCACTTCCAAGGCAAGTGCCAATAATAATAATAAAAACAATTATCCTGCCTTTTGTCATGGTATTTCATGACATCACAATATTATTTCAAGAAAAAAAATCTACAATGTATGTTCACACAGTGTTCTGGATGTAATATTTCAATACGAATAACATGTTAGCAGTATAATGTGTCTATCTTTGCATACTGGCACAGAATTCTGTTTTTTTGACAGGCAGGAGCTCCTGGGGCTCTAGAGTGCACATCGAGTAAGAAACAGACAAAACTTTTTGCTGTGTGCTGTGAAGGTGCTCAGACCAGTAACGTACTAAAATCACTGCAGAAAAATCCAAAAACATGGCATCACCTTTTGAGAATGTAACAGCACTTTGTGAAACCAGACCTGCTCTACAGAGCATCTCTACAAAATCTCTGGTAAAACTGCAACCTGATTCACAGAAACAATGTGGCCGCATCTCAAAGTGTTCTCAATAAAATATTGTGTTAGGCAATGCAGTATCAGGCACATACATACTGCTTCCCTAAACACCACCATACTATTCTTAAATCAAACATAGCTTTCTTCTTTTAATGTTCAATTTGTGGAAAGTATAGCAACAAACCTGTGAAACCTTAAACCCAAAATTACAACGACAAAAAAAACATGCATTATACCCCACCACACTCCACATGAAACTGCTGTTATTTATGTGATACAGTTACCCCACCACAATGCTGGGGTATGCTTACAGCTGGGCTCATTACAATAACAAGCCAACTTACCACCTGTGTCTATACAAAGCTTTACTTCCTTTTTCAATAATCAATTAGCAGCCTGTTTACATATCAGTATAATTTAGTTGTGCACACATACATATGACTTGACTTACCTACAGGTGTTCAAGGATGTGATCAGCAGTACATAGAAAGGGGGGAAAAAATAAAATCAATGTTATTATCATATATAATCAAAGAACTTGAACACACATGTTCTAAATGTCTGGACCTATGTCCAGAGAGTATTCTTTCTGTGCTGTACACTGAATATGTACTAGGAGAGAAACATGGACATGTTATGAAGACTTAAAGTTCAGAGTGAAAGACTATAGTGTTAAGCAGCTCCAGAACACCTTGGCAGTAAGAAAAGACAGTAGCATGGTGATTGGAGTTTGGTAAGTGAACAAGTAGGTGTCCTTGAAACACTGCAAACCAAGATGCATTCCGTTAGTATTGTACACCCTGGATCACACACGGTTAATAAGGACAGTCTCTTCCTAAATACACACAGAGCTTTGATTGATAGTGATGCACCCTTGAAACACCAAAGCCAAACCAAGCTAGCCAACTTTGAATGAAGCCTGGTAATGCGGCATCCAGTTGGAGAACAGATGTGTTAGTGATTGAGATAAAAAGTCTAATCACCCAAGCCCAACGCAGCCAAGCCCAGGCTTGGGATTCACAGTCATGCAATGAGTGGATCCATATTAGATCCATACATACACTCCAGAAACAAACCTTCCAGCATGGCAGGCAGTTCTGCCTCATGCTCCCGGGGCTCAGCAAAACTAGGGAAGAATGGTGGGGCAGCAGGATTCAAGCCAGAGTTTTGTGGAGAGGGCAATTTTGCTTCAGGTGATGTGGGGCTCTTTGATGAGGATGTGTGGGTCTTCTTGCCCTGCTTTGATTTGGCTTCTTTCGGCATTTTGCCTCTTGGTGAAGGTAATGGTGCAGGCACAGGTAGGGGTGCCTCAAAGTTGACACCTTCCATGCTAATGTCAAAAGGCTCACTATGGTTGTTCAGCTGCGAGTCATTGAGAGACCAGGCAGTTCCAGATGGTGAGAATGGAGGAGCTGAGATCAACGCTTCCATAGATGATCCAAAACCAGCACTACCAGGAGTGGACATCACGGGGTCAACAACAGGGGCATCAACCAAAGTATCGGTCCCCACAGTTGGGCCCATAAAAGAGGGTTCTTGCTCAAACATGGGCTCCTCAAAGGGTTCCCCAACAGACACAAAGCCTTGGGTCTCATTCATTGTGGAAGCTAGGGGGTCAGCTTTATTTACTGCTACAGGGATAAATGCATCTTTGGTGTTACCCAGATCAACACTCTCTGTTTCCATAAGCATATCATGAAAACCAGAGGAGACAGACAATGGGCCTGTGGGTGAAAAACCCGGTCCCTGAACAGGGCATGTTGTAGTGGGCGCTGTAGGGCTGAGGTCCAGTAGAGCTGGTGGGGAAGTGGCTGTCAGAGAAAGCAGATCCCTTGTAAGTAACGATGGCATGACAGACCCATCGGGGTAATCCTCGGTGAGAGAGACCAGGTCCTGGTCATAGGCTTGAATGTCTCCAGCTAGTGGAGAAGTAGTTAATTCTGATCCAAATTCTTGAGATCTGGAGGCTGAGGCAGGGATAAAGGGCTCTGCATGGATCGCCCATTCTTCTGGAATCTTTTTGCGGCTTTTTCCCTTCTTGATCCTTCCACCACCCCGGACAATATCCTCCCGTTCCCAGCCTCCGTCCCTGTCCCGTTCCTTGCGTGGTGATGGATGGTGAGAGCCCTCAGGCAGAGAGACATTCTCGCCTTGCATTTCGGCATGACTCTTATTTTCCACTGGATCCCAGATGTCTTCCCTGGGCCTCCTTTTCTTCTTCTTCTTCTCTTTTTTGCGATCGGAACCCTCGTTTTCCCGTTCATCTCCTTCCCCCAGGCCACTATCTCTGTGTGACCACTGATTGTCAAGGGACTCTTGTGGGTTCTCTGTCAGATGGCTTGCATGGCGACTGATCACCGTGGAAACACTGGGAGTGAAGGGCAGGTCAGAGGGAATGCCAGCATCATCTGGCCAACGGTCAGCAGACATACCTCATATGCAGAAAGGGAATAACAATTAGCAGAATACACTTTCCCTTTCTCTCTTTAACCCCTGTCTCACACATACACAGGGACAATTTGTAGTGCACTGTGTTTTAAAGAAATCTGTTAATGTAAACGATTGAGTTATGTCAATGTTTTTTGGTAGAAATCCCTGAGATAATTAGAACACATTAATTTGAAAAAGCAAAACAAAAGTTCAATATGATGCCTATTTTATGGAAATGAATATGATGTGAGGCGTTCATATAATATACATTTAGCAAAATACACTGTATCAGTTGAGGTTGATGCTCCATTTAAGCAATATGCCTGAACTCTCCCAGATACCTAATAACAAGCCTGTTTACTTGTATGGTTTTATCCTTTACGGTAATATACATATAGAAAATGGCATACCATATTATAGACAAAATGCAGTACTATCTCTGTAAAACTTGGCCACTGGATCTTACGCTAGACTGAACTAGTTACCTTCATCCTGCAAAGTTAAAATCCATTCTTTGATGTCAAGAGTGCATGGAGGGAATATGTTTCCTTGTGGGCCTGTCTTTTTTGATAAATGAAGCACACAGACAAATCATGGACAGATTTGCTGTCACGGCTGGAACTGGGTGAGAAAGAACTACATTGTGGAATCTCTTTTTACACCTCAAAGAAGTGGTCACGATCCATCCTTCTGGAGCTTTAAGTTAAGTTTCGTTCCATCTTGCATCTAATCTTTTGCATTGCCTAACTTATATCTGATGCATCTGATCCAGCCAAGTTCAAAAGAAGTTTATATAGAAGTTTATATTACTGTTTTCCTGATCGGCTGGACTGAATCACTTCTCATTACTTCAATGTGAAAGTGTGTGTTGGTCTTTGTAATATCACAAAAAAAAACGACACATTCAATAAAGCTTAGTTCAAGAGAGAAATTATTAGTGAAACAGTATGTTTTTAAACAATGTTTACAAAGTACAGTTTTTCATGATGAGTTTCTTAAACCAAATAAATAATAGTATTAAACATGTCAAAAAGCCTGATAGTGTGCAAAGTGTGCTAATTATGAACTTTTGACCACCTGTCATATGTTCCTAGGCCTGTCTTTAACAGTCAGACATGACTACGGTATGCGTTCATAGGCCTTCCATCTGCAGACTACGTCACACACTTGCTGAATATCCTCAGTCACTCTGTCCACAGCCAAACTCTATCATCTAGTCACTCTGTCATCTGGTCGCTAACCATAGATGATCAGCATTTTAGATCAGCACACACAAACCAGCAAGCAAGCTGTGCTTGTGTGTGATTCACGCCACCTACAGTGGGACAACATTACGCCTCAGCAGTCCTGTACCGTTCCACACAGATGTGGTCGTTAATGACCCCGGGGAACACCAGATGGATGGTATGTTAGAAAAGCTTTGACATTGGAGATATGTAATGTATGTATGAAGCCTGGATAGAATTACTGTCTTGTTACAGTGCCCTACAGTGGCAAAATAAGGTAACTGCATGTGTCCTCTGATGTAGCTGGATTTGTTCAGAGGATAAGCCTGATGGGGGGTCTCCTGCTGTAATCCTATAATCCTCTGTAAAATCCAAACCTCATCAGTGCAGCTGGGGGGGCATTGGGGGAAATGACTGCATATTAGGGCAAGAGAATCAGCCACTAACACCATTTGTCAGATGGCAGGGTCATAATATTGACATGTTGCACACATAATGTCACATTATCATAAAGACACTAAGTGATGTAGATGTGATTTGAAAGTAAGAGATGCTTCGAGAGGTTCTAGTAAGCTATGTGCATTTGGATGTGTGTGTGTGTGTGTGTGTGTCTTTCTTCTCTACCTCCAGACAAGTCCACAGGGCTCTTAGGTGTAGTAGGTGCTTCTGTGGCCAATGATGGTGATTTCAGGGCATCTGCAATGCTTGGAGGTTTTTCTGGCTGGAGCGGTGCGACTCCGGCGTCCATATTAATTCCCATCCCCATCGCAGGCTGCGAGAAACCTATGGATAACAAAAGGTTCAACAGAACATAGAGATTGATTCCCTCGGGAAGCAGCTATATTTAAGTGTTGGTAATACTTCTTAAAATTCAGCTGACAAACTTATTTCAACTTATTTATTCCAATCAAGTATTTGGCCTAACCTTTTTCAAAAATTCCAAGCCACACTGCACATATTAATGCTAAAGATGACTTTCTAATGATCTCTTTAATATACATTAATTTTTTACCACATCACAAATTTGCGTTTTTTCCATTTACTGAAGTACTATAATCAATTATTTTGAGACTTTATCTTCTAAAATATTCTACTAGCGATTCCACTACTTTCTGTGTCATTATTCATTACCCTAAAGTGGGAGACAACAAGTATTTCTGACATTCCTAAAAGGATCTGCTTTCAAATTGAAACAAAACAATCACAGGTCACTTATTACTAAACAAACTCTCTAAATACAGATTGTCCAATTCAAGATTAGCATGTGTAAGTAGGCTTCTCTAACATGTTTTCTGAACTTCAAAGTATACTGCAATGCCAGATACCTGATATCCCAAGAGTGAAATTTGGGAGTGAAATTTGACCCATTTTCTAAAACAAGGACACAAATGGAGACGTCTAGGAGGTGAATTAAACAATGCGGAAGACTGCCTTACCTAACATATCCCCATCTAACATATCTGCTCCAAAGTATATGGCTAAGTTTCTTATAAAGCACCTTGGAGTCTTCACGGTGTGCTCAATAGCAACAGCAACAACGGTAAAAAGAAAGCACCTGGGCTTAGGGAAAGGTTAGTTTGATTTGTTTGACCTAGCTATAGATGTACAGCTACAAGTCTAAGTCACCGGAAAATGTCGGACCTATGTAACATTAGCTGTGCTGGTCAGGTTTTGGTACCAGTGCTGTGTCACCAGCACGCAAAAGTAACAGAAGCAGTACTGAATTGTCTTAAAATATTCTAAACTTTCCAAAGTTACAATGATTAGAATCATTCAAATGCTTGGAAACACTTTCATGCATATGAAAAAGTTGCAGGTTCATGTATCAAATAACTCTGATATGATGCTACTACCCTCCAACTTTAAAAGCTGAACAGACTTGGATACATCCAGAACGACAAAGAGCTACAGATGATTTTAAGTGATAATTATTGTGAAAGCTGTATCACTTCTACCGAAAGTTCTGATAATATTAATATTTAAGACTGAAACAACCTGATACAGATAATTGGCAATGAATTACTGTAAATTAACACAGCATATTTAGATTAACAATTAACACATTACCGTTTCCAAAAAGAGCAAGGCTAACTGTACTCTTGGCTCGCCAGCCACAATACACAGCGGTGTAGATTGCCAAAATAAAGCATTTTGATTATGAGAATGAGAATATTCATGGTCTACTACTGACAGTGAGATGAAATAGCAGAGGAAAGAACAGCTGAGCTGTTAGACCTGATGTGAATGTTGATGCAAGAATGACTCATCACCTCAGCAAAGTGAGCTGTTTTCAATCTGCTCCCTCTAACATGTCTCAGGACTGGCATTTGAAACGAAATGTATCGACAGACAGTCACTTTCAGAAAGCTGTATGCAGTGGAGGGCAATTTGATTCAGTTAATGAAGACCTTTTCCTTAATACGGGCCAGTACTACTAAAAGAGGTCTTCGTGGTCATTACTTTTAGGGAAAGGTGTATTTTTCTAAATGTCATCGCTGAATTAGAAGGTGAACGCAACAAGCCTTCCACATGTAAGCATGGAATACTTCAGCTGAATCTACAAGAGTATTAAAAACAGCATTAACAACAAACTATTTCAAAAACACATCATAGACGACTTCTTTTTTGTGATGTGTTCAATTACATTGGAACATTAGACCGTCTAACATTTGGCTTGCAAGCTAGTGGTTGTTTTGTGACTCTTACAATCTGCCATCCTTTGACTTAGTGAATGAAGATGAAAAACATGATTGGTCCCTAGTAAAAGATAAATCTGGGGAAGTTGACACTGTGTTCATGTGACAGATGCGTATAAAGCAGATTCAGTTACACGAGTAAAACCCGAATGTATCAAAGATAACAGCACATTTTTGTTATAAAAAGATATAAGTGGTTTCTGCAGTGTTGCTGTTAACTAATGTGTTGCTTTAGAAAGCTGGACAGCAAGAGAGAGGCACCAGTGGAGTAAAGATATTAACCTGAGAAAGGTCCCATCAAGCCACTGTCCATCATCTGCGAGGGGTGGGGCTGAGCACCCCACTGATCAGGAAAACCAGCCATAGAGCCTAGAGCTGGAAGGAGGAAAGGAGGGAGAGACAGACAGAGAGAGGGAGGGAGAGACAGACAGAAAAGGAGGGAGCAAACAGGAGAAAGAGTCACAAAGAGAAAGCTTGTGTTTGTGCATCAGAGACGCAGAGGAAAGATGATAGACCGAAAGAAAAAGGAAAACAGTGAGAGACAGAGAGAGCGACAGATATGGCACAAGCAGCCACCAGCAACAAGCACTCACAGAAAATTGAAACGGGCAAAGGGGGGGGGCGGGTACTTGTGCAATTCATTGTTATCTGGTGAGGCCACAGCATTGAAATATTTTAATCACACTTACGAAAGTGATTTCAAATGCAATCTACCTCAAATGAGAACACACTTCAATCAACTTTGAGGGAAATTAGTGTCTGTTCTATTGTTATACTGTAACTGCTCATCACGCAGAGACACCAAAGACTGGTTTACCATTAATATATTGCATGGAGCCAAGCAGGACTAAGAGTGACTGTGTTGCGCAGCTGAAGTTTTAGAGGAGCTCTCACCTGGCAGAAAGTCTGAAACGAAGGCCTGCTGATCTGCCTGACGTGGCCACGCTTCCCCCTGCGGCTCTGGGTACGACACTGAAATCTGTCCCCCTGATGAACCTACAGTGGCTGGAACAAGACCCAGAGATCAGTTCCTTCAAAAACACAAAATGTCAGCAGTTATCGGAACTCTCCGGAACACATGACATTATAGGAACTGTTCCACAAACTCACCTTCACCCAAATTACAGAGCAAAGTCTAATCCCTTGCATACTTCTGTTAACAAACGAAACACAGTTCTGTAAGCTCCCGTGGCAAGACGTCCTGCGAGCTCTCTACGTTTAGAGGGTGTGTGGTGGAGCAGAGGCCTGAGAGGCGTCTCTGTCTGTGTGTGTGTGTGTGTGCGTGTTTGTGTGCGTGTGTGCGTGTGCGCGTGTGTGTGGCTGGCACAGTCCGAGCCCGCTGTCCCGTCCTGTCTCGGCGGGGAACCTCCTGACTGGACGCAGGCCTGCCGCCTGATGTGAAGTGGCTACTCTGACCGCAGCTGGGGAGACGCAACCCTCCCACAAACCTTCCTCTCTCTCCCTCCCTCTTTCTCTCTCTCTCCCTCCCTTTCACTCTCTTCTCCATCCCTCCCTCCCATGGCGGACCAGAGGGCTTAACGAGGGTGACAGTGAGAGAACTCGACAGGACAACACCCTCAGTCACTAT
This sequence comes from Brachyalestes nurse, assembly GCA_037974405.1. Classification (NCBI taxonomy): domain Eukaryota; kingdom Metazoa; phylum Chordata; class Actinopteri; order Characiformes; family Alestidae; genus Brachyalestes; species Brachyalestes nurse. The sequence goes on along the minus strand of JBBPCY010000007.1, from coordinate 20,648,908 downwards.
GGCTCCATGGGTCCCCCAAAAACCCAGACAGAGCTGCTGGAACCTCCGGTAAGGTTCGCTGTTGGTGAGAACTGGGCTCAGATTAAAAGCAGATTCAAGCAGTCATTATACAGCCTGCATTTTGGGAACTAAAGAGGATGATAAAGAAAAGCTTGATGGCACAGTCCATTATATTAGAAATTGAGTAATCTACGGATTATTTGGATCAGGGTAAAAAATGAAAAAGAATAAAAACTGACATAAAAATCTAAATTCATTGAACGGTACTGAAATTAGAGGAAGTTGCAAAGGAATCCCCCAGTTTTATGCGTATCAGGACTTGCCGATTGTGTCACGCGTGGATTTGTTTTTGAGAAGTGAAATCCCCACAATAACGCGGAAGCTGCAAATATCCTCTGCCTTTTTTGCTTATTTGTGGCAATAAATATATATTTTTTGGATGTTTTACACCAGGGGACCTGTTCACGTCGCTACAGTGTCCCAATACTCTTGTCCCGCGACCTTCCGAGTTGCATATCTCGGCGGGGAAAGCACTTATCGGTAGATCACCAGTACACCTTTCCAACGAGCCCTCATTTGTATTTCTAGCCTGAGTAGATCAGGTTTTATTCTCTGAAAACTGGGTGTCCCAATACTTTTGTCACGCAACCTTCCGAGTTGCATTTCTCGGCAGGGAATTTCAATTAAAAGACCGGTTTACCTTGAAAAGAGGTGAATACGGGTTTACCTTTACATTTTCCTTAAGGGTAATGCATTAAAGTTTAAAATGAAATTAAAGTGTTCTTTGAGCATGTTTGGGTGCATATTTAGCGTTTACACTATAAAGGCATTTTTAGGCATTTTTTTTAGCCAAAACACAACGCGCTTCCACTATATGCGGGTGCTCTTGGAACGCAAACCCCGCAAAAAGTGAGGGATTACTGTAATTCATTTCAAGATTGTGGCTATCAGGGCTGTCACTATCAAAAAAATTGACTCCTGCAGAGCCATCCAAAGACGCCAGAATAACTTCGTTTGCATGGTTGATTCTGAATTGAAACACAGTTTAGTGTAACGACACAGTTAACTTACAATTTGCCTCAATAGACATTTCAGTACTCTCACAATATATTCATAAAAGTGAGACTCAAAACAATTCAAAATTCTCAATATTTAGAATGAAATGTGAATGTAGAATGATGACTGCATTCAGTTCTAGCAGAATTTACCAACAAGACTAGAGCTGGATGTCTCTATAGTGTTAAACCAGTGCCAAACCAGTTGATTGGCACTGATTTCACACAACAAACAAATCACAGTTACATGAAATGAAAGTGAAAGTGACCATTCTGTCATCCGTGAACACACCACAGCACACAGTGTGAACAGTATGAAATTCTTCTTCTGCATTTAAGCCATTTACCAAATGAACCAGCAGGCAGTCAGGAACACAGCCCCCAGGGAGCAGTGTGTGGGGGCTATACCTTGTTCAAGGGTACCTCAGAGGTACCTAGCAAACTTGGGATTCAAACCCACGACTTCCTGATCGCAGGGCAAATGCCCTAACCACTAGGCTACCAGCATCTGTTATAACAAAGGTCTTAATTACAGAATACTTATTCTTCATGATGAGACTGCGATTTTAGATTTGGATGCATTGTTACATCCCTTAAGTACAGTAGAGCATTGAAAATTGCCATTAATCAGCCCATCCAAACTCATACACCCAGTGCTGTGATCATGAATGCTCTGTGAAATCCAGTGTACTCCTGTCACTTTGAGTTTCTGTGACCTGACCTCCTCTGCTTTGCCCTTCCAGCCCTGTCTGCTCTCACAGCTGAAAGAGCCACAAACACAGCTCTCTAAATCAGCTTCACATTTCCCTTAAGATGACATTCTCCAGATGCTTAGAAAAGCATGGACATATTACTGCTGCTAGCCAGATTCCCCTTTATTGTACTGCTAGATTTGTTTTGCAGTTCAAAGATCAGTTTACGTAAAAACCAATCTGCTATTTAAAAGACAAAATGAACAAAGAGAGGACCTTCTAAAAACAAGCAGAAATGCCTGAAAACATCCTGAGCTTTCAGTACTGACTAAGCAAGTAACTTTATCGGACATTTGGCGCATGGGATGTTACGTGTCATCTTTCTGAAAAGGCTCTCAGAGTCTATGGAGGGCAGCTGCACAAAGAGCCCAAAAGCAGCACACTGGCACTCATGAGGCTGTTTTTAATCCGCATGTCCAATCAGCGCTTAAGGCATGTCAGCAAGAGGAAAAACCTTCTGACTGACAGGAGCTGACGGGCGCTCGCCTCAGCAGTGCAGCACACAACTCGTTTGCCGTCGTTACCGATGAGTCCGTCTAATGAATCTTTATTTGGTGACGGGAATTATGGTGATGCACACAAGTGCCAGATATATTCAAGTCTGCAAAGGCTACAAAGAAAAGGCACTCAGACAGTCGATCTATACAGAGACACGGCCACCAGTCAAGTTCATCTCGAGGATTACAACAGCCCCCGTCACAACTCTTCCCGATGTCAGCTCCATCTCTGTGCATGACGTGCTGTAATCTACTAGTCTGAGATCTAGTATAGTTCCAGCATCAGTAAAGGTCTAAGGCATAAACCAGGAAAGGCTTTCAAAAATCACTCATAAAAATCTTTTTCTTGAAATCTATTTAAAAATAAATAGATTACATGACAATAAAAGACAAAGCAATGGCCTCTACAAAATGTATCTTTGAACGTCTGCAATATGTCTGCTCCATCATAATTGCACAATTAAATGAATGAGTTTCAACCCCTCAGTAAGCTATTCACAATTATCAAGACAGACTACCCAGTCATATTCCGGCACAATACGCCTTTCTAGGGCATGTCATGGTTAGTACTGAACACTGACCGACTGCAGGTTTCATTTCAGATAAGCATAATTAGCCTTGGTTATTCCTTGATTTATCAAATCCTAAAAGATTTGGTCAGGATACTCAAAGCTCACACTGAATTCAAATCTGTTATTAGTTCATGTCTCTGATTGTTGCTTTTTTCAAATCTATCCAACTCTATAAAAAATAAATCAGATCTAATCAGTTTTATAAGCTACATTCAAACAGCATCACTTCTATTTATGGAATTGAGAAAATGAGATTTCATTTGACCATTATGGACTTAAGTACTATAGTGGTGATCTTAAACCTACATAACACAGAGAGCATTCAGTTATTTTAATAGCGGTAATATTGCTGTGGATGAGACTTGAGGAAAACGGCAGTGAAGAGAACAAGCACACTGGAAGTGAATAAACATGTTGAATAACAGCACCCAAGGTCAAGAATGGATATGAAAAGGCAGAACACAGAGAGAGACAGAAAGAGACACAGAGAAAGGGAGAGAGTACATGTGAGACAGACAAAAGCAGCGTACCATTACAGAAAAGGGAAAAAAAAGTGTCTGGGCCAAATTTGCCAGGTCATGTAGTGTTCCCCTCACTGAACTCTGTCCAGGAAACAAACAAAGTGAGCCACAAATAAGCCAATTTGTTTGATAGAATGCCCTTTGGTTGAGAGCCCTCTTAAAATGACAAAGAAACCTAATAAAGACAGACCTAAAGAAGTGCTGGAGACTTTAGGAGAGTGGTGAGATTACATTTTGGCAGCACCTACAGGGAAACTGGGGGCTTTTTTGGACTCTGATATGAAAGGAAGCAAGGATGAGCGATAAGGCAAAAACGTAATATGGTATATTTGAAGATTTCTTTCCGATGCCTGATACTAAAGGTATAACAATTTCAATAACGTATCAAGGAAATTATAGTGGAATTTCTTTTATTTGATAAAATTTCTTACACACAAGATTATTAATAATCATATTGAATTTCAATCTTAGAATGGAAAACTGTGCCTAAAAATATATTTATCATTACACACCTATAATATATACATACATATTTCCAAAAGCATGTGGACACCTGACCATCGCACCTATATGAACTCACAAGGCCAGCCATTCTGAAACCATGGGGGTTAAAAGGGACTTGGCCGCTTTTGAGGCTATAACACTCTCCACTTTTCAGGGAAGGCTTCCCACAAGATTCTGGAGTGTGTCTGTGGGAATTTAGTGTCTGTTAGTCAAAATAGCATTTGTGAGCTCAGGAAGTGAGGTTGGGTGAGAAGTCCTGGCCCACAACTTACCTAGCGATTCATTCCAAAAGTGGATTGAGGTCAGGGCTCTGTTAAGGCCACTAGAACTCCTCCACATTAAACTTGTAAAACAATGTCTTTACGGACCTCGCTTTGTGTGCAGGCCTGCAGTCATGCTGCAACAAGAAAGGCTTTGTATGTAGAGTTAACATTTCCTTCCATTGAAACTAAGGGGTCTGGCCCAAACCCGAAAAAAACAGCCCCAAACCATTATCCCTATTCCACTAAACTTTACAGTGGCACTATGCATGCAAAGAACTCCAAGTGGCACTTGACATTGCACACAGTGATCTTAGGCTTGTGTAAAGTTGCTCAGCCAAGGATGTCCATTTAATGAAGCTCCTAATGCACAGTTCTTGTTGAGGCAGAAATTTCACAACTTGACATTCTATGGAGACTGCGTGGTTATGTTCTTGATTGTTAACAATGGGTGGCTGAAACCTGAACTCAATAAAATAAAGGGATGTCACTTACTTTTGGCCACACAATGCTTAAGGTGTTCAACTTAACTAAGGTGTGCTAAGCTACACTGGACCAACACAAGGCAACGGTGAAACGATGAAAAGTTTTATTTAATATAAAAATACCTGAGGAGAAGAAGCAAACAACTGTTAAAATATATATTCGAACCATAAGGTGCAATCAGCACCTTGTTTTTATTTAACAGTGTGACACCACTGGTTCCTGCTGATTGTAGACTCTCTATAATTGATCTAAACGTGTCTTGTTCATGACTTATGCAATGCAGGAACTGATGATACCCACGATGTGCTACGAAAAGTGAATTTTTGATAGCTTATCATGATAAAGATAAAATCAACCACCCCTATGAAGAAGAAAGCGCTAGTGATTGCTAAACATTTGGATGCCTTTTCCTCAAGTTCAAACAATCCTCGTTACTCCCTCTCCCTTTCTGTTCTTTCTTATCTAGTATTACATTACTTGGCTTTGCTTGGCCCAGTTTCTTGGAACACATTTTTTCCAGAGATTCTCTTCCTCCCTTTCTTTCTCTCCCTACACTAAATACTGATCTCCTTCTGGGACACGCAGCCCCAACTATTTTTATCTCTAACACTTTGTCGTTGAGGACAAGTTTTCTGTAAAGCTAGCCTGACAAACTGTTCCCTGAGACGTATTCGGCTGGAGAGCAGCCATGATGCTGACAATCAGTCCCGGAGTTGACAACATGCCTATGTGTCTTTTCATGTCCCATTATGTAACCAAGAGTTCCAGGACTATGGCAGAACCAGATAACACACAAACCGCTGCACACTGCATAGCTTCTCCTTACTACAGAAACGCAGACCGAGACACTGTTACGCAATAAAATCCACTAGACTGAAAGAGAACATAATGGAGTGTGAGGAATAGCCTTGTGCAGCCTGTAATGGAGGAGAACAGAGACAGAGTAAATCACTGCTGAAGGCTGAGCGAGAGGAGAAAAAGACGTCCTCGGCCTGACCCCACACCCACTCCGTCTCCAGTCTGCTGAGGCAGACTCTCTTAGGCAGGCCAAGCCCCAAACTAGGCCACTCGCAACGCAGCATACACACTCCTCCACTGAGCTCTAAAGCAATGACCAAATCAGTGGCCAAAAGTCCAATTTACACCTTTTTTTCTTTATTACCTCAATTACAATCATATTTAGTCCTTCACTAGAACTATGCTAAAAGTAGAGGTAACAGCAGTCTTTTGTTACTACTGCTCTTTTTTTACAGTTTGTCTGTACTGTAATCTACACCCAAGTAGTGTTACTAGAGATGCATCATTATGGAATATCTGGATCTGAAGCAATAACCTACTACCCTAGTATGAACCATAAGAATCATTTTTATTTTAATTAAAGCTTTACAAAAACTGGTGCATTTTACACTATTTAGTAGAGATGCTTTGAAAGACTAACCAATCACACAAAGGAAATAGTCCCCTGCAAGTTCAGATGTTTGTCTCTAGTTTTGACATTCAAAGTGAAACTGAGCACATTTTGACTTGATTTACTAAACCATAAACCTGAACATGAACTTAACAGGCTAACAGTTTTAGCTAATTTATACAAGATATGAAATGTCAATCCTATAAATCTATAATAATACATTTTAGATTATTCTTTTCAGAGCAGTAGATATCACAAAACTGGCCAAGTAATTAGCCCTGAACAAGATTTGTGTTAGCCTATATAAATGATTTCATTTGTGATGGAACTTGAATGATCTAATGGAATACTTCATCAACATAGGGCTCAAAATTCTGTTTTAAAAAAAAGAGTAGAGATTCAACTTGTCTGCTTCAGAAGGAAAAGGAGGGGGTCCTAATTGCAATATAGGTTAGAAATTCTAACACATACTCTCATGTCTCATTTTATCTGACTAAACCAGCAAATAACTTTCTGGGGACTGGTGTAGCTGATCAAACTGTGACCTTTTGTTAACAAGACCATGCTCATGCTTTATTTCCTATTACCAAATATGGACTTCTGGTTACTCAGAAACAAACTGAATTTAATTCTTTAAAACACCAACATTAGAAAAGTAAACACTTAACTGGTAGTTAACAATACTGATTTCAATATCAGATCAGTAATAAAAAAATTCCATATCAATATTTTAAAAAAATCTGTATCAAACAATATGAAATGCGCATTTGAAATGATATTTGTTCTGCTTGGGTCAGAAAATTCTAAACAAGCAGGAGCTCAAAATCTGTACTCAAGCTCCATGAATGATTCCAATCCTGCAGGTAGTGCTCAACAGATCTCGCCAAATTTTGTCCACAGGATTAAGGCTGTTACAAAATTTCCAGGGCTTAAATATGACCTGATAGAGCTTACGCCCAAAATACATCCTTAACCGATAAACCCACTGAGAAAAAAAAAACTCTTCCTTTAATATATGCACGTGACTGTATGACTGCAGGTATGCATTAGACTGCAAGTTTAAAGTTCTTGTAATAGACTTTCAGCTTAATTGAGCAGAAACTAAGTCGCTGCCCATGTGCTTTTATTTAAACTTTTTGGACTTGCCTGCATCATTTCATTTGCCTGGAAAGCCCCTGAGCTTCAAAACCTGTCAGGTGCAGCTGTGAACAATGTGCATTCATAAGGAAATGCAGTTAATATGGCATAAAGTGTGACTTCCTACCAGGGTTCAACTTAAGGACACAGTACCGGGGTTTTGGAGGGTTTTGGGAGTGGGGGTACCACGAAGAGCAAACAGAGTGTAGCATTATAGGAGCTGTCAGGTTCTAATCCTCCGTGAAGAGAAAAAGAAACATTTCCCCGTCTATATCTCACATTTTTCACAACTGCCAGAGAAAGAGCAAAACCAGATCCTTAGATGTGCGTGAAAGGGCAGCTTCTGCCAGCACCAGCCTACAGCGCTGAAGGCAGAGATGTAAAGGAGATGGCAGTAATGGAAAGGGACTGACCACTGCTACAGGTCTCTCTTACCCTTCAAACATAAACATGTAAACAAACACAGGCAGCAGACATGACACAGCTTCATCAGCGAGGACAGTCACACTGTCACTCACTGCACACGGGGCTGCTTTAAACAAATTCACACAAGTACGCACACAGCCATTTCCTACAGGCAAGTACACAGTCCTTCATCAACAATATGCACAATGGGTTCACCTCACGACACACAACCATGACATAACTACAACATGCAACCCCTTACATCTTAGCTTATATAAAAAAGCCATATCTCTTGCATTCCATGGTAACGCTTATTAGTTTTAATGATATTTTAGCTACATCGTCATGGTTGGAAAGCCTTGCATTTCCACTGTTCCTGGTTTTTACATTGATGAAGTGTATTGCCCTAAAGAGAACACAACTGGCTCACAACTGGCCTCTACCAATGACTCAATACCAAGGACCCCCTTAATTCAAGTCCATCTGGTCAGACTGTGAATATGAAGGAAAGCTCTAAAAACTGTAAGCAGATAGAGAAAAGCTACTAAAAATAAAATAATTATTGAATCTTTGGATTCCTAAGTGAACAATGTTAAATCAGTTCAGAGGGAAGCAGCAGTGAGGCCTGTTATCACTTCAAAGGAGCTACAGAGTCCAGCAGCTAAGGCTGGGCTGAAGGGAACTAGTCAGTGAGATCAAGAGCTGCATACTGCATACAGCTGGCCTATACGGCAAGAAGGCTATTAAGTAGCCATTACTAAAGGAAAGCTCTGACACATTTAGGTGCCATTTAGTTACTAATAACATGTTTTGTGGTCAGTTCAGATAAAAATATTTGGCCAGAATGTAAAATGCTATTTGTGCTGCAAAGGTAACAAATGTCATCTCAACAGTAAAGTATGGGGGTGGCAACATCATGTTGTGGGGATGCTTTCCACAGACTAGGCATCTTGCTAAAATTGATGTAAAGATGGAAAGTGCAAAATACAGGAAGACACTGCAAGACACCCTGCTTAGAGACTGAAGCTTGGGAGAAAGTTTCAGCAGGACTATGATCTCATACCTACACACACACACTCATATTTTGGTACAAGTTTGGTACAATGGAAAGAAAGCAACCAAAAAATCTAAAATCATAATACAATCTTAGTGTTTATTTGAATATATTTACAAAGATCATATGTTTTGATGTATGTAGGACTGATTCAGCTTGGACATATTTAAACATTCAAAGCTTAAGCCCATCCTCCCTTGCTGGTAAGTAGGGACAGCAGGTACAGCTACATATAGCATTTAGCCAACTTCATTATAAAAGTAACTTAATCAGCTTCACACACACACACACACCATTTTGGGCAGGTCTTGTGCACCTGTGCAAATTTGTAGTTATCCTTCTCAACAGAAAAGTGTCTTTCCAGTTAGAAAAGTTAACAGTAGAAAAAAAATGTAAACAAACTTTCTCAAAAGTAGTTGATATTTTGTGACCTGGTTAGAAGTACACGGGTTAGGTTCCAGTTTTCTCCTATGATGCCTCCAGTCATGTCACTGAATAAGCTAAACTTCCAGCAGCCCACCTGATTCAAATTCAGTAGCACATCTGATTCAATCTAATACAACTTGACCAGAAGCATCAAACTGATTATGCTTATTAACCATTCGGTATTCTGTTGTTGACACAGCAGCTTAGTTTCAATGAAGATAATTTAGAGAGACCAGTGTATCAGAATGATGATGCAGGTGTGTTCCTGTGTGATTTGTCGATGTCATGCCTTGCTTAGACCCACAGCAGTAGGTGTGTAAATTAGAACCTGATCTAAAGAATGTAGATAAAGTGGAGAGAACTGTTAAAGGCAGAATACATTTCTATTTCAGTGCATTATCAGCAGGAATACCATTAAATCTGAGGTGTAGTGGGTAGGATACTTGCCTCTGGACCAAGAGGTCATGGGTTCAAATCCTACCTTCAGCTCATCACCACTGGGCTCCTGAGCAAAACCCTTAACCCCAAGTTGCTCCAGGGAGACTGCCCACTGTAGTTAGGGAATGGGAGTCACTTTGGATTAAAGCGTCTGATAAATGCTGTACATGTCTACCATTGGCTATTATCATCAGCTACCAATAAACTGATCAGGTCCTAGAGAACGCATGTATGCTTTTTAGTCCTATGTGCTGTTATCCATGTTTTAACTATAACAGGAAAACAGGAGAGCCTTGCATCAGGCACAGAACACAGCTGGCTGAACACAGGCCCAGCGCGGCCTACTTCCCCTGGAGATGCTGGGACAGCAAGGCTGCAGATGAAGCACATCTGCCGCAGGACTGTCCAGCGTGTGCTTAGTAGCCCAAAGTAGGGCGGGCTGACCCAAATACTTCTCCCTCCTGAGATAGTGTGGCGTCAGAACACCGTCGCAGCAGCTCACTTAGCAGCCCGCTTCTCTACTGGAGTAGCCACACTCACGCCACAACCAAGAGGAGGAGAACACACAGACAACAGTGACAGCAGAAATGCTTGATGGGGTTGTGGTCACAAGTGGATCGCCAAAGACTGCAGAATCAATGGCAAGTGTGAAAGTGTGCCAGTAGATGGGCTGCTTTTGATCAATTTATTCAGTCATCAATAAAAAGGACAAATACATTTTTTTCAGAGGCCAGAACCACATCTGAAAATATTTGTGTTATTTGAAGACATTTTGTTTTTGTGTTTACATGTCTCTCTTTTATATGGTGCCTCTTAAACCTTCTGACCAATACAGCTTTTCTGATTCTGTTGAATACTGTTCAGTGCGGAAAGGCAACACCCTACGCTGTCATGACTACTTTATTACATTTTCTCAAATGATTCAAATTTACATTACAATTAATCCCTTTACTATACTGTAGTGTAGGAGGACTGGTCAAGAGTCACCTGTGCTGAGGAGAACCAGTCACAGCAAACGCACGGGTTATACCTAGAAGGCTGTGGAAGGCTATTTATGTCTCTTTCTGGCAGTAGGCGGAGAGAGAAAGAAACCTACAGAAGCCTACTGCAGTTCAGCCCGCTCATTGATGCTAAACTTACAATGAGTGTATCAGTCCAGACAGCTTTTTGAATGAGGCACAACAAAGGCAGCCAATCAGAATACATGAGACTTGGACATAGTACCCAAAATAGCCTGTCTGAAGGATTTAAAGGGGTTTAAGCATTAAGCATTATGACTTTTCTATGTACATCAATCCACATAAGGGTCAAGACTAAATCTAAAAACGGACAGGATACAGGCCCTTTAAGAGACACACAAAATTTGTAAAGGAAAAATTCTGTATTCTACATAGTTATATAGTGATAATGCATAATTCATTAAAACATTCTCAAAAGGTCTTAATAAAGGCATTAAACATTACATAAAAGCATTCAAATTATTTTGCAGACCCCTGCAGATACCCTAACAATACATACTTTAAAATGTCTCACATTAAGAAACAATTTATACACAAAAAGTGTCAAAATAATCATATTAACCAGTTAATAATAAAATCAACAGTGACATGAGCAGGACTAAGTGAAATTCAAACCTAGGCACTATAAAGGAACATGAGGGAAGAGTTTCCTGAAGCTTGTGCCACTGGTGAGTCTGCAGAAAATCTGCCATGCATTCGTTAAACTGAATCAAAGGGACAACAACGGCAGTGTTAATCCGCAAGCTCTTTCTGAATGCAGCAGAAGCTTCAAGGGAAGAGCATTCGCTCGTCTAAAAACATTCCTCTCAAAAGGGAGATTAAAGCGTAATATGTTCAAAAGATTTGCAATATTTTCACAAAGAGTAAATGCTTTCAAAGTGATGTCTAAGAATACACGTGGTGTAGTACCCTACTGTCTATACTCCAATAAGAGAGGAAAACCCAGGAGGTCAAGAAGGACAGAACAGCAGGCTTTTAGATTCGATTAACATTAGATAAACCTTTATTGGTCAGGTGAGGTCAGGTTAGAAAAAGAGTTGCTGAAATGTTGTCTAGGGATGTAGAATAAATTAAAAATCAACTAAATTCTGTTAAGAAAGCCAGCTTCCTTGCATACACGTACATTACGTATACCAACATGTTCATAATAAACAGAATGCAAAAAAATCTTTTAAAAATGATCAAGTAAATGACTTAAGGAATTCTTGCTGTGTCAAGAACGTGAACTGCACCTTTTGTGTTTGAATCTGACGCAGCCGAGTCATAACATTTACTCATCATGAGCTTAGTCAGGTGCTGTAAAGCAGGAAAAACATGAAACCAGTGCCGAGAGCACAGGAAACACAGGTGTGAGGTTAGGAACAATTTCACAAAAGTCTCATTCAAAATATGTAGCAATTCAAACAATCAGGCTGGTACTTCAGATTAAAACAACAAGGTTTAAAATCTAGTTCACAGAGAACTTTTGAACACTAAAAACAAAGCATATGCAAAGTGTCAGAACAGGTGTTAACAAAATAACGGATCAGGATCAAGCATCTAAAACCACACAGAGTCAGAAAGCTGTGTTACATACAGGCAGAAAAATCACGTTACATCTAAAAGCATTCTGATTGCAGTGTGAGACAAACAGCCTGGAAGCAGCGGTTATGTAAAAGCTGCTCAGACAGGGTGCTGACAAGAAGCAGGGCTGGCAGTGTTTTTTCGTGTGCGTGCATGCGCGCGCGTGTGTGTCTGATTAAAGTAGCTGATGTCTCTGCAATCCAGTGAGGCTTGAGATGTTCAGACATTAGCAGAGAGGGAGGTGCATCGACGTGTGGGATGCAGAAGAAGCAGAAGCTGTTGTTTTAGTCAGTTGTATGTATTGACTTTCACTGTATTTAAAAAGAATAGATTTAAAAAAAAAAAAAGAATAGTAATAAAAAGATTAGTCTGGGCTATATTTTTGGATTACATGTGTTTTTTTTTATTTCAGTTGGGTTGGTCCAGTGACTTATAAGCGCCTTATATGTGTATTTAGTCTGATGTACTCCAAACTAACTACCATCAAGAGATGGCACTGAATAGACACTTTACTTTTAGAAATTTTAAAAAGGCCAGACTAATGGGAAAAGATTCTGATGGCGAGTCTGATGACAGCATCATAAAGAAGAATCTTCTGCCAGAGCTTTCCCCAAAAATTCATATGTAATTGTGACTTATAGACTAAAACAACTTGTACTTTAATGCTTATACTCTGGAAAATATGGCACAATGAATGAGAGCTGACATTTCCTGTTTACCCAAAACACTTTTAGTATATGCCAATGGGAAAGTGTCGCAAGACGTGCCTAATGACTTCTAACTGTGTTTCACATTTAGTGTTTGTGCTTTATTGTACATGGACATGGCTTGTGTTAATTAAATACGAGCAATTGATCATTTCTATTTGTATTATTTTCTAAGTTGAATAAATATGGAGTATTCCTTTGTCCTTTTCTAAGCTACCACATGAGCCAATAGAAATGCCCATGATAATGTGATATGTGTTCTTAGTTAGCCATTTAGATCAGAAAGTAAGGGGCCGTGTAAATATGTATGTGTATTTGGGGGGAGGGGGGATTTAATTAGCCAAATTAGACAGAAAGGGATAGAGGGCCTGAATGAGCACACTCAGCCCACGCACGTTTCGATAATTACTGTTTGCGGAGAATCCTGCAGGCCGGGTCATAGGAGGACAGATGCGGCGGTGGTCGTGTGTGACAGTAGTCTGTCATTACCAGACATATCACATCTTACCGTGAGCTATAATGCCCTGGAAAAATCCCATTCCACATGACTTGCCCAGTATTCTGTCCTGAAGAGACTCAACAGCCAGGGCCTGTTTGGAGCCATAGCCTCTGGTGACAATGTATCTAAAGTCACTTTGCTTTGTGTTTTGTTGGTTTTTAACTTGCTAATACGAGATTTGTACAACGATAAGACTGAGGCAGGGAGTCAAAGTATGTTAGTATGCATTAGGGATTGGGCGTTTTCTGTTTCATGGTATGAAACTAGGGCTTTCACAATGAAGCTAATAAAATTGATTAGTAAAAAACGAATTGACAAGTAAAAAATAAATTCTTGATTGTTCAAGTCATGTGTAGCAGTCTAAACATTCTCCACAAATGGGAGCTATCAGCACTTAAATGGCTTCTGTGCTCATGAATAAGAGGGAGGAAAGCCACACCAACGGTCCATTTATGTTTATGGTTATACATTTCATGTAAATGCAGTCAAATCAACAATTAGCCATAAGAAATAGCATGTATATGATCATTCGATCAATAGTCAAATTTAATTGAGCCCAATAACTATCTAGGATAACCATCCTTTTAAAAAGCCGGTGGAAGTTTATGTCCTCTAACAGTGCAGGAAAAGCATTTATCACATTTGATTGTTTAATGTGATGGATGTCATTGTGTTTTTAACATACTTTAACAAATACTACTAATAATTCAGAATCACAACAGGAATTTTCATAAGGCTTAATCATTGTTTTTTCTGTTTTGTGTCTATGTGTGTGTCTGTGTGATGCCAAGGTGGTGACTTGCTATGAATGCTACTTGATTCTTCCCCCAGCAAAAGAGGCCCCTGAGGAAGACTGAGTCCAGCAGGGTTGAGGCTGGAAAGAGGGGAGAAGTAGTGGTTATCCCACAGGGGTCCTAACAGTCCTTTGCTGTAGTGCAGCTGCTGCTGAGCGGTTGGATGGTGGAGTTGCTGATGCTGTGTGTGGTGAAGGCAGGAAAGGAGGCGCTGGGAGGCGGATGCAGGTCTAAGCCATTGACAGCAGCACCAAAGCTAATCCTCTGGATCACATAATGGGGCAAGAGGGTAGAGGAGGACAATGATGTGCCATTGGAAACGAGAGGAAGGGGTAGGGTGAAAGAAGAAAAAGGGAGCAAAGTGAATGGTGACGCATTGAACAAGGGTGTGGCAGTGAAAAAGAAAATGAAAGTAAAAGAAAGGGGTGAATAGAGAAAGTAGGCAGTTGGAAGAATATGATGGTGTCAAGGAGTAAAGGGTCCAGCGAGAGAGGGCAATGGAAAGAGAATAGAAGTGCTTGTTAGTACTCAATCACAACAGGATAAGGTGTGTCAATCAATCTAACCAAATCCCCCTTCCCTTCTTTTTCCTTCCGGTATTCATGCAGCCCCTCATGCGGCATGCGTGACAGCCCAACTGAAATCTCAATATAACCATAGTGCTGGGTGATATATCGTGTACATACTGTCACACCAAGATTTAACAGTATTTCATGGTAAAAAGCATTACATGTGTGATAATTAGGAGTGGATGTGCTTAATCGCGGTTCTGCAGTCGCAGCTTCAGTCTCCCACAGATTTTTTCTGAGAACCAAACTAATAATTGTTTGGGGGAAACCCAACACATTCACATATTTTACTGTATTTACCTGCTTATACCAAGGAAAGCACGTGTGCATGAATTACAGTACAGTATATACAGGGGTAACATCGGTATTTTACATTTTAGCAGTTAGCATTTAACAGTTCACTGATATAGGTTTACCTTTACATTTTCTTTGAGGGTCAAGTATTAAGCTGAGATTAAAATGAAATTAAAGTGTTCTGGGAGCATTTTTTTTAACCACGTCACATATTCGCGTTTTTTCCACTATACGCAGGTCCTGGTTTGTCAGGAAATACAGTAAACCCCCACTTATCGTGGGGGTTTACTGTATTTCCTGACAAACCATGCATTTCATTAAAAAGAGGTTTAGAGAAGACTATGAAGTGATTTTGGTTTTTTTGCCTGGGGGCTGCAAGCTCAGGGAGTTTGTGCAACTACCCCTGATGAACTGCATTTACTACACCATATTATGTTAAATGCTGAATAAAAGAAAATTGTTTTAAAAAAGTTAATTATATATAGGGTTAACACAGCATTTATAAATGTGGTAACTACTGATGCTTTGTGTCTCTTTCAACTTATCAACCCTTGAACTAATTCTTAAGTAATTACAAAGTTAAACACCATATATGAGACACTGCATACTGAGAAAATATTATGATATATATTTTTTGCCTCAACAACAATATCCTATTCCACAAACTGTGCCCTTTTAGGACTTTTTTAGCCTTTTTTCTATTTGAAGTTATTAAAAAGTTACAAACATGCTGGGAAAGCATATTGTGCTTATTAAGCCATAAAACTGAACTTTACAAATCACGTTCTACCTTTGAGGGTAGATTTGCATTATTTGGACCAAAATGTACCTGCAAAGTACTCTTTCTTCTTATACTGCAAGACCCTTTACCTTTACCTGACCATTAATGTTTATCATTTAGAACTGGCTAAAAGAACCATTAAAAGTAATTCAATTTTTGGCCAGAATCTTGTTGCTACCATTTAAAACATAGTCTTTAGCGCAATCATTAGAAACAAAAAAAGTACATTTTTAGCTTACATTACATAATGGCTTGAAAATCATCTGAAAGCATGATATAGAATTTTGTCAATATCACCCAGCACTACCTCATCCCCCACCCCAAATCATGCACAACACAGCTCGGAGGCACAGCTCCTAGGCCATCATCCTCTGGTGAGCAGCTTATAGAGCGTTCTAAATTCCCTGCCCTAAATACTACAAGCCTAGCAAAGGGTGGGCTCTGATAATGATAAATGGGATCTCTGTTGGAAAAAAAGGGGAAAATTCATCCTGAGCCTTTGTGGTGAAAATGAAAGGGCACAACAGCACCACCATGAGGAGATTGAACGTAAAACACAATAGAGTGTAATATGTGGGTATGACTGTAACTGAGCGATGCTGAGGCTGACTGGTCTTGCGTAACATCCGAGCATCTAGAATCACAAGTGGTTTTGAAGCCCGCAGTGAGGAGTGGGCAGGTGGCCTTTCAGAGAGCGTTGCAGCACCAGACTGCTGCTGCGCTGTCCTGCCTCGCAGACTAACCTCAGCACGCAGACAGCCACGCCAGGCCCAGACGAACGAGGGGCACCTCCTAATAACACGCCACTAGCCACTGCAGGGCAGTCATGCTGGCAGAGCGGACCTCATCGTGCAGCGCTGGCTCTTTTGACTCACCCTGTCTAAAGCTTTTTGCTGCCACGTGCCGGGCTGGATTTGTGTTGGAGGGGCCACTACGCTATTCTTGTGCACGTAGGGAGGCAGAATATACAGTAGCTGTGGTCAGCTAAGAAAAAGCCAACTTTGCCTGAGCAAAAAGCTTTGACAGGGCAAGCTCTAAAAACTCACAATTACTTGCTCTACACTGCTCAACATGCACAAAAAACTCTGACTCAGACAAAAGTTAATGGAAAAACAAATGCAAACACAACTTAAAAAAATGAATGACCATAGGGATAAAAATACAAGTAATACTAAAACATGAAACCGAGTAAAATAACAACGTACTGTACAACTGATTTCAAAAGATAATGCATCAAACTGAAAAAGTGGCAACAAAATAAACATGTTGTGATCGGTAGACAGACATGAAAGAAATAAATAAACAAAGAAACCTAGCAATTATATATAAAGCCAAAATGTTCAGCTACCTTAGACTTCTTAACATGAGTGTGACTGAGCAACTACTCATAGTACTAGTGAAGTCAAGAGTCTCAAGTTTCTGTTCAACTCATTTTACATTATTTCTAATGTAATATTGTGAGAGCCTTTACCTAACTCGCACCAAGATCACAACCCAGACAAGCCGCAAGGTAACATGGACCATATTAGACAAAATCTGGTGAGACACAGCTCCAGATAGAAATTAATCAGACAACTGACAAAACAGTGGCTTATCCACTTGTCAAACACAGCACAACCAGGCCCCACACAAAAAAACTAAGCACCCCAGATTAACTCAGGCACCATAAATCATAATGACTTTTCTTTGATAAATGTTTCATAACAAAGCCATTTTTCCCCCCATAGTTTTTTTTTAGTCATCTTTACCAAATGTGCCAGTACTTGTGGGACATACTGCTTATGCTGATCTCTATGAAATAAATTTAAATAGAATGACAATATCCCCCATTCTAGTGGAGTCATGGAACAGAGGCAGAAAAGACAATTGCCTGACACTGTGCATATACACACAACGTATTTATTATCTGCATTAGTCATAAAAAAGGTGAAGGTAAAGAAGTTGTAAACTAGCCTTCCAAAGTAATTCTGATTGCAAAACCTTTTTTTTTTTAACTTGAATAGCTAATGACCTTTTTTTCAATTTTGTTTTAAATTTCTCAAAATGTTGCAGAACAGTTGCAAAAAAAAAAAAAAAAAGACACAGTTGCACGCTGTTGCAAGGACCAACAAAGAATACATCCAGTACTTACAAAGGACTTCACCCACCGATTATATACAACAACGGCAACATAAACAAGTGGAGCTACGCACTTATGCAGCCGCCATTTTATTCTGTATTTAGTTTTTTACGGTAACCTGAAATCCCCTAATCTGCTAAAACAAGGGCTATAACATAACAACAAAAATTAACATATGAAGAAAACAAACACAAACTATGAAGAAATTAAAATGGAGTATGACTGACACAACAGTAGCCGGGTATATTATGGGATACCTCTTACCAGGAGTTTGTGCCCCTTGGGCATCCTGTTGTCCGTGCTCCAACACTGCATCTGTTTCTGCTTACACATACATACAGAGACACACACACACACACACACACACACACACACACACACACACACATCACTGCAGGACTCTGGTTACTCAAAGATCACTAAATGGAAATCACTCAAACCAAGTGACTAGCAAATGTCTATGTAACGCAAACCTCGCTTAAGACTTAGTGCTCAAGCACAGCAGATACAGAGGACAATGACATACCCAAAGAAGTATGGTGCTAGACATAGCACTTAGTGCTGCATGAAAATAGAAGCAGAGGCTTATCCTTCGGGCTGTTTAACAGAGACATATAAAATGTCAGCGTGATGAGCCATCACTGCTTGGCCCATTATTGTGATCTAGACGAACATTAAAGCACAGCAGTGAGATCTTTACAGCAAATGGAACTCACGTCTGGACACAAACACAACAGTCTGTACCCAGTCATCACTGCATCAATCTGGCATCCCTTTGGATTTAAACCAAAAAATCGAGAAGAGAAAAATGTGGGATCTGCCAGCATTGTAAAAAAAAAGACTAAAATACAGAAAGCTGTCTACTCAAACATCACCCAAACATCTTCCTTTAGCTTATATAGGTCAGCCAGCAGTCTCACCAAGAAGACAGATGAGGCACAGGACCTTTTCAGAAGCTTTTACAAAATCCAGTGCACACACTAAAGATCACTGCAGCGAGAAAAACTCACTGCCATTAGTGTTTAAGCCAGATGCTTGCTAATGGCAAATAATAGTGTATAAATGTCTTAAAACTAGAGTTAGAGTTGTGCTATACCCAACTAATAGTACTTTCAATCAAATGAACCAAAACTAAATTAAGCCTAAAAAAGACACGGCTCATAAATGCTCTACAGAATGAATTCCCATAAAAAAGTCTCCAAAATCTTTTTGAAAGCCTTCCAAGAAGAGTGGAAGCTGTTAGAGCTGCAAAGAGGGGACCAACTCTCTTTTAAAATCTATGTATTTGAATGCAATGCCATTAAAGTCCTTGTTGGTGCAATGGTCAGGCATTACTTTTGTCCACATAGCGTAGCTGTTACATGTAGTCTCATTTTACACTTTTCTATTTCTATTTCTGTGTTGTTGTTTTTTTATCTTAGAGTGTTCTATTGAATAGTATCTAAAATATGATATCTGCATGCATATCTTCTCATGTTAAATCAAAATGAAAAACATGAAGAAGAAGACATGTATAGCTGAATGCGTACCATAGAAGTCTAATATCACCAGCATGAGACTTATTTAAAAAATGTAACAAGGTCACAAGGATCCTTGAAAATTATGAGTTACTATTCATTGACTTTTATGAGTTATGCTTGACTGTAACCCTCTTGACCAGTGACCATGAGCTTTGAATGGTTATTTCAATGCTTCATACAGGAAATCTGGCAAGCACTATGAGTACTGTGTGTACTTGCTCTCCAGACAGAGAGCAGGTTGTAAAGCTCAAGTGTCAGCTGCCATTTGCTATTTATGAAGAGCTATTCATCATTATTTAATTACATAAAATAATAATCACTACTCAATTAAATGAAATAACATATTAGACATATATTCACAGTGAAAATATTTTTCCCCCATAGACATCTAAGTGAGGACCATAAGTATGAGACTGTACACAACAAAATCAACAAGTAAGCTCTATTTAAAAAAAAAAACACACACACAAAATATCCATAACTTGCCCTTTCATTAACTCAAACAACCTGGCAAGGAGAACACATGCTGATACTGACAGGACAATTCTCCTTATGCCAATGTAGGCCTCTTTACCACAACACAGACAAAAACTCTGTTTAAAAACTCTGTTTTTAAATAACTAATTGGACTACTGTAACTAGGCCAGCACAGTATGGATATGTTGGGATTATGCTGCTATGGCATTATGAGTAGCAAAATGTGTAGCAGAGTAGCATCTGTTGACATGTTTATATATCATATACTGATAAATGATATCATTATATATATTTGTCTATCATCTAGAAGTAAATATATTGTAATTCTAGTGTATTTTTAGTGTATTTGGTACTTTATTAGCTTCTAAATTATCATCAGTTCTCTTAACATAGCTTAGCCTTTCCTAACTATGTGTAACTCACCCTTTTCATCATGGTCCAGTAGTGGGATGTAGTCTGTCTTGCCCACCGTCTCCCCAACCTTGTCATCAAAGGTCTCTGCCTCCAGCGTGGCAACAAAGTCCCTCTCCACCATGTTCTCCTCAGCGGCCTGCGGCACGCTGTCAGTCAGAGCGTCGGTGAGACTCAGGTCCGCCATCGTTCTAAAGGATACATGTGCAACAAGATGAGAGACACAGACAGGCACCGACAAATTTGAATATGAGATGGTCATAATTACAATTACAGTAAAAAAAAATCACTTTCTAAACGCTGTCTTAGGTCTTTTTTTGTTGTTTTACTGTTAACATGACAGAATCGTTCACACTCGACAATCAATGGGGTCTAATGTTATATGGATAGCATCTTAATGGTGTTCTTAAAAGGTATTTCTTACACACGGAGCTAGAGACATTAGAGGGGACTAAGGTGACTTAGACTAAGGTGTTTTTTTTTCCTGTAAGGTTCACTGAATAGAAAAAGAAAACTATCATATCAGCATCTATCATATAGTTTTGGTAGCATGTTTATATATTTGTTAAATGAGCGTTCAAGAAAGGGTCACACATAACATTTTTTGAACAAATGTATAGCCACTAGAGGGCAGTGTGGGTGGGTACAACCAGGATAACTTGCACTGCCTGACAAATACAGTCCTTTAGCGTGAGGCTGACTTACAGAGAACATAAAGCAATTATTATAACCAGGCGGTCAAAGAAATTTGCTTTCAATTCCTAGCAATTCTCAATCTCTCTCTTCCTAGCCCCCCCCCCCTTCCCTCCCAGTTTCCCCTGATTTTCTCAGCCTGAGAGATTAGTCCAACATGTGCCAGTGGTGCATCAGAGGGAGGATTAAGGTTTCAGGGATGAGCATACATGCCATGCAGGCGCACACAGTCCAATTTTATAAATCTCAAACATTCTACCCATACATGTCTCTCTCTGTCTGTCTGCCTCTCTGTATCTCTCTCTGCTCACCTGTTCAGCTATTTCTGTCTCACAGGTGGGTGTGACTTCATAAATTAGAGACCTACCACACAATTATACCTTCCACTTCATAATGTACTGGGAAAATACAGGTCTGAATATCTGAATTAAGCCTTCCATTTGGCCTCTGCAACATCCAAAACCATCAATTTCAGTAAACAAAATGCTACAAAGGTAGGCCAAATGATACGTTTCTCAGGAGACGGACAGTTCGGCCTCAAATCTCTGCAGTTTTGTTATTCAGATCTTAAATGGTAGCCTTTACGAAAGCAGCAGTACAAGCAACTGAATAATCTGCTTTACCAATCAGTCTGGAGGACCTGATGAGCCACAGCAAGACATTCGAGGCCAAAACCTGCTCCCTGTGAACTGCAGACAGCAACTGTACAGTGTTTTGGGCAGACGCCTTGGATAAGTCACAAAATTGAATGTAAGTGTTCAGGCAAATATTAATGGCAAAATAATGGACACTCAAGCACTATCAGTTGTAAGAAAGGGTACATCGAGGCATGGAGGAGAAATCTGGAACTGAACTTGTGTTCTTCTAACCAGCTCACAAAACATTACTTTTAAGAAATGTGCTTTTTTAAAACTGCTCTCTTCTTTGTTTGCATTTATTCTAATATAACATGTATCTTTGTTGACAGAATGACACTAACTGCTGAGATAAGAATGTAAACAATTTAAACAGGTGCCTACGACTTATTGTACAATATTGTATATAAATATAGTGACTCGGTGAATTGATGCCACACTAAATTCCATATTTAGGTGACTGTGGTCAGTGGACACCAGACTCACCCACGGTGTTTTCAAACACGACGTTTTATCTTGAACGAATGACCCACTCATATCCAAGTGAAGTACAGTAAAGTGGCCCCTTATGGAACACACCACAGCACAGTGTGAACAGTGTGAAATTCTTTCTCTGCTTTTAACCCATTTATCAAGTGAAGCAGTGGGCAGCTACTAACTGAGGGTTATCAGGGAGCAGTGTGTTGGGACGGTACCTTGCTCAAGGTATCTTAGTGGTGCCCCTGGCAGTCCTGGGATTCAAACCCATGATCTTCTGAACACAGGGGCAACTCCCTAACCACCAGTCCACCAGCCGCCCTAGTGAGTGGCACTACAGTGAGTGGGGGAGGATATTGGCAAAGTAGAAAAGCATTTCCAGAATAAGAAACTACGTGGGATGATGCAGTAACGGCTTGTTAAACTCAGACCACACCTTCTTTGAAGATCCTATAATCACATCCTTTGTCCTTACATTTATGCTACATAAGTGCTGCCATTGTTACGGCAGGTACCTGTAGGCTAAATGCGCTTGTGTTTATATTCCTGCTCCGTAAACTTGTGATTAATTCCTGTGGCACAGATGAAAGTTCTGATGACTTTTTGTGTTGCCCCAACAAAACTGTTTTTGAACAGCTTCCAAAACCTTATGGCAAAGCCTCATTAACTTAGTGGGAAACGGAAAGTGAAGTTTCAGACAGAAACATGTAACATTATGTGAAGTATGTGGGAAAATACCTTTCATGTTTTTGCTGAAGGTTTGTGCAAGACAAATAAAAAGAACATTTAAACTTATTTTGCTCAGTCCAGCCCAAATTTCATTACATGATAAAAAAAATCCTGGTAACATCACACTCTAGAGTCTAGAAATTGTCACAAACATAAATGACTTTAAACAAATCCCAGTTTATAGCTGCATTTGGCATCTTTTCAAATTGGCTGATAAATATTTAAAAGATATTTCACACGCCGTTATTCATATCAGAAAAAGTAACATATAAACATAAAATTCCACGTGTGCAGGCCTAATCTGACTCCATAAAAATTATACAGTTTATAATTGGGAAGCAATTAATAATTTTCTTTAGGCCCCTACTGACCATTAATGTAATTTCTTTGAATTTATTATCTCTTTATTTATTGTTTTTCTCTATAAACAAGAAATGTTCTCCAAGTGAATCTGTCCTTAGCAATAAAATGTCTTTGGCACTGCTTCGAATGTGCGTGTAATGAAGAAGCAAAATTAAAGGGCCCATATCATCACTTTTTGGGAATTAAAAAGTCTTGAAGTATTTTATTTAAAAATAATTATTTAAAAATAATATTTTTAAAAAACTTTGTTCTAAAGATTGGCCAGCATAAATTGACTTCTGTTGGATTACACAAAGACCTCCATGTGTCAGAACACTCAGTAACACGCCTGGAGCTGTGATTTTTCACTCTGTCCAAAACACTGCGACTGATTGAAGGCTCATTTGCATAGTGCAGTCTTCTGTAATATCAGTATAACAGATACAAATAGCGCAATAATGATGTACAGACCTAATCCGTATTCATGGTTTTGGATTTTATTTTATTTTCAATACGGCACCACTTGCTCTTGCTCTTGCCCTTGTTCAAACTGTCTGTTAAGAGTTCAGAAATAATTATGACCTTATGAATCATGAACATATTTAACAGCTACATAATATTTGCCATACTGTCCATCCCTGACTACAGTCCATTAGGGACTGCAGCTTGGAGTTTCTGCCTAAGATCACAGGTAATATTATTTTTGCTGCAGCCTCATAATATATGGTGAGACATATCGGAAGCCATTATGTTTCAACAAAGGAAGGAAACTGGGGGAAACCATGGCTTTTCGCTGCAGTGTTGGATTCGTCACTAAAACCTTTGGAGCTGATACTGTTGCTGTCGACATTAGTCATTGTATTTGTCCTTTGGCTGTGACAAGGCCATTGATTGAGCTAAACCTCTTTAATCTGCAGCATTACACCAGAGCACTGATGTGTGTAAACAAACTGACACACACATACACACACAGACACACAGACACACACTTACATTCAAACACACACAAGCCATTCACAAACACATAGGTAAGTTGATTCATACATACTAATCTTCTGTACATAAGCTGTGATTGAATTCTGCACATGCCACAAGCCTGGAGGGTGTGTCAGCAAAAGTCAATAGTCGAGTTGAAACTTGGCTGGGCGTCCCGCAGTAGTATTTCCGATTGGTCTGCGAGTCTAAATTCAGTTTGTTTTGCAATGATGGTGACTTCCCAGGGAAATAAGAGCTGATCGCGGATCAGTTCAGAGTGAAAAGTGGGAAAGCACTGCATGGCATCTGACGCAGCTGCAGATAGTTTTAGTTGTTTGCCAAGGCCCACAAATGTTTACTTCAAACAGATGAAGTCCACCACTAAGAGCGTCAGCAGACCAGACTACTCTGACTTTTCTGGGCAGCATTTCCCATTATGCTTTCCATGCATCTGTAGTGTTAAACCAAAAATGTGTAAAATCTAAATTTGTGCAGGCTGATTTTAACTCCACAAGCCATTCACCAACCATATCAAAATGAATCTGTGCCGGGAACACAGTCACTTTTCTGTTACTCAGACCAGCAGATTACACCACTTGGACAAAAATGCTGACATAGTGATTAACAGTCATTTAACTACAGTTGACTGAGCACTGGACTTACAGCAGCACCCAACAAAACCATGCATCACGCAGCTTTGGGCCTCTGGCCTATTTTGTGTCCATCTCTCTCTCTCTCTTTCTCTCTCTTTCTCTCTCTTTCTCTCTCTCATCAATAATGACTTCACTGTTGTCCTTGGCAGAAAGTCGCCCTGTCAGCTGCACACATGCGGCAGTGAAAGCGCTTATGGGTAGCTCAATAGCATTTATTTTAACATGTGAAACCTGTAATTTAGTGAGCTCAGTGTGGGCAGGCTTTGAGCAGCTCCACCCCATGGCTCCCAGTGACAGCATTTGCATCTTTGTCTAAGTCTGGAATAAAGACGCTACATGCAATCTGCAAAATGAGACTTTCAACACGGAAATATTTTTCTTTTGTCAAGTTACATTTGAGTGCTAACCCAACATATTATATTTCTGTCTTCCACTGTAATACTACATAGCTTCTCCATCTCAGTTCCTTCCATCTCTATACATCGTAAAGCCACAAAAATGACTTGGGCCGCCCTCTTTCTTCTTCCTCATTCCTTTTCTCACTTCTCTCAACATGCATGGTGATATGGTCAAATTGCCAACGCAAGCTTTATCTTACCTCAGGCTCTGCCCTTCTAACGGCCTGTTCACTCATGATCTGACATTTGAAAAGTACAGGCAGGTTCTACTCACTGGAGCTGAGCCCAGATCTTGATGAAAAATCACTAAGAACATCTGAGGTGGAGGGCTTAGCAATTATTAAAGATGAAATTAAAAACAACAAAAAAAAAGTTTGAAAAGGATATTTAAAGTGCGTCACCAATGAACCTCCCAGGTTCTTCTAAAAGCCTCTCAGTTTCTTCTAAAAGCCTCTCAATCGCTATCTTTGATGGAAACAAATGCTCAGTGCTCAAAACTAGGCATCTGGTGCCTCCTACCTAAGTGCTGTTGCCAAATACTTGACAATACGATACGGATCATGATACAGGCATCACAATACGATATGACAGATACAATGACAAAACACACCAGAAGTATATCAGACATACGTGCTCAGTGGTTTTGTTTTGAATGCAACATTAAGAATGTATAAATAAAGATTGCTGAGAAGAATAATAATGACATTTTGAAATAAATGTTTACCTTATTTAAAAAGAATACTAAATACGCTGAAGGAGCTTCTTATAACTATATTATAACTGCATGTGGTTCAGTCCGAGTTACTGGGGAGAGTACAAGGGATGCAAAAGAGAATGACAAGTAGAGGCAAAGATTTTCTGTAGTTTTAAGCAGCAATAGTCAGTATTAGGGCACAAAGACGTGTGTACGAGTCTGTGGTTGTAACATTCTCAGTGAGTAAAAGAGAACAAAATGTTATTTGCTACAACACCAAACACCTCTACAAAGCCAACTACATAACAGACAACAGCAAGCCACAAACTACCCAATGAGAAACTACTCAATACATCAGTGAACTAAAACCCCATATAGCTAAGCTAATTTCAGTACAGAACTAATAAGAACATGTTTTAACAACAGCTCCTAAGAGATACTAACTTCATTCATGGACACATCACATGATAAACTAATGAATGAACTTTCTCTAGAGCGTACAACACTCTGAGGGCACAACAGTGGAACGCTTTCTTCAGACAGGAAACCCTATCAATACGTACGTCACCCCAAGCATATCCACGAACTGCCGTCGAACTGATACTCGGAACACAGCTCTGCCATCACTAAAGGCAGAGGGAAAGGGTCATGCTATGCACGCTCTCATGCTCAAATGCCAAACTAATCTGTGCAGTATGTAATTATAACAATCAAATTGAATCTCAACCTGAAAATAGTTCATTTACACGCCTTCTAACAAGCTCCAATAAAACACTCTCCAATAACACTTTAGAACTAATTACTTAAAAAACTAGGCCTTGGTGGCTGTCGTCCTGGGCTGCATCTAAGCAGTGAAAAGAGGGAAGCTTTCACAAAGATGAACAGAGGGTGTATGTATACCCGTGTCCGACATGCCTGGGATTCCCTGGTGACAAAGTTCCAGGTTTAGGGTGGTGACTCAGACGTGACTCACGGTCATACTGCCACAAAGAGCTCCACAGGATTACTCTACTCTCTTACTAGAGACACTTCAGAGTCCGGTCAATTACTTTCAGCAATTTTGGTGGCTTACAGACCTGCGTTATTTCTGTACTCGTCATACTTTGATGACTTTGTCTGTGAACCGTAACCGTAAAACCAAAGACCGCTTTTAGTAAAAGACTCTCAGTTCATACACTTCAGAGTAAGGCTGAATGATATTATCTATGTGGATACATTGCAACACATTAAGAACACGTTCAATCTTAAAAGAATAGGTGTCTAAATAGTTTAAACTTTAATTTGTACAGAATGTTTACATTAAGTGAAATTGAAAAAAAGATACCACTCAAGCGAGTAAATCTGGACTCTACATCTCAAGTTGTGTTTTTTTTTGGTTGGTTTTTTTTTGGCATTTTACAGGTATATATTATGTTACCTATGATGGTGTTTTATGTTCAAATGTACCAGTCCAGCTTGTATTGCTAATATAAACGTAATTACCTGGTTATGAAGAGACTCAGAACATCTCATTAGACTGGCTCAAACACACAAAACCAATGGAATCCCTTGATATGGGTTATTCTTATCATTTCAGAGCCACTGAGTAATGTTCAAGCAGCACTATCATCAGCTGAGCGTGCAGTAGCGAAGAACAGAAGCCAATGTAATACTGTAGTAAATAGTTGCATTTACACTGATGACATGCATCATTAGAGTAGTCATGTAATTTATTTTTTTACTTCAGCTACATTTATTTACACTGAGTACTGAGTTGCATGAACTGAAAAACATATATATCATCTGTCATTATACAACACACACGTACAAAACATGTCAAATGTGTGTGTGTTACTCACCCCAAACTCAACCCAGTAGTACAAAGGATTGACTTTTGATTTCATCATCTACACTAAAAGTCCAAATAGATTCTTTATGTGTTACGCTAACTTATTTGGGTTTACAGTAGAGGTTCATTAAAAAACTAAAAGAGGTTCTTTAATGACATTCATTCAAAAACCCTTTTGACAGAACGAGTCACGGAGAAGCCGGTTTGCATTATTTCAGATTTGTTGAATCATCTGAACACTTTCATTCATCAAAACATCCTCAGTATGTTCAAGAACGGCTGTGACTGGTCAGGATGCTCACAGCACACAATAAACAATTATGTAGTTGGATAGAGGGCTCTTTTGCATACTGTAGTTATTGTGTGAGATCAGTATTGCACAGGCCTGTGACAATTACAAGCAACTGTGCACCCCAGTTCAAGTCCCTTATTATTATTTTATACAGGAAATGTACTATATAGAGGAAAAGTCATTAAGAATTTACAGCTGCCACTTCACACCTTAACCAGGCCTGCATACGTAATATTAAATACTGGATAGAAAATTCCTTCCCTTACAATGTTCCTGTCTAAAGCATCAAGCAGCAAAAATACTTTGAGACACACTATAAATGTAGTAAAGGACGTCACTTGCAAAATATGGTATGTTCCATCATGCTTTTGGGTGCAGCCGGCAGTAGGGCGGGTTGAACTTGCAGTTAATGAGTAAAACAATTGCCCTTGTGAAAAACACGAATCTGAGCCAAGGACTGTCAAACACAGCCCAGGCATTTTCTTCTAGCAAATCAAATAACCATAGGAATGTAATGAGGTGGGATTTACAGCTCTTCCCTTTGTACATGGTCCGCACAGCCAATTAGCACCTGTATCCTCAATCCAAGTCAAACTGAACAGAATGCAGACCGTAATTGCAGAAACTATGATGACTGGGGCTTCTTGAGACAACCCAAATGTAACGTTTACCACTGTGAGCGAGAACACAAAACTGCTCTAAACACAATGAGAGACTCTCCCCTGGAATGCAAAAGGTAACAGAGGAAGCAGAAATGAATGTGCAGGCATAAATAATACAAATAAAGTCAAGTCAGAAAACAACAGAAAAGGCAACAGAAAAATACTGACTAAACCTCAAAGTGTGTGAAAGATCATGGTGGTGTGGGGCAAAGCAAGCGGTCGAATAATAGGTATCAGATGTCAAGCAATCTTCAGTAACTCTGCATTAAAACAACATACAAAAGAAACTAACACGAAAATCAGTGAATGAGCCATTGTGAAAATGAAGGGGGAAAAAATAACTGGCTTGTGGTAATAACCTATGCAGCCAACATATTACCAATGAGTTGACCAACCCAAACACATCCCTCAGATGCCTAAGATGAATCAGGGTGGGTGTGTCTTTGCTAAAAATATGAAAAATCTAAAAATACCATCTCACATAACAGATCTCCAATGAGAAGAAGGACAGCCTTTTGTATGTTTGTGCTGTTTTACTTCCCAAATTCTGCACTAAAGGCACGGTCCAGAGCTGTTTACTTATTTAACATTTAGATTGTAGACTGCAGAACAACTGCACAGTATGAAGCTTCCAGTTTCACTGGGGTATCATCCTTCCCCTCAGGAAATATGCATTGAGTCGCAGTAAAAAGTATGACACATTGTTTGTAAATAAAGTATTAAAAAGAGATAATACTGTGTACTGTTGCACGATAGTTATAAAACATTAGCATTCATTTGGCAGCAGCTTTTATCCAAAGCGAGCATTGAGATTGTACTGTCATATAATGCAACTGCAATACCAAAATAAAATGCTAAAGATGCAGACCAGGCTGGTGATCTCACAGGAGACTTATCTACATATGCAACGTGTTTCACAGATTAAGCTAGCTAGCGATCTACTACTAGCTAAGAGGCTAACTAACGACAACAGCCAAACACTCTGACCTGAATATTTTCGTCAGGTTTAGTGAGGCAGCAAAATGATTTTAGCCTGACTTTAGAATTGAAATGACTTTAGCCTTACCTTTCACAAAATGGTCAGTGCATACAAAAGGATTGTAGGACTTACGACAGACGTTTCTGATTCATGTCTGTTGCTGTTTCTCTGAAACACTAATCACTATATACTGAAACACCAATGACTATACAGGGGGTCCTTGAGTTATGCCACAGATCTGTTCCTTCGACAGTGAATTAACCCGAATTTTGTTGAAACACACCCTAGACTAAGTCACTTACCAATTCTAACAGTTGTAAAATCATAAAAAAAAAAACTAAGCCTCAGAAAAAAGGAAAAGGAAAACTCCCTCACTGATATGCCGCGTTACTGCATATTTTCCCACATAGTCCATAAGTACGAGGCGAGTGGGAGTGAGTGGGAGTACTGTAAATCATATGTCGTAACTCGAGGACCTCCTGTATACCAAAACACCAATCACTATACACTGAAATACCAATTACTATACACTTAAATACCAATCACTATACACTGAAATACCAATCACTATACACTGAAATACCAATTACTATACACTGAAATGTCGATCACTACATACTGCAATGCCGATCACAATATACTGAAATGTCGATCACTATATACAGAAATGCTGATCACTATACATTGAAATGTCGATCACTACAAACTGCAATGCCGATCGCTACATACTGAAATACC
The DNA here is from genome assembly GCA_037974405.1 of Brachyalestes nurse. Classification (NCBI taxonomy): domain Eukaryota; kingdom Metazoa; phylum Chordata; class Actinopteri; order Characiformes; family Alestidae; genus Brachyalestes; species Brachyalestes nurse. Next base: position 20,618,545 of record JBBPCY010000007.1, on the reverse strand, counting down.
GATCACTATATACTGACATACCAATTACTATATACTTAAATGCCGATCACTACATACTGAAATGCCGATCACTACATACTGAAATACCAACCACTATATACTGAAATACCAATCACTATATATCGAAATCCTGATCACTATATACTGAAATACCAGTCACTATATATCGAAATCCTGATCACTATATACTGAAATACCAGTCACTATATACTGAAATTCCAATCACACCTTTTGGTAACACCTATAGGAACACTCATTTGAAGGTGGTTTCTGAGTTATTGGAACTTTCTGTACCACCTTAAATAGTACACAATTTACATTCTGGTGCTTAAAGTACCTGTAATCATTCAAGGTGGAAGGGAAAACACTTCTGCTTCATATGCTGCTTGGTCATAGCACACAGTACAAATATGAAAATGAATCTTGGTCAGAAGGTTCATTTGCATATTACAGCCACCTGCAATATCCACATTGCTGTCAGTATGTTGATAATGATCGACAGACTACATTTCATTGTGTAAGTTGGAAGGCCTAATTTCTTTTCAGCGGTGCAGTGTGCTGTAAGGGACAGTTAGCTGTCCTCTCCTCTCTTGGCGGATCAATGCGGTTGTGCTTGGCACAGACAACACTCTTTAGGCTGCCACAAGCCTGTCAAAGCTGGCATGGATCCAAGGACTATAGAGAGATAGCAGTATCCTCCGAGCTGAGTGGACAGAAACATAGTTGACGATGACAGGCCATCACTACTGGGTGTGTGAATGTACTCGCGTGTGTGCTAGTCTATGTATGTGTGTGCGTCAGTGTTTGTCATCTGCAAAACAAAAAGCTTTTGGAGAAGAGTGGGGCCCTCACAGCTATCTCCATTTAAAGAGGCAGCCTCTCAGGCCGAGTGGACGTGTGTGTCTTTGATGTGCAAGTACCTATTCAAATGAAAGAATTGAGTTTATGCTAATGACGAAATAATGAACATTACCGCTTATTTCTTACGTCCATTTAGGCTTGAGGCGGCAGGCTGACTTCTTAACAGGACATTACCACTGCCTGAATCACTGAGATACCCTGTTTTTTAAGTTAGTTTTCATCTTATTTTGTAGGAATACTAGAGAAAAGCAGCAATTAACTACTATGTCAAGACCAAATAAAAGGGTTTGTATTGTTCATTTTCTGAAACACAGAGCAATTTACCACGGTTCTTGATCATTTGTGAACCCTTAAGACCATCCCTAATATGACCTAAAGCATGATTAGTCCTAAAAGTAGATAAGGAGAATCCATATAAATGGGACAAAATACTCTTGGCTATTTACGAAGAATTTTGCTTTAATTTTGCAGTGTGACACGCTGGTGCAGTGATAACTGCAAGTAAACATTTCCAGTAAGTGTTAATCATTCCTGTTGATGATTGACTACCTCTGTACAGAAAAGCTTCCAACTCTGGGATGGTGGTGGGTTTCTTCACAGGAATTGATTACCTAAGGCTCCCCCAATGATGGGAAGCCCAGATGCAGCAAAACAGAACAAAACCATAATACCACCACCACCACATTATCCCAACAGGTTCACATACCTTTGCCCCTCACAGATATGTAACATCTTCATTTTCAATATATAACCAATGCAATATTTTTGGCTCATTTGATTGGCTGGGTTTTACATCTTTTAGGGCTTGAAAATGTTTTAGGTCATGTGTACGCAAAAAGGCAGAAAATTACACAACATTACATTCATCTGGTAGACACTTTTATCCAAAGCGACTTATAATCTTAGGAAACATTCAAGTTTCAGGACACTGTGAGAACCAGAGTAGAGTAAATTGTACAGGGTTTACAAACTTTTAAGCACCACTGTTTTTAAAACTGTTCCACACTTGTCTAAGCTGGCTTTGTCACTGTGGCGATGCCAGGGCCATCTTCGGCCAGGAGTCTAGGGAAGGATAAAAGGCCTAGCTATCTCTCTGGGTGGACAGAATGGCCCTCCCTCTCCCCCTCTCCAGTAACGTCGCATTAGTGACAGCCCAAAAAGATCTGGTACCTGTCTCGGCCCCAGTGCTTCAGAAGCATCGTGTGATTAGCGAAGGGATACATAGAGGCTGGGAACTGACAACAACCAAATTAGCTAAACATTAAAAAAATATTTGTGGTTACTGAGGTAACTAATGTTATGAGCAGGCTTAGAAAACACATATAAAAACACACATATATAAATAGATATGGACAACTGATATACAGATAATGCATTTTAGGGATTGATACAGATTTCTTTTTAGACCATTTTTATTAAGCCCTTTCTATGTGAGAAGCACAAACTGTATTGTCTAAATGAACACATAAAACACATTAGTTCAATGGCTATCAAATATTGTACCATATCATGGTTCAGGTTCATTTTTTACCTTAATGATAGCAACAATTTACCAAAACAAAAATAAAAAACCATGTTTAGGCCAAAAATCAGCCACTTCAAAAGGAGTCTCCCGAACGTGGTCATGATCCTACATACCGAATGTGAATTAAAAAAGAATCCTCTGTTAATGTGTGATCAAATTACTGCCTTCAGGAACATAGTTTTCAGTAATTCAGCCCTTGCTGCTGTTCATTAAGGTTAGATGCTGCAGTTTACAACTTTTTACAGTCAGTGCCCCTCACTCAGTCTGCACTGCAGATAGTGCTCCTTTTTACAGGTCTATAATATGCAATCATGCAGCAACATTTGAATAGAATACACAAACATAGTAACTTGACTCCTCAAGGTTAAGCTCAGTATTTGGGTAAAGGGATCATCGTATCAAACAAGTCTTTGTCGAGTTTGTTCAGCAGGTTTGTCTGGTTTTGTGCAAGGCGTGCCTGAGAAACAGGGAAAGTTGACAAAATCAGAATTCCTTATCACCAAACCTCAAGCACGCCCTTTCAGCGAAGCACTGATTCTGTGGCCTTTATTTAGAGTTGTGTGCAAACACATGCACGCAAAAGACCTCCATATGTGTAGGGCAAACTTGAACACCCCCCCAAGAAGGCAAACAGAGCATTCTGTCAGCATTCACAGTGATAAAGCTTACTCCCTGTTCGACTGCCAGGATGGCAAACTGTGCTCCATTGTTGGGGCATGGGGTTTAACACATCGCTGTGGAACGCGCGCCACACGGCCCACAAAGACTTGATTGACTGCTCCCACATGCACCAATAACAGGTACGAGATGCTTACGTGTAAGACTGGAAATAAACTAAGACACATTTGGTTGTATGGAATATAGGGTAGGGCTGTCCCGATTACATCTGATTACTCATCACTAATTAAATTGTATTAATAAAAAAACAAACTGCATGTTCATGGCTTGGGAATTTTGCAGTTTGAATGATAAACATGCTTTCTGCAGGTGATGATTTATTTCAGAGTTTATACAGCTGCTCAGCTACACTGGTCAATTGATCTCAGCAAATGAGGACACACTCAGCTCCTGCACACACATGCCCTGTTTATACTTCGTCCAAGCATCCTGGGAGACTGGATCACAAGTGGACTGCACTAAATACAAGTTTAAAAGACCACCATGGCATACCGTGATCCGATCGTTTAAACCACTAGCCGAGGTGGTCTGGGAGACACTTGACCGCATTCTTTTCGTAGTGTAAAAGCTAATGCATCCCTGACAAGGACGTCAAAGGAAAGTATGTCACGTAACAGTGTGCCAACACAGGAAAAAATGGAGGGGAGCAGCGTAAAATAAAACACCTACAATAGCAAGTCTGGAAGAGAGCGGATAACTTGCCCATTTTTCAACAAAGAAGATGAAGTGTTGCAGGAACGTCCATCGTTTTGCACTGAGGAAAGAGATGTGTTGGATTCTGCAGTCTTTTCAGCTATACAGCCTGGCTCTTTAAAATCATAAAGTGATGCGGCAGGTTTATTGTTTTAACAAAACTAGCACACAGTATTAATGGTATGTTATTGTGAGAATTTGGCTGCAGTACGCAGAGATAATGGCAGTGTTGCTGTGAGATTAAAACCTAGCAGAAGTGACGTAGGCAGTAATGAAATCTTAAAACAAGTGGTCAACTGAATGACTATGATAGACACAAGTGTAAACGGCAATGTGTCTCAACTGTCCACTTGTGATCTGAACACCCAAGATGTGCTGTAAAACCAACTGTAAACAGGGCCTTAGTGGCTTTCAGTAGAGAAAACAAAGGCCAAAAGAGGTTGTTTTTTGCTATTTCCCTTTGTGTGAACGTTCTTTATCTTTTGATATCTCTCACTTTAGTCTCTCAAAGAAACAGGTAACTGAAGCACTTGAGCGAGTTCTTAGGCTCAGTGTGGACTCTTTAGCTGCATGGGTATGATATGTCTATTATATCATAGTAGATTCTCATGTTATCCCCTAAGAAATTATGTTGATCTTTATCAGACCTTGATTTAGATAGATATTGTAGTTTAGCTTGTTTCATATCTGTTATTATTTCTAGGAATTCTTATTTTAATTACATATTTTCACATTATGAACCCGTTCAGTTCCAGAGTCTTATAAATGTGATAATTTCTATTTCTTGTCACACACCTTTAGAATAAAATCAACTGTCATTTTCCCTGTTTGTGTATGTATATATATATATATATATATATATTTTTTTTTTTTTAATTATTATTATTATTTTTTTAAATAATTTAATCATCAGAATAACTTGTAGATTACTTGATAACCATCAAAATCTTAAAAATACAATTCCCGCCATAATATATGGCATCAGTGTAACAACTTCAAGCTACAAATGAAATGAAATACTTTAGACAGCAGGTTTATGGTGTTTATCTTGGCTCCCTTCTCTTTCCAGTCCCAGCATCTTGTCATCCCTCCATTTTCTGTCTATTCCAATCTCCTCTGCTGCTATCCTCTCAGCACTGTGTGATAATGGCAATTTTGGCCTTTTCCCAGTGGATGCAGAGATGTGTACTGAAGCCCTGATTGAAAGCAAACCCTGATATCCAGCTGCTGCTACAGGCAAGTCGGCAGGCAGGGAAGGGAGGGATTACCACGCGTGTACTTCAATGGCTTCTTATCAGACAATTACTCCAACTCATGCAACGCAAAGAAAAAAAAACAGGACATTTGGCAGATGTCTTTGATGTCCAGAGGTCATTTCAAGGTACATTTTAGAAAAACCAAAGTTACCCTCTAGTGTGATGATAAAGTAACCTGTTCACTACTGGTGTAAAAGCAAACGTCCCCAGCCCTTAGCTAAATCTGCATAACACAGAGTAAAAATATGACTTTTACAATGTACGAAAAATGTATGCCCTCAATAATAGCTATATGTTAATGTAGCTACACCACCTTAATGGAAAGCTGGATGTACTGTATGTATGAAAGCAACTGACAATTGACATTATTCTCATAGCTCCAGTTCTAAACTCAAGAAGAAAGATTTCGAAGTGTCCTGGTTAATCAACTACATCTAATTTGAAACTATCTCTTCTAATAGTAATAATTCACTAGTTGGGACCATACCTTTAGGATATGATCACAGTATGAGATGACACTGTATGACTCTAGGAGGAGAGGGACTTTGGGCTGAAGTTTTGGGCATCTTCTGCTAAGGTAGAACTGACAGATGGAGAGATATGGTGAGGGTAGTGGAACTGAGAAATGGAGAGATATGGTGGGAGAGGTGGTGGGAAACAGAAAATAGAGATGAGAAATTTATGGGAGATTAGACTTATAAAAGGGCCTCTCATACTTCCACTAACTAAAACAGGGTACAAGTAGTTGTCTCACATCAAACTGAATAGCATCTTTTCTCAGTCTGTTTGGTTAGCTAAAGTAACATAACTACCCACAAACAGGCCAAATGTGTGCAGGATTACAATGTACAAATTGATCTTAGTGGGGTCTACTCATTCACATAACTGAACCACACCCCATTTCTGAGGCAGGCACACCAGCCACTAAAATTTCACAAGACAATACTGATTTGTTCTTTAAAGTAACTGTAGATTAACAGCTAATCATCAAAGAAAGACCTTCAGGCGGATATACCACACATTCTCAATAGTTTAAGCATCGAATCGTCCAAGGTTCCCAAACAATACTGCGTCTTGCCTTGCCCTCAGCTGCACTGTATGAGCAAATTCATTATTCATATTCCAGCTCTGCATGCGTGGCAACAAAGAGGGATTCACCACCACTAACAGATCGTCTGAAACAGACTTAAAAGATATGACATCATTGTTACCAATTCACTTTAAACCACTTTTCTCCTTTTATAAACTAGAAAAACACATTAAGACTTATAAAATGACAGTAAAAAGATAAGGTTATTTCTTGTCCTTTTTGTTGGCAACACAGAGCTAAGTTCAGTTAAGGTCAGTAGTATTAACTATGCTGATAATATCAGGTGTTATACCAGTTATCTCAGAATATCTCATAGCTGCACTGTAATAGGGTTTATGCCCTCAGCTTCTCTCAGCCTGGTAAAATACCTCATGAAAATAAAAAACAAACATTGGCTTAAATAAAATCGACTGAAAACTGGTGATGCACAGTGAGATTCATATCATAAAAACTAATCTGTATCAATCTTATCAGAATAGATTTGACTGATATTTCAACTCAACATTTGAGGATGTAGTTTTGTTTTGTTATTTGTGCTTTGTTATTTAAACTATGTGTATGGGTATACACTGTGGACACTAAGTTTTGCCTTTTCGTCTCTCTGTATACATGTATATGGTTAAGGATATGGTTTACTTGCTACTTGGGACACTAAGCTAGTCTGCAAAACTACAGTTCAATGTCTTTTTATAAAAGTTTGTATAAATTGATATGCATCAGCAATAGCAGACATGAAAAATAACAGTGCACACCTATTTAAAATGCTATTTTTAGACATCTGGAAAGTACTACCATGGTTTTATAATCATGCAAAAACATATATTATTTATCAGACAAAGCTTGACCAACACAAACAATCAAACCAGACATGAAGCAAAAATTCAAAACTTATATAAAACGTGTTGTCCGTGATGCAGATTCACTAACCATTTTTAAATGGCCCTTTTGTTCTGTTGACATTCTGTCAAATCATTGTGCTCCAACATCCTGTCACTTTGCCTGAGTAATAAACATACTACAGAATGTTACTGACTCATACCAAATCACCACATATTCCAAATAAACACTTCACTGTGGGGTTACTGGATTTTTTCCACTGAATGGTGTTAGTCAGTTATGCCAGCTGACATTTGAAGACAATTACTTTTGTACAAAAATTAAGATGGGAGAACTCCCATCTTCTAAAAACAAATGCCTTATAACAGCTTTGAATGAAAATGAGTGAGTCACCGTATAAGACCTTTGCTCTTTTCACCTTTACTTTTATCTGAAATGCCAGTGCTCACAAAATGAATTAACTGTCATAATTTAATACAGTTTTGGTATTAAAAAAATAGTTCTGGACGCCTGACACTAAAAGCAAACACTTGATTTGAACTATGAAATTTGGAGGCAGTATCAGCTGTTATCTAATTCCAATTTCCTAACAGTATCTGATGCTGTACTGTCATTTTTTACACATAAAGCTGAACATAATGAGATGCTTTGTGCACAAATGTGTATCAGCTCAGCAGTCAGGCTGTGTAATTGCACTGTAGGTAATCAATCCTATCAATTACTGACAGACACTGACTGAGCGTAACCCTGCTGTGGGGAGGTCCATAGCCCGAGGGAGGAGGCTTCACCGTGAGTCAGCAATCGGAGCAATCACACAGCAGCAGCATCCCCTTTCTCCACTACTCTGTCTGCATACATCTCTCTCTCTCTCTCTCTCTCTCATATACAGGCACTTACTGCTGTATTGATACTCTACCACAAGTTCACTTCTCACCCTGTGCCCAGCTACTCAACAAGACCCTTCCACTGGAGTGCATGAGGAAAGAAGGCTGGGGTATGTAAACACACACACACACACACACACCAATCAGAAATGGATATTTTTTTACCCATATACTTCAATTATATTTGACTGGGATGACCCACATTCTGCTACTACTGTTTTTGCTTGCAGCTTCACTTCAGAAACAGTTAGAAACTATGCAAGAAGAAAGAACCTTTCTGCTGTTATTATTATTATTATGTCTGCACTTCACTGCATTAGCTGATGTATTTACAGAGATAAAAGTATTACCATCACTGCCAATAAGTAACATTTTGTCTTGTTTTCTAAATATGACACTTCTTGAAACATGAGTTAAGAATAAAAAGTCTGATGTGCTGTTTTATTGTCTATATTTCACCTCTCTGTACATAGGTCCCCTACTTACTATCTACGTTTTGGAATCAGTGTATTTCTTAAAGATAAGCCTGAACCAAATCAAAATGCAAGCTACTTTCTTTCTTAATGGTCTTCACCTCATGATACCTCATCCTGCAGTACCTCATCATGATACCTCATCTGACAAAACAAGGTCATCATCAGAAGACCAGGTCACATCAAGATAAAATAAAGATTAAAGGTTAAAAGAAAAAAAAATGTCTATACACTTTGTTCCCCAGCATCATTAAACTGGCTTACTGGCTGCAAGTCTAGAGGGGAAAAGATCTCAGCATCAACCCATATGACCTTCATTCACTGATCTGCAGTCTTTCATTTATTAGTCCTCCTCATCGATTTAGCTGGTTATTCCCCAAGGTATTTAATGGCAAAGCTGTCACACTAAACCTTTGAAATTAGCCTCAAGAAGAGCGCTTCCTATAGCAGAACAAAAATCTATTCTGTTCAGTCATTATGCTTTTAATGGTTGGTAAACTGTGCTGTGAAAAAGGGGTCAGGGAATAAGTAGTACTGTATTCACACAGAAATAACAGTTTTGTGTAGTAACATGGAAAGTGATCTTAAAATATAGTTACCGAGATACTGATGGACGCTTCATAACATTAAACAACCACAATCTATCTATGCACAACACTTTAAAAAGAAACATTAAAATATTTACCAATACCAATTACCAATACACGACCGCTTCAATGTAAACTTAATCACAGTTAGATAAATGACTGTCTGATCTAGTCAAGAAGAAAGAAATTCCACATGAATGTGGAGCTCGCGATGCTTGCTCAAGTTGTTTGAAAATACAATAGAAAGCTTGAAAGAAGCAAAAAAAAAGAGGTTAGGGTTTCATTTTCATTGAGCCAATGTCATAACATTTCTCCACAAATCCCTTGATGAAGTTGCTCAATTCGTCTGCTCTCTGCACTTTGGGCTCTGAATTTTCTGGCTATATTCCTGAATGTTGCAATTACTAATAGTTTCAGTAGCTCTTTGCTTGCTGCTGCTGTTATTATTGCAGATCATTCAAAGCTCATGAATGAAACACAGAAAACTCCATCAAACACCTGGATGATACACCAAAAACCATTAACCCACCACAGCATACATTTCCCCCTTAATACTTCCATCTAACCGGCCTCAGAGGCTAGAGCCTGACAGCAGTGATCTGTAATCCTGTTGGCCAGGGAGGAGATTGGTCTGATGTAAGACCCAATCCATGTCCCTGGGCCATTGGTTAACTAACATGTTTCAGATGGTTGGAAATATGTGCAAGTGCACAATATGAGACCCGGGAACGTGGGCTGTGTGAAAAACACTGTGAAGAAAAGGAAGAAGCAGGGGCTCAAGACAACACACGTGACAAGAAAAAGTCAGCCACTCCTTTATACCAGCCTCTGAGAGTGGGAGAGTCTGCACAGACCCACCTAGATCCCTTCTGCTCCACCACTTCACCATGCTGCCTGGCCTCAACTCCCATTACCTTTTTACTGGTCAAAACGTGATCGGAGAGAGGAGTTGCTTCAAAAAATGCGGCAACTCTATCACATTATAACTCAAGACTAAACAACAGTAGTCAGTGTCAGTCATGAGCAAGCCGGCGCCGTGTTACTGCTCAGTCTGAAGAGCACTTAAAAAAAATCACAGTCTTGCATAACTTCACGGACAGCCATATCTTTGGGCCGTGTCACTCTGGTTGAGACCTGCAGCCGCTCAGGCTAGCTCCCCAGCTAACGCTAACTCTCTACTCCTGCGTCCCAGCCACAGATAGAGCTGCAAATTACACGACAACTTCCCTTAAAACCACGAATAAAGATCCCTGCTACATATGTGAACCTATCTCGTCTCCTGTCACGGTTTAATCAAACTCCACTCACCGTTTTCTGCACTGTTTTGGACACTTTCTCGGGCGTTTGTGGTGTCGCTAGCCCCGGGATGATCCGCCCTCTCCGCTACAGCAGCACCTCCCTAACGACCCAGCCCTTAGTCCTGCCCCTCTGTTCGACTCATCCAATCCAAAGCGCTCCCAATCATGTAGACAGCAGCATTGACCAATCGAAACGAATAATGAAGTGAGTTTGACAGGTGGCAACGCCTATCTGAGTTTCCGGCCGTGTTCAAACGATACTCAGGGTGGTAAACTGCTCGTGATAAAATAGAAAGGGAAAACTGAGATGCAAACTGTTATAAATTGATTATTTAAGTTAGTTACTCTTTGCATAGGTACCTTTACACTCTAACGTACACGATGAAACGTAAGATAAATCAATAACCTCATAATTTACCCCCCTGACTTAATAATAGGTCAAAGTAATCTTTAATATTCCCTGAGTTTATATTCCCTGCTCATAAGTGCATTAAGATATGATGACTCGCTCTTATCCGTGCGAGAGGCTGATTGAGTTTTCCTCTCTTCCCGGAGACTCCTTGCTGTAGGCCTGTTCTCCATGCGGCACAGAGTTAAGCTGAACGCGGCCTGACTCTCATCCTCAGCCCCCCGGCCCTCAGAGCCCCCCTGACGGACAACTACACCGTACAATGGAGGAGTCCAGCTCCTTTTACGGGACGAGGACACTACAAAACCCGTTGGGTGGTTAAGAGAGTGTCACAGCAAGACTACTGCAGCAGTGCCGGATAGTAATAAAGAAAATCAGTTCTCTGTCTCAAACCTGTGGACTAAACTGTCAACCTACACTGCATGGGCATAAGTATTGGGACACACCTCTTAATTACTGAATTACTTAAAGTGAAGGGCAATCTTTTGGACAAAGCTATGCTTCCAACTTTGTGTACACAGTTTGGGGAAGATCCTTTTCTATTCCAGCATGACCATTGCACAAAGCAAGCTCCATAAAGACATGGCTGGATGAGTTCATTGTGGAAGAACTTGACTGTCCCACACAGAGCCCTGACCTCAACCCCATCCAACACCTTTGGGATGAACTGGAACGGATATTGCGAGTCAGGCCTTCTCGTCCAACATCAGTGCCTGAACGCATACATGCTTTACAGAATGAAGAGGTATAAATTCCCACACAAACTACAAAATGTTGTGGAAAACCTTCCAAGAAGAGTGGAAGAGGTTATAGCTGCAATGGGGGGAAACAATGGCATATTAAAGTCCATGTTGGTGTGATGGTTATTTCAGATACTTTTGTCCATGTTTGATGTTGTTAAAAAATGTGTGTGGTTTCTTGTATATCTGATCCAACATATTGACAACCATTATTACAACACTGAGACACACTGGCATCACATCATAATAACAACAAAAACTGCACCTGTACTGAGTGAAAGTGTTCAGTTTTAATAATACTGGAGTAAAAGACACACCGTTCAAAGTGATATTAATTTAATTTACTAATTAAATTATTCCAATTGGGAAACTAACTCCACAGTAATTAAATCATGAACAGTGAAACAATTACTAATTATTTAACTGGTGAAAAAATACATATATTTATTGCAAATGTATCAATTAATATACTAAATACTTGATTAATATTTTTACTAATTGACTAGTATGAAAAGGATTTTCCAACTTGAATATGAACATGAAATAGTTAGATACTATATGCAAATGAATACACTGTAACTGAGTAAACCTTACAGTAGATGTAAGAGTGTCATCATTTTATCATACCTGGGAAAGTCCATCAAAAAACCCCTGGAATGTCCTGCAAGCCTGTGGATAGAAGTGCTCCTCCAGGGAGGCAGTGATCACAGAATGAGACTCAGAGGACAGACTCTACATGGCCTCTCTTTAAAACAACACAGTCCCAATATCACAAAGGCTTTCACTTTTATTTCCTCATTTTGACCTTTGCACAGCTGGAAAGCAAATACACCACACACAGATACATTAATGAACTGAGTGTGTGTGTGTGTGTTGCATCAAAGCAGGCTCACACATTTGCCAGATGTCTTTATCAATTTTCCCACTACAAACTGGAATCAGATTCGGTTTCTCTTCTTTTCTTTAAAGCAAAACAGCAACGTCAAGAGTGGAAATGTCCATTGTGAAGCTGGAAAGTACCAGGCTTTTTACTTGAAATACTAACAATGGTGTAATATCGCCCTCTGGTGGTCACTAATGGTCTCATCCTGCAGCCTGCTGAGTTCACTATAACACTTACAACAGCCAGCAGAAGCAGAATACAACGACTAAAACTCACTTTCCATTTTATTTCAGATTATTCATTGCTACAATAGGCACCAAATGTTCTCCTGCATGATCATACAGTGCTGCAAGGATGCTCACTTGTTGCTGATAAAAAGTGTGATTGGAGAAGTAGTTACGCTACTGCCCCACTGAAATTTGATTTTAGTGGGATTGTTTTCGCAATCATTCTAGTAAACCTTAAGAAGGACTGTAGAATACTGCTGATGCAATCACGTAAGAAAACTTCTTATGTTTAATTACTCGTATTATAAATGAATTTTGGCACCACTTCACATCCTACACTGCATGCGCATACGAGTATTGATCATCGACTGCCGTTATGATGTCATAACAGATTTTAATTTTACATAAATCTTCTTTGGCCATAAAACCATGATTTGGGTGCCTCTGTGTTTGAGTAAATGTTTGGGTACATGCTAGTTGGACAGTGCCCAAAAATTGGTCTTTTGATTAGTCATTAGATTAGGGGTGGGGGGGCAGAGACAGAAAGAGAGACAGGCAGTTCAGTGGTTTGAGGTGTTTTCTCCCATCATTAGGAACTGTAGGTTCAGCTGAAAGAGCAAAAGTTTGGGTACTCTGCCCACTGGTTAAAAGTTTTGGCACCACTACCACTGTGCAGAATTGGTATCCCTGTATTTTTGACCAGTGTTTTTACATCAACCCTCACCTGTGAAACCATAGTAACTGCCTAGTAACACCTTAGCAGCCACTTAGAACACCATGGCAAACACATAGCAAAGCCACAGTAACCACTACAGTTACCACAGTAACTCAGTAGCTATGCCTAAAGCAACAACTCACAGTGCTATACTAACCACCTAGCAACACCATAACAACTAAGTTACCTACCAACAACCACTGTTACCATAGTAACCGCGCAATCACAGTTCACATTTTCCCTGGAAATACAATCTAGTAAGTGTGATTGTGGAAGCAATCATACTATTGTTCTTCTTAAGTCTAGTTAGTGCAATCACAATACTGTTCTTCTTAAGATTTTTAAAATTAGTTTTATTCCACTAGTTTTTTTTTTGGCGTGTACAGGTCAGTGAAATAGGTGTCACTGTTGTTATGGTTTATAAAAAAAAACAATCAGACCATGTAGGCTTGTTTTACACCTCGATATTGCTGTTAAATCTCCAGCAAGCTGCTTGTGCTGAGCTCTGATTTTTCTGATTCTCTGAGCTGTTTGTCTCTGAGTATTGATCATTTAAAATCATTTTCCGCTTTGACAGGTAGAACGTATTTATCTGCTGTTATAAAGTCATACTGGACCTTTCTGAATTGTTTAGCTTCAAAACATTGCATGCCTTTCACTATTTTTATAGAAATATAGAACATGCATCAAACACACTTCATGTTGACATAAAAATACCTTTAAATCATAAAGTGAAATATTATTATTTAACATTTCACTCCAGTCATTTTGTAAGCAGTTAAGTTCAATATTTAAGCTGCAACGAATGTTGCTTTTACCTTTTCACAGTAAACTGTCAAAGTTATTGAATATTAGTCTCATCCCTTCATCACCTGCTGCTATCTAATTTTATTCCATTTCATTTTATTGCATTTTATGGCATTCATCATATTTTTTTTATGTCACTTTCATAAACCATTTGCACTACTGATCTGTTTTAATATTTTTTATAGTTCTGTTATTCTGTTGCACTATTGTTATTGTATTTTTTAATTCTCTACTGTCTCATCCGTATTCCTGTTGTTGTCATGACAAAAGAATTTCCCTCTGGATAGATTAAGTTCTTTCTTTTCTTCTCTTCTCTTCTCTTCTCTTCTCTTAAACTGCAATATTAGAACAAATGCAAGACCTGCCCTGAATTTCAGAGCAGATTTCTAACTGTAAAATATACACGTCTATTCTGGATTCGAGAGAAATGCACTAATAGATAACTAAGAGTGTCATTAGAAGAATAAAATAACTAGAATGTATTTTCCGCAAGAAAATGTGAAGTGTGATTTAGGGCCTGGCAATTAATCGAAATCGTATCGACATCGCAATGTGAATATGTGCAATTTCTAAATCGCTTGCAGCAAGATTTTTTCTGCACTCCCAACTTTACCCACGGTATGCTATTTGAACCAAACACAACGCAGCGCGCCTAAACAGAGCGCGAGAACAGGAGACTGAGC
>JBBPCY010000007.1:20575763-20591745 GCA_037974405.1 Brachyalestes nurse | reverse complement strand
ACACACACACACACACATATATATATATATATATATATATATATACACACACATACACACAAATAGTACTTGACTATAATTGTTTAAAATGATCTTTCAGTACTGTGAACTGTACTTAGTGATGTGTTGTATATCTGCTTTGTGCTTTCAGAAGAGTTTTTTTGAGGTAAGAGTAACATTTGAGGTAAAATTGTGTAAATTTGATTGTTCAAATCACTCTTAATTGATATCACTTTAAGTACTACTAAGATCATAAATACTAAACACTGTTTACTGGACCACATTTATTTCAAATAGTTCTGCTGTCTGAATGTACCTAAGATGGCCACCACCACATCCCCTCTGAGTATCTCAATGGATCCACGGGAGATGAAGTAGAGAGCTGTAAGCACGTCGCCTGCATGGACCAGTGTGTCACCAGGTGGGGCATGGGTGGTCTTGAATTTCATGGCCAGGGCTCGCAGGCAGCCTTTGGTGGAGCCTTTAAAAGCTTTGCAGTTTTGGAGGAGTGTGCGATTCAGGTGCAGACAGATATCAGCCTGCAGACACTCAGGGAAACCCTTCAGCACCTGGAGAGGGGGAGGGGGAGAGGGAGAGAGAGAGAAAGAGAGAGAGAGAGAGAGAGAGAAAGAGAGATTAAACATTAAAGACAGAAGGGCAACAATAGGGACTGTTTTTGGTACACTTCCTTTTACTAGCACTCACTGGCAACTTTCAGGGCAAAATAACCA
The DNA here is from genome assembly GCA_037974405.1 of Brachyalestes nurse. Lineage (NCBI taxonomy): Eukaryota > Metazoa > Chordata > Actinopteri > Characiformes > Alestidae > Brachyalestes > Brachyalestes nurse. The sequence continues at coordinate 20,591,014 of JBBPCY010000007.1, read as the reverse complement.
AAATAACAATACAATACATCTCATTACAGCCAGCCTAACTAAAGCAATGGTAAATATTTATGCTTGTCTGATGTAAAATAGCCTTTTGTCAGGCACCTGAAGCAGATCAGTATGCCTTATGTGGTTAATAGTCTATACAATCTTATTTGTCACAAAATTGCAGGCCAGCCTACTGTCACTTCAGTACAACATTCCAGGCCTTTTATAAGCTCACATTTAAAAGTTTAACTGTTCATCTAATTTGATTACAACAAAGGCCAATCATTTACTTTACACAATCGCTGCCTAGACATAGTGAATGCTAAAGTCTCTGTGTGAACTGATTAGATAGTAATTGGTTAAGTATTAAGCAGGAGTGTGTGGTTTCTGATATAAATAAATATGTAAGCAAGTAAAAATTTGGGATGGCACACAGTGAGTAGCGCTGTCGCCTCACAGCAAAAAGATTTCTGTGTGAAGTTTGCACGTTCTTCCTGTGTGTGCATTGGTTTCCTCCCACATGCACATCAGGTAAACTGAAGATGCTAAATTATCATTTGGTGTGAGTGCATGTATAAATGTTTGTGTTTGGACTGGTGTTTGGACCCCCTCCCACCCTGGGTATGGATAAACACTTCAGATAAAGGATAGATGGATGGATGCATATAACTTTATTTTTTATGCCCCCCAAAATGTCTTTTTCCCAAGTCACTTCAGAAACACCACCCACAGGATGAAAAACATGCAGCACAATTTTATTGGTCATTTCCATATGATAATTAATAAATCCTTTTGATATGTCAGTCACAGACACGACGATATATATAAAAAAAGTATGCGATTGAAAACTGAAAGGTGATGCTGATCAGTTAAGAGTACTGATCTTTTATGTAAACATTAAGTAAAAGCAGGTGTAAGCTTCTTTAAACACATTACAATATTAGGTAAGATTTACTAATGTCACCTTTGTGAAACGGGCAGAGTTTCAATAGTTATGCCATTATCAATTTAACAAAGAATGAAAGACAAAGCCAAATGCTGTGTTGTAGTAGACATGGAAGAATGAAAGTGGCGAGGAGATGGTGCCTTCACCAGCTCGCTAATTTTCCATACAGAGAGTTGCTTATGAGCTCATGGATCAGGCTGCCAGTGACTCACTGTGACTGTAATGCAAACCCATACCAGGGTATTAAAAACAGTTTCGTGCACACTGCTGTAATTGTTTATTCGTTTTTTCTAATTTAATAGACTGTCTCCTCACTCTCATTTGGTCTTGCCCTTTACAGACTCAGACTCAGCTACAAAGGGCACGTATATGGTTGAGGTGTTTCTGACAAAGTGGCGAATTAATGTAGGTACAAAATAAGTGTGTTCACAGAGAACGTTTTCATAAACATGTTGCATCACTGCTGTTGACTTGATAAAGTTCAGCAACTTCTGCTACGACCTACACCTTACCCTCAGACAATCAGGCAAAATCAGATACTTTATCCCAATCCTGTCTAACTCCCCCTCGCCATCTATCTCTTCTTCATCACAAATTGTCTCTGCTTTCCTGGACTTTAGCATTTGCCATATTTCCTCATCACTTGCTAAGTAGACGGAATGAGGTGGGTGGAGCAGAGGACCCAATTTCAGGCAGAGCCATTCCAGTCGTTAGAGCACTCACTTTCCAATATAAAACGCTCCACTGGCCCTCCACCACAACATAATGAGGTATATAATGAGTGAAGGTAACGGAGTGGAGCGGACACTGGATTTACCATTTGTTTTCCGTTGCTTATTACTAAACCACTCCATTCGGAAAAGGAAATGCAACACCATCATAGTAGAAGAACTGTAACAACTTTTGACTAAAATCTAGCCTATTTTCCTTAATGCAATGGCTAGTATTAAAAATGGTGAATGGTTTGTGTCATGACTCTGCATACAGCATCTCAAAACACAACTGGTTGTTGTCACATTGGCCTTTTTCATTGTCATAGCACCTCGGACATCTGGAATGGAAACAGTAATTAAATTTCACGTAACAGGATTTTGTTCTGTGTGATTTTATACTATTTCTGTTGGTACATTTGGAAGATTCCCACAATGCAATGAAAAGGAAAACTGCTAAAATGTAAAAAAATAAATAAATAAAGAAGTAAATAATGGAGCGATGAAGTCTTGCTAGTGATAATTTATCTGTTTGACTTACAGAACCGAAGGCCTGACACATGTCTAGGTGACCGACTCACCGCGTTCATGTCGATGCCATTAGTGTAGGACCATGCATGCTGGAAATACTCCTCCAGTCTCTGTCTGAGTGGGTTAGGGATTTGATGGAAGCGAATAAACTCTCTCACACGGAGCATCTGAGTGTGGTAGCGGGCCGTTCCCGAGTACAGTCTCTGAATGATGGCTGACACGTTCCCAAAGATACTGGCATACATGAGGGCTGGAAAGAGAGACATAACAAGTACAAGACATTTTCAATGTGCGGCAGACACAGGAGATATCATGGCTCGTTTTATTTGCTAGCTCGAGTGATTACTTTATAAATAAACAAATCGACACTCATACTGGCCTTATTTAACATACATAGTCATTCCACATTCAGGACTGTTTCTTAAGTACAGTCAGTACAAAAATGTGACAGCACATTCTTCCCTATCATACTTTAGTTGTGCATTTTATTGATTACTTACGTATTACTTACGGAATCTTATCATTTTCTTTTATAGTTAAAAAAAGAGATATACAGTTATAGCTCCCTGTTATTACAGACACAGGCTCTTCCACACAGTAACCTAGACCATACGATCAAAAGTTTTTAGACACTTTTTATCCAGCAAGGGGATTAATGGGGGTTTTGCTGCCTTTTGCTGCAGTAACAGTCTCTACTCTTCTGAGAAGGCTTTACACCAGTAGCAAAAATTTATAGGTATCCAACATAGGAGCGTCGGAAGAACTTTTAATGTGGGTGGGACACACTGGTGAGGGGAATCTGCAGCCGATGATGGGGGCGTGGGGTGGATGGGTGGGTGATAGCTGTAGTGGGCGGCAGGACTCCGTGGCTCGTGTGTTTCCCCATTCAAATCGCTGGGAGGATTCTTAAAAGTACAATACAATGGTTCCAGTGTCCATGATCCAATCACAAGAGCATTAGTGAGGTCAGGTACTGATGTAGAATGATTAGTTATGGGTCATAAACATCACTTTAACTCCTCCCGCAGGTGCTGGATCCCTCTAATTAAACCTATGCAGTGAGCAAGGTGACCTTAGGCTTATTTAATGTGTCACATTTTACATGCCTTTCTATTGACATTATTTAAGCTCTGTGTTTACTTTGGAACATGTGTCAACAATGAAAAACATTAAAGTAGCTTAGTTAACAAATTGGAATTATGATTTCTGGATTTGTTTGTACATAAAATGTATATAACTTTAAAAAAATATCAGCTTCTCAGCTGAGGAATCAGTAACGGAGCAGAAAACTGGGATCAGGCCATCCCTAATTTCTTGCTGTCAAAAGCAAATATTTAGAATAAACATACATCCCTCTCATGGCATTATTTAAAGAAGGTGATACAGCTGAAATGGGTTTCAAGAGGCACTAAGTAAGCTTTTCTTATAATGAATGCTGCTCCACTCGTCATATGATGTCCAAGTGGGAATGTCTATATCACAGTCATGTTTTTAAGCCAAGAAATGAGAAATCCTGTGCCTGGGGGGGCAGACTACTGTGCAGTGCTAATATTTTGATACTGTGCATATATGAGCTCTCATAATCTATATATAACCTGCTGCTGAAAGCAATGAAATGTCATCAGCATGAGCAGAAAAAAGCTCTTATTAAGCGTTAGCAGCTTAGAATGATTACTGTGATGTTGTTGTGCACTTTAAATGTAATTAAATAATGGCATAATAAATTATGTAATTATTTGATCATGCAATATATTTACATGCATTCTGTACTGACAGTATCACTTCTTATCTTTAGGATTTTTCATGATAATTTTAATGTCAAACATGGAAAAAGAACATGTTTAATGAGAAAAGTGTAAATTAAAAACTTGTCTTTGTCACACTACCATCTGCATTTCAAGTCACAGGACTTCTGAACCTGATTTTCATTTGTCCCTTTGATTTCTGTGGAAACTCTGCACCTGCGTCTTACCGCATTTAATTTCACTCGCTGTCTGTTACCACTGTGTTTGTCTTCTGTCACATGGTGTACGTTCCTGACTATCTCCAGTTTTCTCTGTATTCACTGATTGAAGTGTCTGGGTTTGCATCTTGTCTTTGTTCTCCTGCCTTTGCGTTTACCACTGCTCATGTATTGTTCTTCTGTTGAACTTTGTTATTAAAGACTTCGTTTACATCGAGCACCTGTGGTGGGCTGAAGCCTATCCCAGCTGCTATGGGCGAAGGCGGGGAACACCCTGGACAGTCTCCAGTACGTCACAGGGCCACATACAGAGACAGACAACCATTCACACTCACGTTCACACCTAGGGGCAATTTAGCGTGCTCAATCGACCTATCCCCAACGCATGCATGTTTTTGGTGGTGGGAGGAAACCGGAGCTCCCAGAAGAAACCCACGTGGTCACGGGGAGAACATGCAAACTCCACAAAGAAAGACCCTACACCCAACCCGAGAGTCAAACCCAGGACCATATTGCTATAAGGCAATAACCCCTTCGCCACCGTGCCGCCCAACGTTTTACATATTGGACAGAATGTAGTACCGAAAGTTCAAGACATCAAGCTGATTTTATTCTCACACTGAACTTAAAAGCACTCTCATTAAAGTTCACGGAACAGCACTGACAGCAGATGTCCTAAGGTACTCTATGGTGAAAGCTGCGCTGCTGCAATGCAGGTCTGATAAATGTGGGCGCTTGCAGTAATAGGATATTAGACTGCTTTTTTTGAATTACTTCTTCAAATGAAAGCAGCCCAAAATGAACTAATAAATGTATTCATTAGCAGGCGAAAAACGGGATACGCCAATTACAAAAATAAGCATTCATGCGAATGACAAGCTTGTGTGTCATTTACAGTCATACTGTGAGCTACCATCATAACGCAGATGTCTTTATCAACAGTGTATGTACTCTATTTGAATGCAATGCAATAACCCTAAAATAAAATGTGATCTATTCAAGAGTATTGATGTGCATTGATGTGTGTGCATCTACTCAGATTGTGATATTGCTTTTGGTTTGAGTTAAAAAGGCATGCTATCTACAATCATAGAATTAGATTATGGGCATTGTGATCAAATTTTACATTAAGGTTTGACTTCAAATGACTGATACTTACATCCAATAAGCATGACGCAGATTGAGAAAATCTTCTCTGAGTTGGTGTTGGGCGATACATTCCCGAATCCTACGCTGGTCAAGCTGCTAAAGGTGAAATAGAGGGCCGTCACATACTTATCCTTGATGGTGGGCCCTGAGCCAGTGACTGAGTCGTTGTAAGGTTTCCCGAGCTGATCTCCCAGAGTGTGGAGCCAACCAATGGCTCCACTGCGTTCTACGTTGCCAATGGCATACCAAATGCATGCCAACCAGTGGGCAATGAGGGCAAAGGTGCACATAAGAAGGAAGAGCACAGCAGCGCCATATTCTGAATAGCGGTCCAGTTTCCGGGCTACTCGCACCAGTCGCAGCAGGCGTGCCGTCTTGAGGAGACCAATCAGAGTTGTTGTCTTGAAAGGGGAGAAGATGGAAAGTATTGAAGTATTAATGTGGTCAGTCAACAGACAACTTGTTTTAAACAAGGCAGCTGCAATGGTGTAGATGTTGCAAAACAGATCATAAAAAGTAAGTCATCCTATTCTTTTAGCTGAAAAAGCACTATGTTAGGTCTGTTTCATCATTCCTGGTCATGTTATACACATTTAAAGAGACACTTTGGCAAAAAAAAAAAGTATTATGGGTAAAGGTATGATTTCTGCAAGTGGTGCCACTCATGACTCTAGAGTAGGGTTTTGGAAAAACCCCCTTCCGATTATGTGTCTTGAAAAAGGGGGAATCCTTTAATGAACTACATGGACCAAGACTTTTTTCTGGTATCTGCCTAGTCCAAATGAGGCCAAATAGCTAAATTATTGTCAGGAAGCCAAAAATTACATCTGTAATCATTAGGACCTACATTAGAGGCTATGCAAAAAGTCAGGATTTATTTACTGCAATGGTTACTGTGTACAAGACTCATAGAATTAAAGTGCCTTTTAAGAATCATTATAATTCATAAATGGTGTTTTTAAATAAGAGGCTATAATCAATGCTTCTATAACAACGTATGGCGTGCAAACAGCTGGGTTTCAGCTGACTATTAACATGTTGTTGGCCTCTACTAAATAAATTTTAAACTGCATTATCAAAAAACTTAAATATAGTAAGCTAAAAAAACAAACAAGTTGAAGTAAACCTTATTTTAAAGGTGATTTTGAGAATGAGAAGTTAAGAAATACCAACAAATATTTGAAGCCTGTTAAATGTTCACTGAACCTCAAAATCTGTAAAACCAATGGGGTTGTGGAACACAAAGCATCATTAATATTAATAACTATGCTATACCATGACAAGATATTAACAGCTAGTCTTCAATGTATTGTATACTTGCTGCTTGAGCAGTCCACTTTACTTCATGATAACTACATTTCTATCACACTTGTGCGCATATCTCTGCATGCCATGTTTATACAAGGACTGTAAGATCCTTACAAATCATGGACACAAGTGAAAAGAGGAGAATGGAAAGAATTACTTCTCCAAGAAAGAGGAATAGGGAGTTTTGCCCAGCGTGCCTGGGGCAAGTTGGGTGATGTAGTAGGAGTCATAAATATTCCTTCTGTTTCTCCCTGAGCTGACAGAGAGCTGTGTTCATTGCTAGCGATTACACTCAAGGCCACTACATCAATAAAGCAAATAAATAACAAAATGATTAGACTTCTGGCACAAAGCCTAGTTTCACCCCTCAAGGCATGAATGAGTGGAATGTTGGCCTTTAAATTCTTCTTTTACAACTGATGAGACCATTTAACCCAGCAGAAAAAAAAACTTCCATTATTTATTCTGCTGTTTTCAGTTACAGTCTAATCAAAAGGCTGTTTTTTCAGCTCATTATTAACGGTCTATTGTGAGTTTTCTAGAGACTGCCAGAGATTTGCTCAAATCAACATTTTAGTACAGAACAGGCAAACAAACGAGGAATGAAATGTGGAATCTGAGCATAAAATGATATCTACCAATAAATGCTGTGTACTGTAGAATACATAGCTTTATTGTCATGTTTTTTGACCTTTCTCATAAATGAATTCAATTTTTCTTTCTCCATATTGATTCAGAATGATACAGGAAAACATGCGGAAGGAAGATTATGGGTGGAAATTGCTTTTACAGTTGGGTGAAATCAAATGTACGCAATTTTTCTCCTTAGACCAAACGTCAAGGGCTAATGTGGCTGAGCTACAAGGGCTAGGTAATGAAAAAATAGCCTTGTGCAAATTATAGGCCTAAATCACCACACACTTGCCTCAGACAGCAAGTGTGTTAGGTTTTAAGTCAAGTTAGTAAATGATTCTAAATAGGATTGCTTAAGTTGTTTCTGACATGTGATGCAAGTGGTAGGCTATATTAGATTTGTTATATTCTGGCAACCACAGAAGTAAAATTGAGACTTCTGTGTAAAATTGAGTAAACAACCTTTTTTAGTTGATGATAGGGAACATTATATAACTTTGCTTTCATTTTAATGCATATAACTCATAGAATATAAAAATCTGAGTTCAAGAAATAAATTCAGTGTTCAATAGCCTAAAACCGGTGTTTACTCTCCTACACACATTTCCTGCACTTGTGGGCGGAGACTATCATGAAAGTTCTCCTCCGTTCAAAGATCTTGTGTTATTTTTTCTAGGATTTTCTAAGCTGGGAGATAAGGGTTAAGTTGACACTGACCTCTGGACTCCCCTCGTCACCATTGTGGTAGATGAGTAAGTCAAAGGGGATGGCAGCCACCATGTCGATGAGGAACCAGCCTTTGAAGTAGTGCACGGCGATGCGGAGCGGGTGGCTCACCACCTCGTCGTTGGCATTGACGTAAGTGGTGCGGAAGTTGATGAGGATGTCAATGATGAACATGATGTCCACTATGAGATCGACTACGCTGAGTGGGCTACAATAGGCACAGGTCTGCGAATCCTCCTTTTCGTTCAGCAGGAAGGCGGCCGAGTAGGGCGTGAGGATGGCCGTGTAGATGACCAGCAGCAGGATCAGCCAGTCCCACACGGCTTTGAAAGGGCTATAGTGCAGCACAGTCCACTTGTGGATGCGGGGGGCCTGGAGCTTGTATTCAGGAAGGACATCAGCGCCTAGCGACAACACCTGGAAAAACAGAGGAAAGGGCACAAAGTCAATGTAGTTTGAAGTTCAAAGGGGTTCATGGTTAATATCTCCAAGTGCCCGGTATTATTCTGAAATAATTATAGTGGTCCCTGAAAGCCATCTGCATTAGGAACGTCTCGCATGGGCTTCAAAGAAGCGCAGGTGTTATATTAACCTCACACAGGGCACCAAAAAAAGGGTTTCAACTCCTAATGCCTTTCAGAAAATGTACTCCCAAATACTCATGCAGTCTAAAACATACAAAGTGCCCGAGTGTATAACACACATTTTACACTGCATTTGAGCCTGAGCCTAATGACAGCACCTGAAGAGGTGGAGAGAAAAACAGAACGTTGTACTTTTGAGACTACAAAAGCAAAATGCCCCAAAACATGGACATCTATCTACATTTGTCCTTACAAACAGATGTCAAAAACATTTCCAAGTGCTAACTTCTTTGACAAAACACATTTTTTGTGCCCTACCAAAGTCTGAAGGAAGTCTAACACACAATTAAAGACACATTCAAATGCAACTGAAGGCAATCAAAGAGATACACTAAGCAGATTTAAGCTGTGCTCTGTGATGAGCTCACAGAACAAAACGTCTGATGATGCAGCATCATCTGCAAGGTGAGACTGGGGGGCAAATACATCTATGATAGAATTATTAATGTTAAGTGATAAATTACAAATGTGAACTGCATCAGACTGGATTTCTGATATCCATGTCTTGTAACAAAACAAATATACAAGTTAATGAAATGATTGACATCTGTGTTAACCGTGTCACATCAAGCCACATCAGTATGTTTTTATTTTTTTAAGGTACATCATAGTTGCAATATGTAGCAAAATAATTGCAATATGATACTGCATCCCATTGTGTTCAGGCCTAGCTGGAAATATGCTGAACTGTAGCCCATAGTGTCTACAATGGATTCACACCTGAAAAGATGGAGAGAAGAAAAAAGGTTTTACTGTACTTTTGAGATCACAGTGTTTTAGAACGTCTTGCCCTAAATAATTCAAAATTATTACTATCGTCTGGGAAGGCCATCTACATAAGTGCTCGTTGTTTTTTATGAAGCAACCTGTTTGATACCATTACCCACGCAGTCTGAAACATGCGCAGCACTTCAGTACATTTCGCATGCTCTGTTGGTCTAAATTTGCCTAAGAACAGTCACCAGACATTGTTATCATCAGCCACAGCTGAACGGACTTTCATTTACACCCCCTGATCTTCCCAGCTCCTCAGCAGTGCTGTTAGGTTCCTCATATTCTGAACGCAAGAAGATTTCACTCAGACTGTCAGATAAGTGTGTGAGCTTTTCCAGCAGATTATGACTCAAGAAGAGCACGGAAATTAGCATTACAAAGCAAGAACAGATTAGCATGAGTTGGTGTAAATGTCTCCTGACAGACATCCTCACACATTCTCATCAGCAATCTCTGGAATGTGATTCTGTGTGATCGCCTACAGAAATCACACTGTCAACAGCACACAAAAGGAGATGGACTTTCAAAAGTAAAAGTCGATGTTCTGTCCTATCTCTTTCTCTAGTGGTCTTACATACATTAGTATCTGCTTGGTGGGCACAGAGCCCAGAGAGGCAATAGATTGACAGATGAGTTCACTCAGTTGGGCACATACACAAAGAGAGAATCTTTCACACCCTATATGTACATACCTGAAAATTCAAATGTCAGTACAAATATATACAAACAATAATTCACACATTTTTTTCACATTTTATTAATCCAGTAGAAGCACTGCAGTCGCTTAGAGCCCATATAAAACAAAGATGTTAGCGAAGAGAAAACTTGACTCTTAGATTTGAACTGCGTCCGTCTCAGATAAGATTCAGTGCACAAGCCTTTCTTCCTCATGCCTGCAAATAATGAGAGGATCCGGCCTCGCATGAACGAACACTGGACATCAACTTTCTAATTAATTAGTGCCCACAGCATTGCCGGGTTCAAATCACATATTATAAAATAACAAAAAAGATAAACAGACAATTATAGAAGAATAAAACTGTGCTCGCAGAAGAGGCCATTAAATAACTCAAAAAATCTCAAATTAAGTGTGTTTATTTTTGAACGTCTTGATACATTTAGGACTGCGCACATTTTAGAGTGTACATCACACACTGATATTAGTGGTCCAGCAACTTATATACTACTTTTTGTTCCATATTCTGTTGCATTTTATACATTTTTAAGTTGTGCTCTACTTACATAGGTTTTGTTCTAAAAACTGGGAACGTGAATGTAGTGTACCTTTAAAGCTCATTTAAGTTACAGAATTGGACCTTAAGACCATTGTACCTTTTTTAGCAAATGTTTTCAACATTTCAATGTTTCAACTGATAGCATGTTTGTAGCAGAAGTGTGTGTTCAGTCTTGTTTTGAGGAGAGAAAGTGTTCCCTAGATTTCTTCATACTCATACTTTGTAATACTGAATGTATACTGAGTGTTAATGTACGTAATTACATAAGTATACGGGACAGCTGGTGGCCTGGTGGTTAGGGAGTTGCACCGGAAGATTGTGGGATCGAGTCCCAGGACTGCCAGCAGCACCACTGAGATTCCTCTGAGCAAGGTACTGTCCCTACACACTGCTCCCCGGGGCGCTGCGTTACTGGCTGCACACTGCTTCACTTGGTGAATGGTTTAAATGCAGAGAAAGAATTTCATACTGCGTGATGTGATGTGTTCATGCGTGACTATAAGGGCCACTTTACTTTTTTTATATCATTAATTTTATTATCATGTAATTAACTTACTTATGTAATGCAGCTCACATGTATAATAAACAGACAATAATAGCTGTAAAAGGGTTAATCATCTATTGGTCCAATGCACTTTCTAAGAATGCCTGGAGAGCACTGCATCAGGAACACAGCAACAGGCAGAGAAAGAGATGCCAAGCCGAGCAGAGCAGCCCAGCTGAGGCCGGAGCTCCAGATGCTGCTGACTCCTAGGGCTGTTCCCTCTAACACCTGAGTCAACAAAGATTCTGTCAGGAAGATAACCATAATTCTTCACTAATTTCAAATTACTCACTACCAACTACTCATGCATTTATTTATTAAATTAATTCTAGTTGCTATATTTTATATCTTATTTATGTAAATGGAGATTTAGACAGTATAAATTCTGAGTTCATATAAATATGAACGTTGTTTTATTTTAATAAACATATTGTAAGCATCAGTCAAGGAACAGGCTGGGCATTGCAGATGAAAAAGGTAGGAAAAAAAATCATCTGTATCCTTTAAAGCAGAATTCAATGTTTTAAAAGTTCTGCATAATTCAACTGTTAGGACCATTCCCAGTGGATTCATGTGCAATTTTTGCAACAGTGGTCATGGGAACCAAAAGGACTAGGTGTCTAAAAATTGCATCACAGAAAGGTATTGACCAAAATGATTATGTTGACAACGTAGTCATAATCTATAGTTATAGTTTTACAAGAAGCTCTTGATCTTAACATACCATGCAAGACATGTATTGGTTTGCTGGTCATGTTGGATAAAATTTTATCTGTCCCTACACACTGCTCCCCGGGGCAAGGTGTGATAAAATTACTATATTTATGCTGTAGAGATCACAACCACTGGTTGCTATCACCTGTAAAAAAAATCTGAGTTGGTAAGTTTCTCTACAATTAACTTCCTTTTAAAATTACCCAGAGACAAACAGAACCTCCACCTAGCAATCTTCATGTTCAGATGTGTGCATGTTCAGGGAAAGCAAGTTATTTGGGTGGTCCCCAGGTTCATGGATTTGTGGTGGGAACAGGTGCAGTTCTTAGATATGGTCACTGCACTGACTAAGTAAGGGGGGGGGCTGAGTGTGATCTTGCCTAGGAACATGCCATGTTAATATAAATCTGACTCATAGAGACAGAAGCGTCCCTTAGCACAGAGTTTTTGACCTCTCTTTGCTTCCATGACAGGGGCTCACTTATCCATGAAAAGGACAAACATGTACCATTGACTTCCCACACTACCTGCACCTTCATTGGCAAAGGTAACCATAAGAAAAATCACTGTAGTAACAAAAACGGATATAAATAAATACTAATTAAACAATCACTTCAAAACAAAACCAACCGAGAAACTACAATTTGTGCAAACAGAAGTTCACACACAGATTCAGTGTTGGGGTTAAGTAGGGTGAGGCAGGGTCAAGCGGAGTGGTGAAATCATCACCTCTCAGACACATTTAGCTAATGGCTCACTGGAGCATGAAGCAGGGAAGAGGGACAGAGCTCTAACCTCAGGAGAACGATTCACACTGACTCACTCACTGCATGCTGCCTCGCTCCATAGCCGCACCATTAAATGCCACATCAAAATCATGCTTTACCTACTGATAAAATATAGCCATCCCTCCAGAGCAAGAGCAGAATGTGTGAAGATGTTGGCTTCTTACTTCTGAATAGATAAGTAGGGGCCTCTTTTAACACAAAATTTTTCATGCCACCTGTGTCGGACAATCAGAATCACAGCTATTTCGTCATATTATTATATATAATTATGATGTTTGGTTACAATGTGACCACATTCAACACGAACACACATATACACACAAATACATATAGCTGCAAACGGGGGACCAACTCCATACTAAAGTCTATGTATTTAAACAAAATGGCATTAAAGTTCCAGTAGGTGTAATGGTCAGGTGTCCCAATACGTTTGCACTTTAGTCCATATAGTATGTATATCCAAACAATATATCAGTGAGGTGTAGCTGGGGGAGGATGCTAATTTTCAAGAAAATGAAAATGTATAGGCTTCACCCGTCATCTCTGCCATATCCATTCCACAAAATATTCTCCAGCTTCTGAGATGGGTAGATTGACCTGATGTGACCCTTCCCTTGCTCTTGCTCCGGTGCAGCCAGGCTGCACATTTCTCTCGGTCCTCACTATTCATCACAGTTCATTTCCCAGTGGTCTAGACAGGCAGGGGATCTGGGATCAGGACCCACTACTGGCCCTGCTTCTTTTACAGGGGCACACAAGGCTTATTTTTAGCTATTCATGTGAAAAAAATGTTTTTCAAAATATCCTCAGGGGACTACAAAATTGTCAAGAGAAATTGCCAGCATTCTCAAACTGCACATGGATATCTTTATTATTAGCCTGATGGTTGATGGTTATATTGTCTGTAGCAAACAAAAGCATTTTCTCAAGTTTGCTATACTGCTTTTATTTAACACAAAACAGATCCAAACAAATCTGTGGTGAAATATAACATCCAAGGACACAATGTTCCAATCACTGAGTTTACCCTCTGACTCTGAGGGACATATTAGACTCTAAGGCTTACTGTTCACAAACTTCATGGTTAAGTTATATCTAAGTTTCAGGACTGAGGAATGGATGCCTGGACCAGCTGGCAGCTCCATGCTATTTAAGGGGTGAAACTCGTTTCAGTGTAGGACAAGCTATTGAAAATCCATGAAAGGTCTTATCTGAGGTGTCAGACTGAAATGATATGTAGTAGTAGAGAAATGATGACTAATGTGTATTGATCATGGACAAGAATGAGGTCTAGAATTTTTGTGAGGTTTGAACTTAACTTCAGACTCTTTAAACGAACTTTTGACGAAATATTTCTTTAACAAGCTACACTGTTCGAAAGTTTCCAGACACTCCATCTAACTAGTGACTTTACTACCAGTGAGGAGCAATTTAATGTTTCAGCATAACAATACATTTTGGACAACACCATGCTTCCAACTTTGTGGACACAGTTTCAGGAAGAACCTTTTCTGTCCAGCATGACTGTAACTGTACAAAGCAAGGCCCATAAAGACATGGCTGGATGAGTTTGGTGTGGAAGAACTTGACTGGCCCACACAGAGCCCCTACCCCAACCCCATCCAAATTTTGGGATGAACTGGGATGGAGATTGCGAGCCAGGTCTTCTCGTCCAACATCAATGCCTGACCTAATACATGCTCTACAGAATGGGCACAAATTCCCACAGACACTCCAAAATCTTGAGGAAAGCCTTTCAAGAAGAGTGAAAGCTCTTATACATTGCCCTCCATAAGTATTGGCACTCCTGGTTAAGATGTGTTCTTTAGCTTCTAATAAATTCAGTTTTGTTCTAAATAATATAGGACCACAATGAAAATCCAACCTTTAATTCAAGTGCATTTATTCAGTGGGAAAAAATATCCCACATTAATAAATAATTCTTTTACATCAAATCATGTGTGCAACAATTATTAGCACCCCTGATGTTAATACTTTGTACAACCCCCTTTTGCCAACAAAACAGCACCGAATCTTCTCCCATAATGTTTCACAAGATGAGAGAATACAGAAAGAGGGATCTTTGACCATTCCTCTTTGCACAATCTCTCTAAATCATCCAGAGACCTGGGTCCTCTCCTCTGCACTCCCCTCTTCAGCTCACTCCACAGGTTTTCAATGGGGTTGAGGTCTGGGAGGAGCATGATTCTTTGTCTGGTGAACCATTTCTGTGTAGATTTGACCACATGTTTAGGGTCATTATCTTGCTGAAAGACCCAGTGATGACCTATCTTCAGCTTTCGGGCAGAAGATAGCGCCTGATGGTTGTTTTGGAGACTTTGTGACCCCAAGATGCTACCATTTGTTGCAATTTGTTGCAGTGAGCTTTGGAAAACTTTTTATTTCTCTTACCATCCTCATCACTGTGCACTGAGGCAAAATAAATTCATCCAGGCTTGTTTATCACTGTTCCAGTTGTTTTAAACTTCTTAATTATTCCTCTGACAGTAGATATGGGCAGGTGCAGGCAAGTGGCTATTTTCTTGTAGCCATTGCCTGACTTGTGAAGGTCAACACACATCTGCCTTACTTGAATGGTGTGTTCCT
>JBBPCY010000007.1:20558998-20571555 GCA_037974405.1 Brachyalestes nurse | reverse complement strand
AGGGAAACAGGAAGTGATGAATTACTAATTAAATGTTCCTAGATACTTTGATCAACTTTGTAAACTACTGTAGAAATTACCGAAATACTTCAATTAGATTTATTTCCTAGGAATTGTTGGGGTGCCAGTAATTGTGGAACAGGTGATTGTATGAAAAATAATTATTTCTTAGTCAGGGATTTTTTTCCCCAATTTTCCCACTTCTCATTTTTGTAACTAATTTGTTTGTGGGGCAGTTTAAAATGGTTAGTGGTGATGGTTAATGAATGCATTCTTAATAGCTTCATCCTGGCATTTGCTGGCAATACTGGACCACAGACAAAAAATAGATTCTATTTCTATTGCCCTACCCAACTGTAGGTGCGTCACAGTGCTCTACACATCAAACAAAGACAGGGCCCAGGGAATGAGACTAAAAAGCAGAAGGGCCTGCCTCCACTGTCAGCATTTAATGATAAAGCAAAGCAGCAACTCATTAACACAAACTTTTTCTTCATCTGAGGGCAGCAGTGCTGAAAAATTAAACAGCCACAAAGACAGGGAACCCTCGAGACCTGTCTTGTGGTAAAACATTGCTCCTCAGGCTTAATCTGCTCTGCCTCATCGCCTTCCCTCTGTGGGCTTGATTTGAATGACCCTGGGCCTCTTCTGGTTCTCTCTGGGGTTCTGAGTGAAGCATAAGGTAAAACATCTTTTATACGGTGCCCTGTAATCTCCATATTGTGGCTGTATTTGAGGAAAAGTAGTTAGTGTTCTTTTCACATTCATTTCCACCTAATTACATCCATTAATTTTGACCTTGCATTGTAAAATGTGTTTTGTTTTTTTATTAGTTTCAAATGAAATAAGGTTTGATGATAAATTGACCAAATCAATGGTCCTAATGCAGATCTAAGCTTTCAGGATAATCCTATTTCTCTTCGGAACTGCCTGGTACATGGCTCATAATTGTCTTTATACAATCTATTCAGTCCATCTGTTGATTAACTTTCCTCATCCTGGGCCACTTCCATTTCACACGTTCTGATTGATTTGGCACAGCGCCCCACAGCAATGCTAAAGCTAAATGAACATGCCCAACAAGTACGGACAGTGCCAACACCTCTAAAGGCTTACAATCTATTCTGGACAGCCAAAGGGTTGCATTCTTAAACAATGTATTCATGTCAATCAACTCTAAAAAATATTACCATAACAGGCCAGCTTCTTAGCCAAAACATTAACATAATGAACAAATTAACCCCAGTGTAACCCTATTCCTCATAGCTTAATGAAAGAAAAAGAAATTCTGATGTGGCTTTTGTATTACCAATCAATACCACATTCATATTCACTAGAGGAGATATTTTATCATGATTTGAATTTGATAAAACTTTATTGTTGCATACTGTATAAAAATAACACAGCTTGAATTCTGCTATATAACATTAGAACAGTCATCAACATGTCATGGCAGGTTCCAAATGCTGTAATGAGATGTCATGATTATTATGTTTATTGCCTGGTGATTAGGGAGTTGCACCTGTGATCAAAAAGATTGGGTTTGAATCTTAGGACTGAAGTGCCCTTGAGCAAGGTACCATCCCCACACACTCCTTTCACTGTTAAATGCAGAAAAAGGATGTCATATTGTTCACACTGTGTGCTGTGGTGTGTGCTGTGCTGTATTCAAGTGTGACAAATGGACACTTTGCACTTAGTAGTAAATTGAATGTAAATTCACAGCCCACTATGTCATTAAGTATGTACTGTCTGATAGTGTACATCTTTGTGACTCTTTAAATAAAGAAAAATAAACCAAAGAAATCTTTAAATTCTGTATTCTAGTCTTGTATTCTTCAGCTCACATCAAACAAGACTTCTACTGACCCGAAGCATGTTCCTGACATGACACTGTACGTGTGCAAACATGGATGAGCTCCATTTATAGAGATCTGTCATCCCCTTTTGCTACCCAACAATCTTCGAAGCAAAAAACTGTATTAAGAAATGATTGTTGGAGAGTTCACAGCAATGACATGGCAATGCTGCACACATGCTGCAGAAATGTGACAGTTCTCCAGCCATTTGGCCATGAGCTGTTCGTGCACGGAGGTTGGGGCAGTATTACATAAACACTGTAGAACACTTTGACTGCATAAACACTACTGAATAGAGTGTTCTGGAAAGTCTGAAACAACATAGAAAGCCAGCGGTCTGCACATTATGTATGATGTAACTGGTGTGGCAGTCAAGAAGATGCCTTCAAACCTAGAAACTGCAGGTTTAAACTCAAGCAATAAACAGCAACAAACAGGAAGCCCTTCTAGGGAAATCTACAGTTACAGCTATACTGTTACCAGTTATGAGGCTTTGAAAGAAGACTGTTAGTCACACAACACCAGTAAAATGAAAACTGGTGAACATTTTGGCTGATTTTTCACATAAGCAGCTGGGGACAGAGTAGATGCTCATAAAATATGTCCTCCTGGATTTGAGCAGGACTTGCAGGAAAAGGTAAAGCTGGGACAGCTTAAGATTTAAAGGCTCATTATCCACATTTTTTCTTTTCTTCTCTATATAAGTACATTTGGGCCACTCATGACATCTGTCTGTATTTATGTACCAAAAACAGTTGCAATTCATTTTATGTGAGCATTTTTCAACCTCTCTTTATCCTTTAAATTGAACAGGCTTTTTACTAATGTGCTTCTAAAACCCATATTGGAAATGTCAGCAAATGTCAGTTTTCTGATCGCCTGCCCTACTGACAGCTAAGAACATGGATTTTCTTTATTAAAATAACCCTTTAATAAAGGTTCACATAATACTTAAAGGTTCACAAAAAACAATAGGTCTGGTTCTTTGTTAAGGGGTTTGTCTCTATGATGGAAAACCAACTGTAAATGGCTCTTTAAAGAACCATTTAAAATGGTCATATATAAAACCAAAAAGAGTTCCTATGTCAAAGAACGTTTTCTGTTATAGAAGTGTGGTTGCAATTCTAAAACAGTGCAGACTTCGGAGGGTCTCATTTTATAATGATTAGACAGGGCTAACGTAAATAGGAGCAAGTGTGGTTTCAAGAGATAACAAAAATTATCCATTCAAAATGTACTGTTTTGCATATGAATTTATACATGTGGATTGTATGGACTGGAGAGTGATTGGCACCTGAAACCTTGCAGTTTTCCATGACTTTTTAGTGATGTTTACTAAAATGTTGAATTTTTTATTTAGTTGAGAGAACTTTTTTACAGCGTAAAAACTGCCAATGTAGAGTGGTGGAATATAAAAATGTAGGTCGCACACAGTCAGCCCGGAGCAGAAGCAGGCCTACGGGTCTCCCCGGCCATGCTTATCTAAAGAATCTTCCACAAGTCCAGCTCTGTCAGAAACTGTTACACAAGCTCTTGGTGGAAGAGTCCACCAGCGGTAATGCTGCTGATTGTCTGGAACAATCTCCCATATGTCCCCAAGATTAGATGCTGCATGTTCCACTCACTGACCACATGGTCCTCTTCCACTTGGATGAGGATGAAGAAGCTATTTCTGGAGAGTACATTTAACAAACCCTAAAACAAAACGATCCCAAGAAGCTCAAAAAGCTATGGGACGGTTTAGTTGGGTTCTGTACCCAGAGCTCCTGAAGTCCAGTTTTAAATGATACTACTACCTTGTGACCACTGGCTTTATTTATTTTTACATGTACTACTGAGGTCGTGCAAGCCCTCAGCCTAAAGTACGAGCCGGCTATGTAATAAAGACAGGAAAAAGAATTAAATGGGCCACCGAAAGGAAACAGCATGAAAACTGTGACGTTGACAACTGAAAGAGTGGATTCAGCTCTACTTCTGTGTGGGGACCATTTAACAAACCGGCATATGTGCTCTTATAATAGCGTATTACTATATCACAGCAGGCGATTTAATGAGAACATTCTGTGCTAGCTCCAGAACACCCCAAGAGTTTCTTTTGATTTATTCATGTCCTCTGTCTTGATACTCTAGTTCATAAGACATGCCCCTATCCCAGATTCAACTATACAAAATAACCACTTGTGAAGTTAATGCTCTGTCCCTAGGAGGGCTTCACTGTGATAAGTAGAGCCATTACAGGTTTCACACAGAGGTTTGCATGAGCCAGCACCTGACAGCTGAAATAAAATGTGCACAGGTGGACATCTATTGAGTTAATAGCTTGCAGTTACACTGATTAATGTTTTCTCAACCAGGGATTTTGGTGTCTTAATATATATCGTTTTTTTTCTTAACAAAAAGATACCACATCTCCATGTAGGTGAAAACTGGTTTATAAAATGTGATCCTTCCTGTGTTTTGGACGTTGACGTGTGTTATGGCCAAGCCTCCATTAAGAGTTGGACCATATATAGATGCCCAAATATTCAGTCATGCAACAGTTTTAACACTTTAAACTTTAAATGTCCCTCAATGATTTTAAGTCATCCAGAGTCATCCAGAGTCGGCAAAGTAGCTCTAAGCCATTAAAAATCCTTCAAAATGCTTCTCAGCCTGAATTATGTCTTAATGTTGGTATGTAATGTTAGTTTCTCCAAACATAAAACTGTATACTCTTGCAATCAAATATGTCCATATACAAGTGTTCCATTAGTGCTAATGGCCAATTTGACAAGGGAAGCAAAGACTTTTTTGGACAGCAGGTGATCTCTTCATGGTTCCTGAACAATGCCTGTCACTCTATTGCTGTTCATAATTTTTTGGGATACTGTAGGGTTACTGTGAGTTCTGATGCAGACTGCAGAAATAATTTTGTAATTCTGTAATTGTCAGGTCTGGGGTTTGTGACAGTGGGTGGTCGCTAGGGGCCAACCTTTGTTTAAGTGGTTATTTTGGGTGTTTTGTATTAGTCACAGCTGGGTATTGTTAAGTAATAAGTGTTTGTGTTTTGCTACTGGTGGTTGGGTTTTGAGTGCACATATTTAAGGTGTTGTGTGTTTAGTTTAGAGTTGTCGGTCAACCCTTGCGGTGGTTTGGTTTTCTCTTGTCTCCTTTAAGTAAAACTATCAGTCAGGCTCTCAGGCCTGTGTTGTTTTAATTTAAAGAATAACGAAACATGATGCACGTCAACTATTCTTGGTGTCAGTGTCTCTGCCCATCCTGCGAGGAGAAAGAGCGGACCCGATGTGACAGATTGACCGACCTACCAAACAACGGAGGCAGCAAACCAGCAGGGAAGAGGTCGGCCCCAAAAGAACTCATCCTTGGGCCTGGACCACTGCCGTGGGGGCCCACGTCGCCCACCCAGTCACCTGTTGCCCGGGAAGTGCCGCCCCCTGGAGCTACGTGGCCAGGCCAGCATGTAGTGACAAACAAGCCGCAGCCACTGCAGCAGTCACAAGCAGCGACTGAGGGCCCAAAGACCCTGGTTTCGTTGGCGCTGGAGGCTCTACCCTTGGGGCATGTGCGGTCTTGCACACCGCCAAATGCCATGGTGGAACTAGAAGGGTGCACAACCACTGCATGGTGGGAGAGTCCTCTGCTCCCGAGCAGCAAGACTGTGCTCTCTAGCGCTGTTACCACGCTCCCAGCAGCGAGACTGTGCTCGCCAGCGGCGAGACCACTCTCCTCAGCGCCACCGAGACCACACTCGCCAGCGCCGAGACCATGATCCCGCAACCTGTGCCTGCACCCCGGATACGGCTGCAGCCACCAACGCAGGCCCCCGGGCATCACCCACCAGCTCCATGTAGCATAACTGGGGTTAGTGTACAGGTGAGAGTGAGCAGTCCAGAGCCCATGGACCTTCTAGGCCTTTTAGAAGAACAACTAGGCTCTTTAGCAGAGCCCTTAAAGCCCACAGTAAGTGGCTCTAGGGGTTTAGACCTTCTAGGCCCTTTAGAAGGGCTGTCAGGTTCTTTAGCCAAGCCATTAGAGCCCACATTAGCCCTGAAGCCCAGCCTGTTAGCCCAGCAGCCTAGCCTATTATCTTTACAGGCTAGCCTGTTAGCTCAGCCGCTACAACCATTAGCTTAGCTGCTACAGCCATTAGTTCTGCCACTAAACCCAGTAGAAGGGAAGTTAGCCACTGAGGGGCTTGTTGAGGGGCTCGTAGCCGCAGAGAGGCTTGTTGAGGGGCTGATAGCCGCAGAGGGGCTTCCTAAGGGGCTGTTAGCAGAAGAGGGGCTAGCTGAGGGGCAGGTAGCAGCAGAAGAGGGGCTCCCGATAGGGGGCTCTGCTCCAGTGGACAGTGGGGGTCTCCCGTTAGGGGGCTCCGCCTCCAAGGACAGAGAGGGGCTCCCAGTAGAGGGCTCCGTCCCTGAAGACGGAAAGGGGCTCCCAGTAAGGGGCTCCGGCCCCAAGGACAGAGAGGGGCTTCATGAAAGGAGCTCCCTGTGCATGGACTGGGACTCACAACAGGGAGCATCCTGGGAGACCCACCCGGGGGACTCTGCCTTTTGCCTCCGCCTTCGGGGTGGTTTGGGGGGTTGTTTGCGTCCTGTTGTGGCGTTCAAGGAGGGAGGGTACTGTCAGGTCTGGGGTTTGTGACAGTGGGTGGCCGCTAGGGGCCACCCATTGGTTATTTTTGGTGTTTTGTATTAGTCACGGCTGGGTGTTGTTAAGTAATGAGTGGTTGTGTTTTGTTATTGGTGGTTGGGTTTTGTGTGCAAATATTTAAGGGTTGTGTATTTAGTTCAGAGTTGTCGGTCATCTGTTGTCTCTTTTAAGAAAAACAGGCTCTCAGGCCTGTGTTGTTTTGATTTAAAGAATAAAGAAACATGATGCACGTCAACTATTATTGGTGTCAGTGTCTATGCCTGTCCTGCTAGGAGAAGGAGGGGACCTGACGTGACAGCAATCTTATGAACTTCAGAAAATTATTTCCTGAGGTTCACATCTCTTTTGATAGGGTCATGCTGCTCTTGATCAGAACTCCAGGTAATAACAGACATCATATGCTAGAATCTCACATAATGTTTCCATCATTCCATTATTTATTATTTGTACTGTGTATGGTTTGTCTAAGAGGACTGTCGATCATTATGCTGCAGATGAAGCTCAGACCACTAAAAAGTCAATTTGTATAATGTTTCCCGAGTCACGTTCAACATTCCATCTTCCAGTCTCAAACATCACTTCAGCACCTTGTGGGCATGGGTATTTAACCATGGGTTAATTTATCAACCATGGGTATTTAATTAATCTGTTCAAACCGCAAGTGACGTCAGTACAAACTCACCATCAACAGTATCAATATTTGATGTGCCTTGGGTGCACAGATGTATTTATTGTGCATGAGAGTCCTAGCTGCTGTTAGAGATCCATTTCACAGCAAATGGACACATAAAATTTTCAGAGGACTCCATTTCTATTGTAAACAATGGCGTGTACTGGAGCCTAGGGTCTGTCCATATTAACCAGGCCTAGATGGCTGGTTATTTGGGTAGCGCTGGCTTTGATCCCATGATGAATAATTCAGTGGGGTGCCATTCAAAGCTGGAAAAAAAAAATGTGAAATTCAGAATGGCATCAGTACACCATGGAGCAAATAGTCTAAAAAGTAAGCAATAATTAGTCATCTGTTATTTCTGTATATAAACATTTTTAGGTAATTTATATTGATATACTGTCATAGCGATCTACTCCATGTCTGACAATGATAAATGGGGCACTCCAAGGGAATAAAAATATTTCACAAGCATGCTACATGTCACAGTCAACAGACACACAGGCAGGTTAGAGGAGCACCCCATGCCGGGAGACCTTTTCCTTCATGCTGCAGATGTTTAAACATAATAAAGCATATTTCTGCTGTGAAGTGCACTCTTCTCCTTTACTTCATATCCCCCTATCCTCCACTGCTTATTCAGGCTAGAGCCTTATCCTTACATTTTTCATCAAAGCTGCAGCTTTAGAATCTCTCTCTCTCTCTCTCTCTTTCTTTTTTTCCCTCCATCTTCTCTCTCGATGCCGATGTAGAGAGGCTTTTAAATATAAATGATTGTGCAGACATGAGCAAAGAGAAGAGAAACTGAGTAAAGTTACTGCCACAGGTCTTCAGAAGGAATTAATTTACAGGGGAGAGTTTATCGCCTTAGAGACAGTTTTCAACTTAAGTTTATAATCTCCTTAGGAGACAGCTTCTCCATCTAGTGATGAAAACTTTTAATGACACACAAACTTGTCAGACTCTAAATATAGAGGAAAAAAGCAATGGAGAAAAAGGCAAGAGCTATGTTTTATAAACACCCTGGAAAAAAACATTGACCAAATATATTAACTCTGGAAACATTCTGTCACTGTCATATCTTAATATTTTTGGTCTTCATGACAATGGTACCAAAATGATCTGGAATGAAAGCCTTGACTTGAAAGTACATTAAAGTCAAGTACATTAAAGTCATTTTTTCTTCTCTTACACTAAGAGGAGGCAACCAATGGCTACTGAGCTGCATGTGGGTTCTTTAGCCCCTTTGTATTGGCTTCCTAGCTTTATAAAAAAAGGAAATATTTTGATATCATTGTTATAGGCCTAAAGTCACCCTTACATTATTCAGTTGTAGCCTATGCACCAAATATAAAAGGCTTTAAACTAAAATGTCACAGGCTGACATCTATTTGCCAAACTTAAGTGGGCTGAGTGTGCATTTTCTGTCTTGAGTGGGTGTTTTCCTGAGCTATGGATTCAAAATCCAAAAAAAGAATGGTCTCAGAGGAAAATAGAGAATTTAATAGTGCGTGGACAGATTTGCTTTCACCATCACTACCGCTTTCTCACTGGAATGTTTGATCTGCAGAGAGAAGTAAGCAAACAACAAGAAAAGATAATGCTACAAGACGTTTCCGGTAAAAAGCACACTGCATTTGCTGAGAAGTATCCACTAGGGATGAGAAAACAGAGCGGCTTCAGAACTGCTGCAGAAAGCAGAGTAGAGGAAAGGGAGTTTTAAGGAATGGTTCAAATCTCCAAACTCCATTACTGCACTAGTTTTTTTCACAGCTCAGGAGATAGTGAGGAGTGGAAAGCCATTCACAGATGGTGAATACAGAAAAGAAGCATTTTTAAATATTAGAGCAAACTGAGTTAAGAAAATGAAAAACATGGCTGTCTCTGAAAAGTCAGCCAAAGACAGGGCCAAGAAACCGGCACCAAACATTACCAGACAACAAGTTGAAGACATAAACTCGCTGGCAGCATTCTCTGTTGATTTAAAGAGAATGCAAATGATAGTGAGCAGACAGAGCAGTTATCCAGGTATGAAAACTAAATTAGCCAACTAGGCTGTGGTACTTTTAAATGGCTTTTTTCTTTCCGGCCAAAAGTTGTTTTTCAGATAGTAATGGTGGCCGACTGTCATCCTACATAGTTATGATGAAAACCCAGGATTTGTTACAACAGTGCGGATTTTCTTCAGATTTTGGACTGCATTTGAGACTATGGTCCAAATTACCAGCTGTGACAGAATTGCATTGTGAACTTTTTGCTCCTTCTGACAGCACATTGCAGTAGAACTGACAAGAGCTGCACTTGAAATCTACATTAATTTTGGGAAAAAGTCTGGAAAACAGTCCACTGGAGTCCACTTTATTTTTCACATATGCACGAGTGCTGCATATGGAAGAAGGAATTCAGTTATACATCATGAGACTAACCATGCTGAATAAATGATGGAGGAAGCAAATTAAACTAGGGAAAAAGAAAAAAAAAACTGGCCTTTCTTGCCAGAAACGATCTGCAATGAGGGCGAAAGCACTGAGGCTTAATTAAGCTACAGAGCAAGATTTACTCAACAACACACAGGTTACTCTATATACAGGCATGAAAAAGGAAGAAAGTACAGAAATGCACTTTGGGTTTTTTTGTTTTGTTTTTTATTAAACACATATGTTATTACTTATAGATGTAGTTTCTCTTTTATGTGTCTGCTTGCAGTTGTTGGCAATCCTTGGGTGCCAATTGTTTTAAGAAGCACTCTTTGTTTGTTGCATGGCAATCTCTCCATGTACTCTAGCACTTCCTTTTCACTTACAGTGAGTGGCAGACAGACAAAGTGTGACAAAGAGTTTAAGAAGCAGTGCTGACTGTAAGGCATCAGCACTCTCGCCATGGTACAAGTGATCTCTTTATGTGGCAGCCAGCAGAAAGCCTTCACATGGGGAAATTTAAACTGTTTTGGGCCACCTCCTCGAACATTGCTTTCTGAATTTGTAAGAGCAACAGTTTAAAAGGATTAAAACAGTCTGTTGTTGTATTTGTATATATTTTCACACATACTGCCTCACAAAGACATGCACATCGATTTACATTATAGTAAATAATAATATTCATCCATCCACCCATTTGTTCATCCATCCATTATATGCAAATAACACATATTAAGCTAACAAGTATTTTGTGCAAGCCATTAGATGAAAAAAAAAATCGGCCTCACACTTCAATTGCCTGTCAGGCACTATTTCCATGAATAATAAGCTCTTAGTGATTTGAAGAGTGCTCAAAATGTGTGCGCCTGTACTATCGCAGTGCATCCAGCAATAAATACAGGTACTATCACAGTGTACTATCACAGTGCATACAGGTACTATCACAGTGCATACAGCAATAAATACAGCATCATACTTCATTTGTAAAGCGGTAGAAAAAACAGCAGCACAGCAGAACGCTCCAGTTTTGCATGCTGGTACATTTTATTATGCCTAGCATCCACACACACACATCATAACCACTCTGGAGGCACATTTTAATAATCTCTCTCTGAACGCATGTACATAGACAGGCACCAAAGGGTTAAACGTGCAAAGGACTTCTATGCACTCAGAAGAGATTCATTCAAAGATGCTGTATTGAAGTTTCACAATTAGGTGACACTTATACACAGAAGCCTGACTGCTCTGACTGCTTCTCAACTCCAGGATGACCTGCGAGAGAAATGCTCGACCAAAGCAGAATGACTCAGACAGATGAAAGAGAGGGCAGATTCAGAAGTCATTTTAATCAGAACAAACATCTATCAGTGCGACACAAGGGGCTATGATAACTCATTCACTACAGCATCTCCACATCTGCTTGTCAGCCACATCAAAGAGCTACATCAGTACCAGATAACAGAACCATGCTCTAAGAGGCGACTGCTGCCAGTCAAATCGGCATTGTGGTTCAGCTGGCTTTTCTTTAGACCTGTGATGCCTCAGCAGCTGACGTCTTTTTAAAAGTTATCAATAGCTTGGCAAGTGAGTTAGAACAGTTAGCATGTTCAGTTCTGCGTGAATTCGTTTCACACAGAAAGTCAAAGTCAAAGCGAACTTTGTCATCTCAGCAATAGAGATGTATACAGTGAGATGAGATTACGTGGCTCCAGATTTTACAGAGTATAAAGGACATAGAGAAAACATATATTAATAAACTATAAATATAAACTCTAAACTAGAAGTAAAAATGTGCACTATCGTACAAGGTCAATTTTAATATTAAAAATGTGAAAATATTTTGCTTTAGCAGTCAGGTGGAAAGCAACAATACTGGAGTGTAATGTGCAAAAGATCAGCAGCGGTTTAAAATAAATAAATATACTGCCAATCTATGAAAAGCACAGAAACTCATTGATACAGTGTCCAATAACATGGGTGTGTTTTTTGCATGTAGCTGCATGTACGTTATAAAAGAAGGTGGAAGGTGCGGCTTGCCTGATTTAATTCAATGAATAACTTATTAGCAGGTACTGGATGCGAATACCGGACTTCAAAGGGGAGCTGGGATAATTGAGCTAACACACACATATCAGATCACAAGGTATTGTTTAGGGCTGTGTGATGACATCAGAACCATTTCTGTATGAATGTATACATACAGATGATCTGCAGACAGATATCAGGGAAACCTTTATTTCATTTATTTGCGTTTATTGTACTGTGGAAGTACACAACATTTATGTGAAACTGGGCCACTGTGATAAAATCTCTGCATTTTTTCCTCATTTTATGTAAGGCTGTGTTTATCTGTAATGCTAATACGGCCAGATATAGGCCCAATATTACAAATGTTATAATCACCAGCAGATAACTTTCATATTGTTTATTTGTGTTCATTCTAAAGTTAAGTAAATTAATTAACTAACTAACTCAATACACTAAATTAACAAACAAAAATTTACTGACAACTATTTACATAACCATTCCCTCAGGTGGACCAAGACCTCTGCACAGCAATAATATCAATGTGTGTGTGTGTGTGTGTGTGTGTGTGTGTGTGTGTGTGTGTGTGTGTGTGAGTACGTATTTGTGTTTAAATGCAGCGTGCAGCAGTAGGCTCTGCTCAAACTGCAGCAGCTCCAACACATACCCCCCAGAGCACACAGACCCCCTCTACTGATGGCAGCCATGAAGAAACTGTTTTTTTTTTTTCAGAAGAGAAGCTATTCTGCTCCTTTAACATTAAAAAACACAATTTGGAAGATTTTGTCTCTACAGAATGACAGCAAGAAAAAAATGTTTATGGTCTGGTGAGTGCATTACAGTAATTTAGGAAACACAGAGAGAGAGAGAGAGAGAGAGAGAGAGAGAGAGAGAGAGAGAGAGAGAGAGAGAGAGAGAGAGAGAGAG
>JBBPCY010000007.1:20508799-20550646 GCA_037974405.1 Brachyalestes nurse | reverse complement strand
AGAGAGACAGAGACAGAGACAGAGAGAGTGAGAGGGACAGAGAGAGAAAGAGAGAGAGAGAGAGAGAGAGAGAGAGAGAGAGAGCGTGCTCTGGAAAGTGATTGCTTGGACTGAAAAAAGAAAACCCTCACAAACAAGATGTGCTCCTTTGAGGATAATCAGAGTGGAAGGGCGTTCAGAATATAAGGAAGAGTTAAAGAGAGAGAAAGGTGGTTTTAAAAGAGATTAAAAGTGCTGAGCTGACAAGACACTATGTGTGAGAATGACAAAAAATGGAAGAGTACTTTGAAATGTGAGCCAATAAAACACAGAAATTGTGTAAACTGGTGTGGAAAGAAAAACAAACATCTCAGATTCCTCTTCTTCTGTCCCAGTCTACCAATTAGTCTCCGAAGGCCCGTCCTCAATAGGCTTGATTGGCAGCTATTCACATATGTCAAAGTGGCGGAGTGTGCTGGCCGGTGGAGTCCAGGGTGCCAAAAGAAAACAGATCACAACTGTGAATATCAATGGAGGAAGCTCTATTAATAGCACAGGGGACGTGGAGTTGAGTGCCAACGTCACAAACAAGCGCCTGTGGCAAAATCACCACTGCCACAAATCTGGGCTTGTGCCAGCGGCCACCTTTGTGAGACCAGCCTTCCTTCATTGTTTAGATGTGTGTGCATGTTCGTGTCGCTGAATCCTTTTATTTATTTCCACAATTATGCTACTAACGGTTTTTAGCAACCCGCAGCTCTGCTGTCCTCTTCTTAAGCAAACGATGTCAGAAACCAGAGAAATACAATCAGCTCCTGAAATCACCTCCATGCATGTTGTTTGTGTGTTAACTCTGCTCACATGCTCTGTGCGCATGTGTGTGTGTTTGTGCATCAAGCTCGAGGGACGTTTCTTTGGTTCAGTGAGAAATCTCAGTGACAGCTGCCTATGTGTGTGTGTGTGTGTGTGTGTGTGTGTGTGTGTGTGTGTGTTTGTCTTTTGTGGTGTTGAAGGCAGGAGGCAGGGTTAGAGAGGGTGCTGTGACTGCCCTCTGGGCCTGTGGGCAGAAGCAAACCCAGAACTACACACACTACACAAACACAAAGTTGTGATGCCACAGACAGCAACCAATCCCATTCTCTGTAAAGGTCACTGAACACCAGTATAGAGCTGGTCCAACTGGCACGTATAGGCCTGGCTGCTACAGTATGCTCTCATGCTGATCACTGTGCTAACCACTGTCCTATACACATACACATGCTAATTATGTCTTCCAGATACATGATATACACACTGAACGTACTAGAACTTTAGGGATCCCTCCCTAGCAATGTTTTGCCTTCTCAGTAGCAATTGTGCCATGAATTTCCCAAAATGTTGAAAGTGTTTCACACTGGGAATGTAAAGATGCAATCTTAATGCTTCAGCAGACCAAGACAACACCATGCTTCCAACTTTGTGGACACAGTTTGGGGAAGACCCTTTTCTATTCCAGCATGACTGTGTCCCAGTGCACAAAGCAAGCTCCATAAAGACGTGGCTGCATGAGTTCGGTGTGGAACTTGACCGGCCCTCACAGAGCCGACCTCAACCCCATCCAACACCTTTGGGATGAACTGGAACGGAGATTGTGAGCGAGGCCTTCTTGTCTAACGTCAGTTAGTCCTGAATTCATAAATGCTCTTCAGAATAAATGGGCACAAATTCGCACAGAAACTCCAAAATGTTTTGGAAAGTTGTCTAAGAGGAGTGGAAGCTGTTATAGCTACAAATGGGGCATACATGTATTTGAATGCAATGTCAATAAAGTCAACATTATTGTATAATGTTGGTATAATGGTCAGGAGTCCCTTTTAAGGAGTCCCACTCATTACATAGTATGTAGAAATGCATTCCATAATTTTGGCTTAAATAGAAATAATAATCATAATTGTTCCACACAATCTCTGTCTGTCACATACACAGCATAACATCAGTGAACATAGATAATAATGTCAATAAATTAAGTCTGCAGTATGGAATTTGTATTGTATTGTTATAAACTTCAAATGTTCTCAACAGAATTTAGAAACTGCCCATAGCAGTTTAATATACATTATTTTCTAATCACAGAGAAATAAAGTGATTCAAGTGTCCAGGGTTTTCATTTTTTTAGTTTTTAATCCTTTAACCTCTTTCAGGTCCTCACCATGAGTCCCAAGGGGGTCCAGTCTAATCCCCAAAACAGCCAACATGGCTGCAGGTTTTCAGGTCCAGTCAGGCAGGAGCACACACGATTACATTTGTTAAATGAATTAGTCTCAGTCTTCGGCTGCATTCGTCTTGGAAGCGGGAAGTCGGGACCTTTGAATTACGTCACGATAAACGTTTACGTGTTCAAACTAAGAAGTCATAGGACTCCCTTTTCCTGACTTCTACCTGTATGCTGTGAAGTTGACAAACACAGTCATGAAAAACGTGGTAATCACTGCAGAAATTAGCCAAACAAATTTGAAAATTGTCATAACTACTCATGCAGCCTGTTGCATTATCTGCATGGAGCCAGATGAAATGTTGCAATGTGGTTATCATGCATTTTAAGTCATTTATGATTGCAGAAACACTATTATGTGAGGCCCCTTAAATGTGCTTTAGAGACTGTGAATAAGCTATTGAAAATATCCAAAAGCTATTGCACATATCCCAACATTAGAAAGCATCGTGTACTTAAAAGCAGCCGCTGAGAGCGCTACTGTTGCGAGGTGTTTGAGTGTAGTCATGTTTTGTATGCTAACACACGTGGACATTCACAGCACATAGCCTCAGGGGGAGTGAAAGTGACAGTGTGTGTGTGTGTGTGTGTGTGTGTGTGTGTGTGTGTGTGTGTGTGTGTATTAATGTGTGCTCTTTCTACTTTGACTCATGCTCAGTTGGTGGACTGTCTGCTTTAATCCGGCTCTCGTGAGGTGGGTGGATAGTAACATTAGTAGCTCCATTTACTCAGAACATGCACTTAAAAGAGAACATTTTCACTTTTTTTCTGATATGTTTTACCCTCTGACCACTGATTTCATTGGCTGCCTTAAAGAGGGGACGGTTTGGACACTGTGTGCTGGTGAAGAGACCAACGCTGGCTGCAGCTGAAGACAGTGTAGTGAAACTGTGCATGTACAAAAGAGACTACAAATGAAATAGTATTTTTGTTTATGATGTAAGCCAGACATAATCACAAAATCATGAGCCTTTGCTGTTCCCTTTGCTAAGCCTTGCTAGTGCATATTTATTCGGACACCACCATTAAAAGTTTTCTATTGTGTAAAGAATTACAACCTTTGCATCAGAAAACTGAACTGAGAATTAGTACAATTCCAAATCTCCAGAAAGATACCAGCAGGACCTCATGAGACTAAAGGATGTTCTCTTCCATCTTTGGTCACATTCACCAGAAAGCTGCTTAACTTCAGTTACTAGGCTGAAAGAAGAAAGTCATACGAAGCCTCAGTATTATATGAGTGGGACAAGAAAAACCTTGAGGAGCAGACTTTTTCTCTGTTTGTGTGTGTGTTCACAGAGCAGACAGTTTTCTTCCATTCAGGGCACAGCTGGCATGCTTTCCTAGACTCTTTTATTAATTCCCAACCTAAGTGACGACTGTGTCTTTAATGTGTTACTCTCTCATACAGAGCAACTGTAAAGAGCAGCCACCTGTACTCTCTCTCGCTCTCTTTGAGGAAATGCCCCAGGAGCTGCATCCAGACTAGGCAAGCTTGAATTGATATCAAATAGCAAAGAAATCTGATCTCAAATTTTAATTTTGTTAATAAAAGTAAGTCAAATGACAGAACATTGTCCTATACAGCATGCTGTCATATTATCTCCTCACATCACATGGAGAAGTTAATTGCTTTCTGAAATCCCACTGAATATGAATTTCACACTGGAGCCCTATCTTCACTCATTTCAGTCCTGTAGAGCCTATCCACTGCACACCTTCATGACTGCTGTTTTCACTCTGGTATATTACAAAAACACACTACTTGATAATATTCATTAAAATAAGTGAGTATGGGCAAAAATAAAACGTATAGCCTATTTGTAAGTCATGTTTTCTTCTCTGCTGTTCTCTCTGTCTTTCCATCTGTCTATCTCTCCATCTCACACACATACTCACACACTCCCCTCTGTCTGCCTGTCTGTCTGTCTGTCTGTGTCTCCTTCTCTTTAACCTAGTCCAGGCACTGCTCGCCCTCAATAGTAGCTGACGTGTTCAGTTCAGTTCAACATGTCTAGAGTGTGGGGCCTATTTGCTGCCAGGCTGCCACAGGTCATCTATTATGCTGTTATAATCAGCAGAGCAACAAAGTCTGGAGGGATAAATAGGAATCTGTTTGTGACTCACCAAGTGTGTGTGTTTGTGTGTATGTGTATGTGATCTGCTCGCAGCATCAAAACAGACTAATGCGTTGGTGAAGAATGGCTTGTCGTTTTATTATTTTTCCCATCGATTTGCTTCTTGTGTAGCTATTCTGTTCCTGAAGACCCGTGTGAAGGATTCTGGATTCTGACTGTTCAGACATGAGCTCAGGAGCGTTCCAGCTTGAAACAAGCACTTACACAATAGCCTGGGCTGGGTTGCCTAGCTACCAGAGAGAAAGATCGAGAGAGTGAGAGTAACCTCTCGTGTCTAAATTTAAACTCTGAGACTGAAAGCGGGAGATTGCAGGAGACTGTACAGGTAGACTTTAATGTTCAATGCGTCCAGGTAAAGAACTGTACAGGTAGACTTTAATGTTCAGTACATCCTGGTGACAAATTCTACAGGTACTCTTTAACTCAATATGCTCAGGAAACAATTTGGAGTGATTCTGAACTCTATTGACCCGTTCATGATGAAATTTGCACACAATGTAAAGGTCAGCTTGTTCTATAGACCTGTTGAATTACATGATTAGTTCCATAATAAATTATATTTACCTTCCTTACATTCTGTGTCCATAGGTTTGTGTCTGGGCACCAACCTTTCACCTGTGTGTTTCAGTGAAACAAAAAGTCAGAAATGCGTAAAGGATGTTGAACACTGTACCCCTCAAAAGATCTGAAAATATGAAAACTGACACACACCTCTACCTTCTCTCATCTCCATTTGGCCTTACAAAGTGTTTGAGGAAGGTCTAGACTGTGCAGATAAGATCACCCGCAGCTATCATCATCTGCTGCGGCCCGGGCAAGCAGCTGCAGCTGAAGATTAGCACCCCTGGGGTTAGCAGCAGCAGCAGCAGCAGCAGCAGAAAGCCTCCTGCTCAAGCTCCTGAAGATTCACTCTATTCAGCTCAGAGCTTTAGTTCAGCTCTGGGAAGTGAAACTCAATCTTTTAATCCTTTTAGTACTTTATTGTGTTCTCTGTTGTTATATGTTCTCTATTTGTGCCTGGTTGTTAAAACATTATTTTGTGGGTGGGAGGTCTAACAGCTCTGCATTTCACCCTCCTCGCTGCTAGGGGAGCTCTAGGTCTCCTGTCCCTCATGCTATATAATGACTTGAAATATTCAAATAGTACTGACTCTCCTGACGTACCAAGTTGTTTGTTGTATCGTCATTTTGTTTTGTAGTTTGGCTTCTGCCTATGATACTCCCGTTTTTGGTTTTTGCCTTTTGCCAAGCTCAGTCTGGATCACACCTGTTACCTAGGATTCCTATCCATGTTCACTCTAGCCTGCAGTTGAATCATCCATGGATTTTGAATCTGAATCACCCTTGTCAGATCTGTTTGATTCACTTTCTATGTAATAATACATGTATGGTGCAATCTTACTAATTCTGGAAGGTTTACACATGCTTCCCACTTTTATGTTACACATCTTTATAGTCTACTTACAGTATTGTTTGGATTTACATCCCATTCACACTGCTGTTAGATTGCTATGCTGTCTATTTATTTTATTATTTCATATTTACACCCCATACACACTACTATCACATTGCTCAACTATCTATTTATTGTGCTATTTCAGATTTACATCCTATTCACACCACTGTCACATTGTTATAGCGTCTATTTATTTTATTGTTTAATTTATATATCCTGTTCACACTACTGTCACATTGCAATAATGTCTATTTATTGTATTGTTTTTGTCATCCCCTGCACTTTGCTCAATGCTGCTCACTGCCTCCTTGCAATAATCATACTTATGGAGAAACACTAATTATTCTGGAAGGTTTCCATAGCGTCCACACTATACTGTTACTCACCCTACTATTACTATTGTTGTGTTTCTTTATAATTGTCTATTGCCTCTATTGTAACTTGTACATTATCATATGTTGCACTGTGGTCTGTCGAGAAACATGTACATGTACACAGCTGCTGATGACAAAGTAACCTTGAATCTTGAACTTTAACAAGTGTTTGTACATTTACAGTTTGAGAACACTAGTAACCTTTTATCTGCAACTGAGTC
Organism: Brachyalestes nurse; assembly: GCA_037974405.1. NCBI lineage: Eukaryota > Metazoa > Chordata > Actinopteri > Characiformes > Alestidae > Brachyalestes > Brachyalestes nurse. The sequence goes on along the minus strand of JBBPCY010000007.1, from coordinate 20,544,227 downwards.
CGCTCCTCGACTGTCCTTACAGGAGGACAGAAAGGCTTTAGTACACGTCCAGGGGATCTACTCACAGTCCGAAGCTAATATTAGAAACCGGATCCCATTCATGGCAGGACAGCAGGGTTAATACATTATTAATTATAGATGCAATTGATCGCAGGTGCAGAAATAGCCTCACTGTGGACCTGTGGATCATTGATGAACTCTAACATGACTATAGAACCAGCATTGTTGCTCCTGCATCCCAAAGTATGCAGATATTCTGGGCAGCATTTATAAAGCAAAAATGAGAAAAGCAGAAGTAACCACATTTACCACTCAAGTAGCTACAGTGTTTTTTTCTCTGCTGAATTTCTGGTCACACTGTTTGAGTCCTGCTAGAGAGCAGCATCCCAAGGCCATAAAATCAATCTCATTTATTGGACAAACATAATTAATTACATAATCCTATTGACTGTTTTTAGCTTTCTAAGCACCCACAAGAGCCCTCTCATGGCTCTCTGCCTGATAGTAGCCTAATACAGGGCTGAGGACTTTCAGATTAAATCTTGTCAAGTATTTGTCTATGATAGCAGTGCAATCCAACCCACACTTTAAATGTTAGGCTCCAATTACTTTGATAATTTAATTTAAAGTCATATTTATGGATAATTTTATGGAATCAATGTTTTTCTCTGAAAAAAACTACTTTGTTAATGTGCATGCAAGTTTTTATTTTGCCCATAACTTTAAGTATGTGGTGCTATTATCATCTTTATTCTTATACATATAGTTTTGACGCTGCAAAATGCATTATTTATAACACATTTTACCAATGTCAGGTATCTGTAATATAAAAAATATTTTAAAAGCCATTTGAAAATGTTTTTTTTTATTATACATTTATAGTTTAATTTAAGATGTACAATTTAATTATACCTCAATTTAAAATATTTGGTTGAACATCATTAATGAAGATATTTGCCAGAATGGTCACAAAGTGGGCTGCAGAAAATGGTTATAACTGTGATTTACCATTAAAGAAAAGACTATTGCTTACATTAATCATAGTGCTTACACCACTACGATCCTGCTGAGATGGAAGTGAGCTAAAAGACACTTCTGAGCATAATCAGGCTCTAATAGGAGAATGACATTTTAGGAGAGGAAAGGTCAAGCTTTAAAAAGTACAGCCATTACGCCACCTGACGGCAGGCCCTTAGAAAGCCTAAGGCAAGGGCAGACGGCTGGGGAGCGGGACACCACTCAGCACTTGTGCTGACTGACCAGAGATAAATGTGATTTATATTCCTGCTGTTTAGCCTGACAGAGACTGCTGGAGTGATGAGGAAAGGTAGCTACTGGATATACAAAACCCCATGATTCTACTCGCAGTTCTCTTTCACACTTTCTCTTTCTCAGTCTCTCTCCCAGTTTGCCTTGACCACTCTCTCTCAGTCTCGCCCTGTTTCTTAAATCGAGTACTTGCCATTTGCCTTGCACAAGATTAAATAACTTCATTAAAAAAGAGACAGATATAAGAGAGAGACGGACATGGACGACTATCTAGCACATGAAGACACTGAGCAGATGTGCTAAATGTAACACAGAAATAAAGAGAAATAAAACTGAGTGACAGTTGAGACAGTGCCAAATGAGAAAGAACATGAGTTACAAAATTAGGTGCGCCGTGGCAGACTCCATTTCAGTGTATACACTAGCATACAACAGATTCTAACTACTTTTACTGGTTAATTTACATAAAAAAATAATGTCAACAATGCAGATTCACATACTCAAGTAATACTGACGTGGCATAAGCATAATGTAGAATGTATGTGTGTGTATGTGTGTGTGTGTGTGTAAACACACTGGCAGAGTGGATCACACAGCAGTGCTGCTGGACTTTTAAACATTTCAGTGTCAGTGCTGGACCACCAACCAAATAGACCATCAACCAAAAAATATTCAGCCTGCAGTGTCCTGTGTCCATAAACTGAACACTCATGAAGGTCTGGAGGATGACCAACACACACAGTGTGTGAACAAATCCACTAGCACTGCTGTGTTTGATCCACTCTGTGCAGCACACATGCAAATGCACACACACACGCACACACACACACACACACACACACACACGCACACACACACACGCACAAGCACACGCACACACACACACACGCACAAGCACGCGCACACACACACACACACATGCACATGCACACACACACACACACACACACACACACAAAGATGGATGATTTGGTGAATTAGCATAAAGCTGTGGTGTGTGTCACAGCTGCAGCATAGAGGCTCTCAGACGCATAAGACGTCATCACAGTGAAAAGATGGGCGCTTGTTGGAGGAAGGGTTTATAGAACAAGATGCTTGCTGCAAAAATACATTCAGGGCCCAGATTTCATTAGAGGTCTGTGGAGTGTGAAGAGCACAGGACATTAAGCAGAAGGGCTCACTGCTGTTTTATTTCATATGCATTCCTGAGGTGCGGCCGTCTAAAAATATCATACCTCAGGAATACAAGTCATCTGGCGACACACTGAAAGTGGTGCCAGTCGAGCGAAAAAGCTATAAATAAAAGGGGGAAAAAGCATGAGCATATGGAGTTTGTGTTCCCCCACGCCATGCTGATCAAACTCATCTCTTCTCTGCCTCAAACTCACACACACACAAACACACAAAGCATTCACAAACACACATCCAGATTAACCTCATCTCCATTATACTGATCCGCTGAAGCCCAAAGAGGGCCTGCCTGCATGCCTCCTTTCCTCCAGAGTAAATAAGTCTGCATCTCAGCCCTGACAAATACTTCTAATTTCATCTTTAAAATAAGAGCATGCGTGCGTGTGTGTCTGGGTGTGTGTGTGTATGTCTGGAACTGTATGTACCTCAGCAACGGTGAGAAGGCGACGCAAAGTAAGACTTTGTAAGGCTGCCTGAAAGTATGCGTGTGTGTGTGTGTGTGTGTGTGAAGACATCCACAGGCTAAACTATGCTCAAAGTATGCGCTATTGTGCTAATTAGCACCCAGCTGTGTCAATGCATATGAACACGCACACGCACTTTCTCATTGTTTAACACTTCAAGTACAGAATTGAAGTTCTGCCATGTCAGATTATCGATCAAAATGATCTGAATTAGCTGATTCATACAGACTAAGAAATCTCCCTATATAGTCAATACAAACTGCCACAAAAATAACTTAAAAATCCATTATTACTGAACATTTTTAAATGTCAACCATGACCATGTGTTCTGTAAACCAGCTAAAATGATGAAATCACGTGGTTAAACAAAGATTATAAAACATTTACATTTTGAACGGTGTCATCTCTGCTGTAAGGGTGAGCAGAACATTTCAGACTCATCGCTGATGAACAACAGACCTCATCTCAGCACTCACTGTAGTCAAAAGTCTCTACTAGCTCCCCCTTTTAAAATGACACGCAGAAGCTATTTGTATGTAAAATTTTGAGATATTCGTTAAGCCAATTAATCAAGAATGTAAATGTCACTGGATAATGCTTTAAAATTGGGCCATCGATTACAATTAAGTAACCGTGACGGCATTACACAAAACAATTGAACGTGTTTAACAAGCTCACATCCTTCATCCTTAGTATCAGATATAACATTTTTGTGAAAATAACAGAAAGAATAAAACACTTTAAACTGAAAAAAGCATTAACCATCTCCTTGATTTGAGTATGTCAGTGAATCAGTGAAGATTCATTAGAAAATCTGAAAAAATCTGTCTTCATTTATTCACTCATACTTATTCCCTTCCCATTCCCTTTTCTGATTTGCTAAAACACATCTTTATAAACAATAATCTCCTCTGAATTCACAGTGATTATCTGAGATTCATTGACTGCAGAAGTACCCAGACAACAGCTGACATAAATGAGGCACAGCTGCCATCTGAGAGTATGAGGTCTTTATCATCAAGTGCTCAAGAATGATTCTAACAAGTATTTAAGTATATTCTGTTACCCCCCCCACCCCGCTTCATCTCATCTCTGATAATTGCCTGCGGAAATCCCCACACTAACGCAGAAACTGCAGATATCCTCTGCATTGTTTTTGCTTTTATGACGCCTGGGCCTTGTCTGCCATGCCGCCTTGTCCTCGTGCTGGTTGTTTATGTTTGGGTGTAGCGATTACCAAGGCAATTAGACTCCTGAACGGAATGAGCCTCTGCTGCTCAGCGCTGTCCCAAACATAAACAACCAGCATGAGGATGAGGGGGCGTGGCCCGGATGTCACAGTCACCTGTACTCAGAGGCGGTAAATTTGAAAGTATCCGTTGAGCTATTTCGAGTGTTCTGTATTTTTAAAGCCCTGCATTTTTATTACTGTAAATTAAATTAATTTATTACTGTATTTACCCTGTTCATACCAAAGAAAATGTGAGTGCCTGACATGCATTGGCACTGGAACCATTATATAAGAGGGCGACCCCACCGCCCAGGAAAACATTACACTATATCTTGCTTGTATGTACATTGTCTTAAACTGCACCTTTCATATGGACTTAGTTCTATCATTGTTCTTGCTGAAGCATTTTTTTTTTTGCAATTTTTGATTGTTGTGACCATTACTGCACATGAACAGTGCAAAAATGTTTTGCTGTAAACACTTTTACTGCAAAAAATGTGTGCAATTGATTTAGATAAGTTAATCAGAGAGCTTGTAAGTAATTAGATTTTTTTTACTTGACATCATAATCAAAACATATTGGCATGTTGTCTTTAATCTCAAACAAGAATATAATCAGGGGCAACTTGCACAAGAACTAAGAACCTTCCATTTGGACTTCATTAAACAGTAATATGTCACAAAAAGGTGGACAGGGAGGAAAAGCCATGACCCCACTAGAGGAAGTAAAACAGTCACATGATGGCTGATTGCTCAGATGTTCTGATGTCTTCATTCGGCTGGCGGCTGCTGCAGGAAATGACGGATAGCTGGCCGGCAGCATGAGGCGATACACCGCTGTCCTCTTGGTCACAGCTGACTCAAGCATACAGATTCATGGCAAAGAGCCGTCAGAACTTGTTGTACTGTGGGTCTCCAAAGGGGCTGAAACATGTTGATAGATGACCCCACCCTCCCCATGGTGATTTGTTGCTCTGATGGATGGGATGGCCCTCGGAGGCCTCGGCAGCCAATCTGATTCCTGTCTCTGTGGATGATGAACTAAGCTGTGATGCTGCAGTCCTTCACTAAAATGTGTGTGAGTGTAAAGAGCACCGAGGTAGACCCTAAACTGACCTCTGTGCAAGTTCATTTCCTACTGCCAACTGCTGCTTTCACAGACATATTGCACTGTAAAGTTTGCTTTTGAGTGATTCTAGGCTTCAAGCAATAGTTTGGTGAAAAATGTAACTTATTCCAAATTTTGTCAATCAACAAAGACAAGTTTGGAGTCCAAACTTGTTTCTTTAGTTTCGCACTGGAGCTGCAAGACTAATGCAGTTAACAAGTAATGGCAGCTTGAGTAGGTAATGGCAAAACTCAAATTCCAGAATGACTGTCTATTTTTGTCCATGTCAACTTTTATGTTTAGGCCATTTTTATCATACAATATAAGCAGTCACACAAGTGTATTTGAGATTACTAAACTAAATTAAAATGACTTAGAACATTTTAACATTTTGACCCTTAGAACTGTTGAGTCTTCAGTCAGCAACTAAAGACCAACCTCTTCATTGAGCACAAGAACTACCTCATGTTCATGTCATGAACTAACCTACCTAACATTCTAATAACTTAAAACCTAACCTAACCCTGCGTCCCCTCTGTATAGTCTGGTGATATAATCTTATCTCTTAATTTAAGTCTAGGTATAATAGTTTGAGGGATATATTTTCATTGTGGACAAAAAACACCCATGTATGTTACTCTGGATAAGAGCATCTGCCAAATGCTGTGAATTTAAATGTAAATGAATATGTGATGATTTACAAAGGAAATCAATGTCAGATATCAAACACTTCTTGGTTGACTGAACACATTTGGAGTAATGGGAAAAACTGTTTTCTCCCAACTGTCCCAACTATAAGCAAGACTCCTGTCATCATTAAAATACTGTACTGGCACACATACTTTCAAAAAACTGGAGAAGTCCAAAAAGAAGAGCGCTCACTGTCAGCATCCAAACAGCAGCGCACCAGCAGCCTGGCTTTGACAGGCCACCGTTTAGAAAGACATATGACACCAGCCTGGCAGGCAGACAGGATCTGGATCGAATAGATCTCCCACAATGCACCATCCTGCTCCCTGCTACAATAATTCAGCTTCACCTTTAGCGTTCAATTGATCATTTTTGGCTACATTTATCATATTTGTGCTCAGGAGAGCCTGCAGGAAGCGGGAGGAAATAGACTCATCGATAAGCCCGAAAAGGAACAGAGTGAAGGCAATAAAAACCATAAGAGCAGAAGTAGAAGCAACCCTGCTTAAAATGCTCTCATGCAAAGACAAGAACGGTGTGGACTCTGTGTATTACCATTGAATAGGGTCATTTTAGTTCAGAGAATACATAGAGGCTATTACAAAGGCAAACAAACATACACTGTACATTAATTGCTTTTCAAATAAAACTAAGCATATTTTAAAGAAGATAAAAGCACAATTATTGCTAATATTCCAGAATAGCTTTAATTGTACGTGGCTGAATTCAAAATGATTGTACTATAATTAACCGGTCATGCCTATAATACAATGAGAGTAAACCACAATGCTGCTGTAAAAACAATATAGTTTATTGCTTAGAGTGGCAACTTGCAGGGTGTGTCAGTGTGCCCACAGTGCCTCATTAAACAGCACTGCTGACTAATTGTGGTCTACGCTCCCTAACAGTGCAATTTATACAGTGCAAGTGCACACTGTCATCAGGTTGTGAAAAATTGGTAGTGGCTGCATCTCCCACCTCCCCAACTCTCGTCTATGTTAACATCAAAAGTAAAAGATAGGAACGCTAGTATAGTGGTGTATATATGTAGATATGCAGTGTGTATTCTCCTTGGTGAGGATGGATTTACCATGTAATCCTCTACAAATAGCAACAGATATGTGTTAATAGGGAAAAGATGGGTAAACCTATTTACCTTTACAAGCCTATCCAGATGTCATAATGTAGCTAGAGCATTATTGTTGAATTTCATTGGGTAATAGCAGTAATTTAAAATGGCATGTGAAGACATCAAAACCATAACTTGAAAATTAGCCCTTCATGAAATTAGGATTGGTCAGTGTCTAGAATAATGATACCTCCTTCCCACACTCACCCCATCTGCTGTAGCTTATATGCTTTATTAGAATCCAACGTTTAGATCATGAAATGTTTGCATATTCAAATATTACAAAGAAATAGAAAAGGCATGGTTAGCGATACTAGCAGGCAGTGTGTCCTGTGCAGTGCTTCTTAATGTTGGCTAGAGGGAGGCAGAGTATCTTTGGATTCATGTGTGAGAAATAGCACAGCATGTGTTTGAGAGAACATAATACCACAATAAAAATTATCACAGTGCCTGGGCACACACCACAGCATGTGTAAATGCAATCAATGCAAGGTAAAGAACACTTTCTGAAAACTCCAGCTTGGCTGTCTGACTGGTAGCTTGTGAGTTTGCACTTTCAGAACTGCTTAATTAATGCTGTGTAATGAAAAACATTACACAGCATGTTGCTTTCAAGGTGTGTTGCCTTCAAGGTGTCATGTCCTCCAGCCTGCAGGAAAAGGGTTAAGATCCAGATGAGATTTTATGAAAGAATTAACAAGGTATGAAAGGTAAACCAAGCCTCAGTTTATACACGTGCAGTAAAGAGAGCTGAGGTGACTATCCACTGACTGAGCAAAGTTTTAAATCCAGACCCAACTGCAGCTCGACAAAATTCTGCCTGAATGACACAGAATGTAGAGATTTAATATTTAAAACTCATTCCAAACAAACATGACTAAAATAGTCGGGTTGCATTAGGTTTATACGAATTTGTTAAACTGTACTGTCAGTGTCCCCTCAACATGTATTAGGGGGCATACTATAATTACCTATCCTTTTGTTGTGTCCCTAACAGCAGCAGCAGCTGGGGAGCTGGCTGCAGTGTGTTTTTTCAGAGTGTGTTTCTCAGGGGAGAGAAGCTGGGGGGAGTGGTGCTGTGACTGTCAGCCCAAACATCATCTCTCTCTCTCTCTCTCTCTCTCTCTCTCTCTCTCTCTCTCTCTAACATTCTCCACTTTCCCTCTCTCTCTTGCTCTCTCTCTCTCTCTCACACACACACACACACACACACACACACACAGTTTCTGCTGCCAAAGCAAACTCTCTCAGCTGCCACAATTTTTAATGCCTTAAAAAATGTCACATTTTTCTCGCATGTTATAGTGCTGCACAATATATCGTCTGAGAATACAATACTGATATTGCAGAAGGTTGCAATATGCAAATGAGCATGAAAGAAAGTGAAAGTGACCATTCGGTCATACATGAACACACAACAGCGCACACACAGTGTGACCAGCACAAAATTCTTCCTCTACACCCATTCACCATGTGAAGCAGCGGGCAGCCAGGAACACAGTGCCCGGGGAGCAGTGTGTGGGGGAGCAGTGTGTGTGGGAACAGTGTGTCGGGGAGCAGTGTGTGAGGACAGTACCTTACTCAGGGTACCTCAGAGGTGCTTAGCAGTCTTGGGAATCGAAATCACGACTTCCTGATTGCAGGGTGAACACCCTAACCACTAGACCACCAGCAGAAATTATTCAAGTGTTTCAAGTGTTTTGAAGCATATTTGGGGGCATATTTAGGGCTTACAATATAAAAATAGGCATTTTTTTCACACTTTTTCACTATACATGGGTGCTCTTGGAATGTAACTACCGCGATTGTCAGGGGTTTACTGTAGTCTACATTTTTTTATATTCATTTTATACACTGCCAAACTTTAATAGTAGCTCTTATAGCATTGCGCTGATGTGCATAATGGAGGGTAAGTTTTGACATTAGAACTGATGGATTAATTACAGTGGATTGACATTTTATTATGATCCTAAAAAATTATGTGCTTAGAACACAATGCCACAGTTAGTCACACTATGGTTTGTTCTGTTTATCTTACACCACATGATCTACTTTCACACCCTCTCACCCTTAATTATCTTAACATCATTTACACACCTGCACCAGGATCCCCTCTCCCTCAGCCTTTCTCGCTCTATCTCTCTCTTTATCCCTCTCTCTCTTTCTCCGTCCCTCTTCCTCCCACCATACAAGCAGGGTAACATATTTGTAAAAACATGTACACTGTACATGTTATTTGACTGGCCCGCTTTGTAAGCCTTTCTTTGTGGTGTTTGTGTAATAGCAGTACTGATTACACTTATCCCACCAGGAACAGTTCGCTCATCTTTTAAAAACCAAAGAGAAAGATTACACCAGCCATGCCAAGTGAAACACGAAGCTTCAAGGAGAGCCAAATACCCTTCATTCCAAAGGATATATGCGCACGAGTCAGAGAGAGACAGAGAGACCTCTAGAGAGGCTAGAGAGTTTGTGGGGAGAGAAGAAGAACATTGCACATAGGACAACAAAGTTACAGTTGAGGTACCATGTGTGTGTGTGTGGAGTTTGTGTCAATCCAACTGAGCCTCTTCGGGATATGCTGGACAAACAAGTCCATTTCATGGAGGGCATTGTGATTTTCAGCTGGTGGCAGTGAGCTTAAGTTAATGTAACATTTTCCTCTGGTAAATGTTACCTTAATCTTAGAAGTTGGTAACACACGATGCTGCTTGTGTAACCATGTGGCATATTGTTTATTTCTGCCATGCTATTCGTGAATGCTCATGTAGCAGAGGCTAATAAAATCTTCCTGCAAATTTATTTAATTCTGTGTTTGTTGTTATTACTTGAATATTTACTGAAGCCAACCTACTAGTACTGAACCTTTAACAATCAGAACTAATTTGGTGAAAATGTGTAGTTGTAGTCAACTTCTGCACAAAATTTCTGCAAACATATGCTTTTGAACAGCCGATGAACTTGTCTATCATCGTCAGAGTGTTCTACAACTAAAATATAAGCAAGAAGCTTACCTCGAGGATGGGCTGCTGGACAAGCTGGGCAGGGGAGGAGACATTGTAAGCGATGCATCACAGCAAGCAGGTGGGGTCCATGCTAAGCTAAAAGCTAGTGCTAGCTGGCCAGCTATCCTGTCCATCCTTCTTTCTCAAAGCTTCCTTCCTAGACAATACACACAACTACATCCAATTTCAGCAAACCGCCTAGTGTGAGTTCAGAGACTGCTGTGTTTTTGTTTTTATGGAGACTTGGCTCAATGACAGCATCCTGGAGCTGGCCACCCAGATTAGCAACTTGCTAATGTTTCACTTAGAAGTGTTGTTGTGACCGGAGCAACTCGAGGTGTGGGGCTGTGGGGCTGTCAACACTGAATGGTGTATGAATACTGTGCTGGTCTGTAGATACTACTCACCGCTGCTGGGGTTTGTGACTGTTAGAGCATTTTATTTATGGCAGAAGTTCACTTCCATGCTTATAGTCATATCATCGATCACTAACAATGCACTGGCTGAACTTTACATAGCCTTCAGTGAGCTCCAAAGTCTCAACCAGATGGACTGTTTGTTTCAACTATGCAATCCTAAATCCTAAGTCACTTATCCCTAAATTCCACCAGTATGTGGACTTTCCAACAAGGGAGGGTGAACATGCTGGACTGTATTCACACAAACATTGCTGGCGCAAACCTCATTGAGCCCTGCCCCCTCCTTGACTGCTCAGACTACATCCTTGTCATGCTGAACCACTCGTCAGACATCCCAAACCCATTAGAAAGCAGAAGAAAGTCTGACCACCAGGAGCAAGCTCTGTTCTTCAGGACTGTTTTAAACACACTGACTAGAACATGTTTACATGCAACCTACGGTGACTTTACAAACCTGGAGTACACCACATCAGTGAATAGCTACATCAGCAAGTACATCAATGACATTAATACTGCCTTTAAGACCACACACTCCAACTAGATGACTGTGGAGGTGCGCATGCTGCGGAGAACCCGTGACACTGTCTTCAGTTCAGGAGATAAAGTTGCCCAGAGATAAGCAAGGGCCAACCCATTCCAGGCCATCAGAGCAGTGAAGAGCACACATGCTCAGAAAATCCATGGCCACTTTCAGGACACTGGGACACATGGCGCATGTGGCAGGGCATCTTGGCCATCACCAACTACGGGATATCTCCACTTCTCTGTGATGGTGAGGCATCACTTCCAGATGTGCTGAATGACTTTTATGCATGGAGTGAGGAAGGCAACCCCATCCCCCAGTGGCCAGGTGCTCCACCTGACAATGGCTGATGTAAGAAAAACTCTGCTTAGAATCAACCCACAGAAGACTGCCATACGAAACAGCCTTCCTAGTTGTGTGCTCAGAGGATGAACAGACCAGTTGACAGGATGAACAGACCAAAAATCTAAATCTTTTTGAGCACCAACATTGTTCCAACATGCTTCTGTGCCACCACTATCATCCCCATGCCAAATAAGTCATCAATGTCATGTCTCAATGCCCACCATTATGTTTCAGTCATCATGAAATGCTTCAAGAGGCTTGCCATATAGCACAGCTGCCCTCTACCTGGACCTCCTGCCAAAAGGACACTTATGTTAGAATGCTGTTCACAGACGTCAGCTCTGCAGACACCATCATCATATCTCAGCATCTGACAGGAAAGTTGAGACTGCTGGACCTGAACACCTCCCTCTGCAACTGGATCCTGGATCAGCAGCAACGTCTCCAGTACCACCACACTGACCACGGGGCACGGGGTTCACGCTGCTGACCCATGACTGTGCAGCAATGCACGGTTCAAACCACATCAAGACACGACTGTGGTGGGCTTGATCAGAGAGAATGAGGAGGACACTCGCGGAGCCAACAACAACCCGATATGGTTGGCTCCTCAGTAAAGACTGTCCAGAGCACCAAGTTCTTTGGTGTTCTCATCATGGAGAACCTTATCTGGACCCTCAACACCAGCTCCATTGCCAAGAAAGACCAGCAGTGTCTCTTCTTCCTGCGGAGACTGAAGAGAGCACCTACACCCCAAACTGCCACCCAAAAAACCTCACTATATTCTACAGAGACTGTAGAGAGCATTCTCCGTAGCTGTATCCTGCCATGGTATGGAAATTGTGCTGCATCAGATCACACACAAAGGTTACTATGGATTGCCGAGAAGATCATCTGGGTCTGTCTCCATAATGCTGCATACATTTACACCACATGCTGCATTTACAAAACCACCCGCACTGTGGATGACCCCACACATCCTTCCCACACCTATTTTTCCCTCCTACTGTCTGGCAGGACATTTGCAGCATCTGGGCCTTCACTACTACAATAGGGAACAGTTTCTTCCCCCAGGCCCTTAGACTCCTAAATCAGGACTGGATAACCAACTGTACATCACGCACACACACACACACACACATACAAAGTATGTGTATTTTCCTTTCACTCAGTCTTACAGCATACACACAGCATAAACAAAGAAAACATACTTCCCAAATGCCACAATAAATAACCTGTTTATTTATATACTTTTTTTTCTATATATATATATACTTATTTTACAGCAAGTGTGTTGCTGCTACATGCTATTTTTGCACAATTATTTCCTGTTGTCTACCTCAATCTTTGCATTTCTTTGCAGTTTTGCAAACTAATTCTTCTGATAGAATACAGCATGTCATAATACTCACCCTAGTACTGTTGCAATTGTGTTTTAACACTCTCTCTTTAGTCTTGACCTGTCTGCACTTGTGTAGTCTATGGTATTCTGTTTCTGTTCTTAGTCGTGTTCTGTTTTTCTTTGTGTTCCACCATGGCCTTAGAGGAATGCTGTTTCATTTCACTGTGTGCTACAGTTAAAATGACAATAAACCATGTGGCTAAAAATGACAATAAACACCTTGATGCTTACACACACAATGTGTGTGTGTGTGTGTGTGTGTGTGTGTGTGCGTGTGTGTGTGTGTGTATGTACATGTATTGAGCATCTATTTGGACCAATAGGAAAAGGGTAAACTGAAACTGAACTACTATTCCACCATTAGGTACTAAGCCAACATACTAAATGAAATTATATTTATAATTGTACTTTTCTCACTGTGCTTTAAGGCAGTGTCCTGGGCCGAGGTGGTTCCTTCCATCATTAGAAAACAACAAGACACCCATGAGAAGGAGTTGCTGGTGTTGGGAGGGGACTGTCTATGTATGGTAGGGTGGGGGTGTGAGACAGCTGGGGTTTAGGGGATACAATTTAAAGTGTAGAAGGGAAGACTGTCTTGATTTATTTGTCCAGAGTCACTGATTGCCGTGTTCAAGGGCATTGTTTATAAAAGTGATGGATGAGGCGTACTTGCTCTCTTCTCTCTCTTTCTCTCTCCCTTGCTCTCTTGCTCTTTCTCTCCTCTCTTTCCAGTTTACCCTCGCTCCTCGCTCAGTCACTTTTGCATGGCAAGGCCAACCATCTTGCTGGAAATTGTCGACATAACTTTTCCTTGAGGGAAAAAGGGCGGCTATAAAAAAAGGCAATTTGTCTTTCAGCCGATAATTCATTCAGGCTCTGAATATTCCCCATTATGGTCATTGTTTAGCTGGGGCTGACTACTGACCGCCACAGATGGAGGCTTGTAATACAAGCTGAATTTACATGGACATGAGAGTCAGGAAAGAACGAGAGTCATGAGAGATATTATACACACACGTGGATGCAATAAAGAGGTCCGGGAGATGCAAGCACTTCTAAACAGAAGCAAGACAGCTCAGTGGAAAAGCTCAAAAATAGCATCTGTGCTATTGTGTATGAGCAGAAATGCAGGCGCAGGTTTACGAGTAAGGCTTGGTCCTGCCATGCAAAATCACCAGCATTCATGACAAAATGTGAATATCCTAGACATCAGAAGAAGGTAACCCCTTAAATTATTCAGTTAAGGTCTTGAAGGGAAAGTCTCCGACAGAGTTTGACGATTTGGCAGTTTTCCTACTCAAACACACCCACAGCTGGAGTTTCTCCTTCTCGTAATAACATCTATATTTTTCACAGTAGTTGCTAAATACTTCATATCAATTGCCAAATATTTCACAGTAATTACTGATTACTTTATTATAATTAGCAAATGCTTAACAGTAGTAACAGAATACTTCATATTAGTTATGGACTTAGTTCATAATAGTTACACTTCATAATACTTCATAAATACTTCATAATAATTATGGAATACTTCATAGGAGTTACTGAATACCTTGTAGTAGTTACTGAATAATTGTAGTTACTGAAAAAAAAAATCATAATAGCGGCCAAAGATCTCATAGTATCTACCGAATAGTAGTTAGAGAATAGCTCAGAGTAGTTATGAAATAGTTTATAGGATTTACTGAATAGTTCATAGTGATTAATGAATATCTCCCAGTTTTAGAATAGCACTGTCAGGAAAAAATCCAAACAAAACCAAAAACTGTCCCTGTCAATTTTCAGCTTCTTTTCTTAGGAAATATATCATTGTTACACATTCCGGTGCGGTTATATTTTTAGGAGATATGAAAAGTACAAAAATAGCCATTTCCCTGAGTAAGTGAATATGGTGTCCCTTAAAACTCATTTAAGAGACACATTTGTACATTAAGGACCACATTGTACCTTTGAGGATGTATTTACACTGTCTGTACGTTGGGGGATGTGTAGTTACTGAATAATAAGCCTAGGACTTAAATAGTCAGCCACTGATCAGGTCAATTAGTCCAATGAATTCAGTATAGCCCAACAGAATATGTGTGAATAATTCATTTAGTATTTTTCAGTGGTTTAGCCCTACCTCCTGTAACATTTATTTGATACATGCATACACATATGCGTGCACACACACTCACACACACACACACACACACACACACAAACAAACACAGTATGTGTGGTCTGTATTAATCACTATATAAATGTCAAGGCAGGAAATAAAGTAACACCCATATGCACACACATGCAGTTGTTTCACACGCACAATCCGATGGGATGGGACTCTTATGTAAAGTAATTCATTCAATTACTATTGATGCTGCTGCTAATGGTGTGGCAGTTCACATTTGGGCTCCACATGCACACATTTTCCATCAGTACACACTCAGTGCAGCAGCATACAGTGTCTGAGTTTGAAACAGTGTCTGAGTTTTAAATTAATGCAGGCACACACTGTGGAAAATGCAAAACCTGGAAACCAAGATCTCAGACACTATCAGAATCACGCAATAGCAATAATGATTTTATACTAAATAAATCCTGTCATGATCAGAGCATGTCTCTTCGTAATGTCTGTGGTAGCATCTCCTAAAGGGCATTGCAGGAGAGGCTGTGAGAAATGCTTGCAATTTTGAGGGCCATCACACACTGTAATGTGATTGAAAAGAAAGAAATGGACAGGTAATGCGTTTTAGAGCAGGGCTTGCTGGAATGGCAAAGGAGAAGCAGTTGTGGAAAAATTGCGGAGGAAATCGACACAGTGCTCCCCGGGGCGCTCCACTCTGGAAAGGAACTGTGCTGAGTTTGCCAAGTGTTCTTGGGTGATATTTTTCAGAGCTATGAAGCGGCAATGTAAGAGAAGAAGAAGAAATGTGTAATTGTTGCCTCTAACTCAAGGCGCAGCACGATCTCGCAATAAGCATCAACATCAGTGAACAGTATAGGCTAATTATCACTTTGAAGATTACAGACAACACAGCCCCAAAGCAGCTTTCCAGAAATGCAGGTCCAGACCCCTGATGAGCAAGCTGGGGAAACACTCTCAGAGCTTCTCTTACTGAGAGGAACTAAGACTCAAAGCCCATCTTCTCTGGTCCACGCCAGCTAGGAGAAGATTGTAACATCTGTAACATTTCATGAGCTTGGTGACATGAGTGGGATGTTTGTTCATCCAGAATGTTTTTGGTTTCCTGTGTACATCTGTTATATTAGTGTTCGCCAACCCTGCTCCTGGAGATCTACTTTCCTGTGGGCTTCACCATCCTGAATGTAACACACCTGACATGGTGCATCAAGGTCTGTTGAAGACAATCATTAATCATGGATCAAGTTATTGGTCTGAATGTGTGCCTAATGCTAGCTGATCACTATAATCAACTTAAATATATGAAAAGTATAAAATATAAAATGATTTCAAAATATTTCAAAATACATTTCAAAATACAAAAGACCTGTTGTATTTTTATACTGTCCATATTTCACACCTGTGTAACAGTTCTGCTACTGTTTTTAGTAAATCTTGATTAAAAATGATTCTGAAATAATCAAACTGATTAAAGATGCTCAGTACTTTCCAACGGACTCCAAATGAGGGTGAACTTGTCAATTTCATGATGCCCTGAATTTTTGAAAGAGTGAAATCTTCTTCATCTCAAGTTGGAGCTCAACTCTGCAGGTCAGGAGATCTCCAGGTTGGGTGACTGCTGTATTAGATAATAAGGACTCTGCAGGACACTCACCTCCTGAGCCACGATGCTGGAGATGCGTACAGCTCTCTTCACGCGGGCGTTCTTGCCGCCTGCCGCCCCCTCCTGAGGGATGCTGTCCCGGCCGCTTAGGGACATCTCGCTCATCATCTCACCACTTCCTCCTGAGCAGCGCCCATCCCGCCGCTCGCCCAGCCCTTGCCCCGTCCCGTCTGCACCTCGCGCCACTATGGCCACGCCCCCCACCCCACAGCCCCTGACCCACGACCCCTGCCCGGCCAGCTCCAGGAGCAGCAGCGCTCCCTCACCCTCGCTCTGTTTGGGCCCCGTCCCGTAGAGAGCTGTCCCAGGCTATGAATGGAAGGAGCAGCTGGATGGCCTAAGTGTTTCCCCGGAGGATCACTAACACCACCGCTGCTGCTGCTGCTGCTGTCAGATGCACGGCACACCGGCTTCCCCTGTCTGCCTCACTGGCTCTGTTACAAACTCAGGCGCTGTGCTCTCTATACACGCTCTCACTCCAGCTGCCCTCCCCTCATGCCTTCTCACTCCTCCCTCTTTCGCTCTTTTCGGAAGAGCACTCTAAGTCTGGGGGGACCATTTTAACCCTTTAACATGTAAGCGATTCAGCTCAACAATTGTTCCTTGGTCTCAGCTACCTACATGTCATAGTAAGTTAACTGCAGTTACTGAATAATAAAGAATAATAGTAAAGTATTTTAATAACTAAATAATATAGCCTAGAGTTTGAGGTTAAGCTTGTCTCGCAAAATAAGCAGGTCTCATCATTCACTATTAGAGTCTCTCTCTCTTTCTCCCTCCCTCACTCTACGTACCCCCTGTCTCGCTCTTCCTCTTCTTCCATCTTTCCCTCTTGTCTCCTCCACTCTTTCCTTCCCCTCTGTGGATCCTCTTCACTTGATCAGCTCTAATTGCTACTGGCTGTCTGATCCCTCTTTAAACACACACACACACACACACACACATACAAACACACATACACACACACACGCACCCCTCTATCCGAAACTCCCCCTCCCTTCTTTTTCACCAGCTGTGGGACTTGATTAATTCTCTCAAGCTCTCTATTAACACACGACCATGCAAAATGACACCCCTCCAAAGTGTGTGTGTGTGTGTGTGTGTGTGTGTGTGTGTGTGTGTGCTTGCGTATTTGGAGAAGGAATGGGGTGTTTTTGCTTAATGAGTAACTGTGTACTTAAGAGTGCTGAGGTACTTTTAAATTCTTTTTAATTTTGTGCTCTGCTACATCTAGAACATCACCTTGAATGAACTGTGCCTTTCTGAAAAAAGGGGCTACTCTGCTGTCACACTGGCCTCACAATATTAAGAGAGGCCACTAGAACACATAGCATCATCACATAGTGACACATTTTCCTATTTCAGTGCTCTCTGGGCAAACAATAATTATCATCTTGTGTTTTTTGTATAGTAAGCCTTGGTTAATTTACAAAGCCAAGTTTAACACGACACATTTTGTAAACCAATAACTTTTATCTATAGTAGGTCAATGTAGCATAAGGTGTCTTCCCCCACTAGCTCTTTTCAATAAAGCAGTGGAGGTTGCGATGTTATCCATTTTGCTATCCATTTCAGTAAGTAAAAAGGAACAGAAAACCCAGCTCAGATTACATGTCATTGGAATTACTTGACAGATTAAATAAGGAAATGGATCCTTTTCAGTAAATAGATATATTGTGCCATGCTAGGTAATGCTTATCTCACAGCACTGACTGACAACTCATTGAATTGGGTTACACAAAGTCAGAAGGACACTAAAAACCTTTAAAACCGCAGCAGGTTCAAAGAACAGTGTCGAGGGCCAGGACATCTCACCGCAGAGCCAGCTTCTGTCATGTTATTGCTACTGCTCTCTTCTTGCCTGCTGTAAAGGTTGTGTTGTGTGTGTGAGTGTACAAGTTGATTTAAGATGGTCTACACACAGTTGACTGGTTGTAGCCTACTGGTCAGCAAAAAACAAAATCTCACCTCATTGCATAACATGTGTCCCAGTTTATCAAAACTGTCTGACTTACGGTGCAAAATGTGTTTGTTTATGTCTGTCTCCGTACTGTATCTTGAAAAACACGTCTCAACAGAAAACAGACTCAGAGGAAAAAGGCGAGAATGTTCCAACTTTTTAGCATCACATTACCATTTGGATGATCTAGCAAAAAGTTGCAGAACATAAAAAATGGAGTAATAAATGAAGCAGAGTTGGCCTAGTTTTAGTCTCTCTCTCTCTCTCTCTCTCTCTCTCTCTCTCTCTCTCTGTCACACGCACACACACGCACACACACGGGGAGAGAGAATCCACTCCTAATTTTGTCCATTAGATGTTCATGCAGATATCTGAAGCCACAATCAGGGATTTCTGCCCAACAAAATAAGAACCAAAACCTTTTAAAACCCTTAAAGAAGACATTGAGGGCTTCTTTACGAAGACATTTTAAGGCGTTTGTGTTATAAATAATAGAAATGTGACAAAATACTGCTAAACTGCTAAACACAGAATCCAGTAATCAGACCGATCTGGCTGTGGCCTAATCAGTATGCTTGATTGACACCCCTCAGTCCAAGACTGTCAGATGTTATACCACTGCTACACCAATCAATGCAATCGTACATTTAATTTACAGAAGGAATGATCATACTAGGTAAAGTTTTACCTTTTTCTCACTGGTTTAGCTCTTGCTCACTAATTTGCTCAGGTATGAGGGAATACAACTGTTCAAGCAGTAAAGCATAGTTTTAATAAAAACATCTGGATGGACAAGCAACATTAACCTTGTAATTTGGGACAACCAAATCCTCTTTGGAGTTCAGTTTTCATCTCAACATTTGCTATCATGGCATAGCAGTGAAATAAACTGGATGTTAGGAGTGGGCAACATGACAATATTGTTATCACAGATTTTTTACAAAGCTCATAGTCCAGCTATTCTTTAACAATAAAACTTTAACAATATACATTAGTAGGTGTACTGAGGATAAACTGGTGTTCACACATAACAGAACAGCATGGTGGATAACACCACCACCCTGCATTCAACCAGGAATGCCACTGTTTGGAAGTGTCCTAAATGTTGCTCAAAGTAGAGCTGTGCATGAGACTGGCTGGTATGTTGAGTCTGCTGTTATGCTGGCTGTTGAACACTGGAGGGAACTCCTGCAAGCTGGAAGAACAAAAGTCATGCAGCATCTGCTTTCATGGCCAATGGAGACATGATTCATTCAGGTTGAACTCAGCGGCTGACGGAAAGCTCTGTCCTACACCTGTCTGAGCCACGTTCGCTCTGTCATTATCATCAGACAGCTAAGTGGCCTTTGTAGACTTGACACACAAATTAGTTTGGCGGGAGTTAGCCCCCCACTCCACAAAAACGCTTAGGGGATTGGAAGGGTGGACTTCACCTTTAAAAGACAAACTTTATTTCAATAGTGTGCTAGAGTCAGAGTGACGTGACTTTTAACATGTTGTGAAGTGCCCTTCAAAAATCTGGAGAGTGAACAGTCTGCAAGAACTTGTTAAAATGCTGGCAAAGTGAAACACAGTTTGTCCCAAAGGGCATCTTTCCCAGTGACCAAAGCATAACAGCAATACACACACACACACACACACACACACACTGTAGCTCGAGGCACAGTGGCAATTACTGCATCAATAGACCATATTAACTTCTTAAACTCCACAGTTTGTGACCCCACACCATTTCTTCACCCGATATCACTTTACACAACGCTTATAAGCCCTTATAAATAGTTTCACATTAGTTTATTTATGGTAATTGATTATCACAAACACCTTAAAATGATTAAAGAGCAGCCATAACAAATACATTAAATGAAGTTTATAGCTTGCCAAATATATAGCTTGTGAGCCCATATTCCTCTATACTGTTAAAAATTCAGACCTGGATACTGCTTTTACTTTGTCTTCTCCATCAGTCAGCTGTATACCTGCCATACCATCAAATATTCATGTTCATCAGATATAACGGCTCACTGTTGACCTTTCAATCTGCTATTAATGCTTAATGGTTTAAATGTGTTTACCTAATTATTAAGAACAAATAATCAGGAAACTGGTTTTGCACTCTTTTACTGTTTCTTTTGTGAGGTTTGACCAGCTCTACAGTATGTTGACAAAAAATCTCACTAAACCTGTCGAGATATGAACATTTAGCTATTAATTTGTTTATATGTTAAAACTCTAAACATATAAACAAAAAAATGATGTCACATGCATCTCTACGCAATACCTCTGAGTTTCTGTGCTTTTTAGCCCACTCTATTCTGCACTTGGTGCACATTTCAGCTAGATTGCTAGATTTCCTATGTGTCTGTTTTAGCATTTCACCTGTGTATTATTTAGCAGCTCTTATCACACCATGTTTCCCTTTGACATTAGGTTAACATGGATTTTTGCCAGTGTTCTTCAAAGTAGTCACTGAGAATAAGCCTTTGGATTAACCTTAATGCTTTGTGCTTCCTTGGCTGCAGTAATTTACGAGATGAGATGTTTAAACATTGCTGTGTGGGTTTGATTGCATTCAGTTACAAGAATGTTAGCGAGGTCAGTAACTGACACTGGATTATTACTCTGGATCACAAACTTCTTAACAACTCATCCCAAAGGCACTGGATGGAGACCCTCAAGAGAGTGCGGTTTTAGCTCATGTGCAGCTGCCCCAGTGCACTCAATTGTATTGCCAAAGCTCTTCAATAGAGCATTTATGAGGTCAGACACTAATGTTGGATGAGAAGGTCGGGTTCGCAATCTCCGTTCCAGTTCATCCCAAAGGTGCTGGATGGGGTTGAGGTCAGGGCTCTGTGCGGCCAGTCAAGTTCTTCCACACTGAACTCCTCCAGCCGTGTCTTTATGGAGCTTGCTTTGTGCACTGGGACACAGTCATGCTGGAATAGAAAAGGTTCTTCCCCAATCTGTGTTCACAAAGTTGGATGCATGGTTGTGTCTAAAATGTCTTGGTATGCTGAAGCATTAAGATTGTCCTTCATTGGAAGTAAGGGGGCTAGCCCAAACCCTGAAAAACAGATTTGCCCCAATACTTTTGTCCATATAGTGTATAATGTACATACACACACAGAGACACACACATACACACACATTAAGGTATACGTAAATGTATTTTGCCAGTGCATCACATAACGTCAGAATTGAACAAGGAAGTGAGAGGGAGTGCAGCATTGGCCTTTCACTGCACCGCACTCAGAGATTCTCATTACTGTAATGATGAGGCCAGGGACAACGCGTAAATCATCACTAATTAAAACCCATCACCTCGGCTTTCAAAACCAAGATCCACCGGCCTGGGACAACTCATCACAAGCAGTAATTTAGCTGTGGCCAGCTAGACGCAGAACACTAAATCCAGTTAGGTTAGAAACCGCTGAGTTAGAAGCATAATTAGACCACAGATGACCAGAGAACAATAAATGACTAGATTTCACTGCTAACGGATGTTTATTTTCTTTGAATAAACAAGCACAGCTGAAAGTTATAATTAGCATTATTATCAGCTATAATGTTTAGACTGAAATAGTTTAAAACCTATAAACCATAAGGGCCTGTATGTGGATCTGTGTACACCTTAATAGAGGTTATAAAATAACCACTGACATTACTATTAGGATTAATAATTCCTTATGGATCTCTTATCCTTAACTGCATGATTGACAATGCCTTTTTTATTGCACTTCCAGTAAGCTCTGCATAAAAAGTGACGAACCATCACTCCCCTTTGTTTATTCATTTCATTCAGTGAGTCTGTCTCATCAATTATACAGTCGTTCCCTGTTGCGCCTAAGGTCAGTGGGAGCTATTGATCAGGCCAGTGGACACATCTGCATTAACCTCATCTCTACGGCGATGAGGGCTGGGATTACAGGGTGTTGTCGGTTTGGGATATTACGTTTGCTTGGTTCATTAACTCAAAGACGAAGGTATTGATTGAAAAAGTTAATCAGAACAAATCTGATGGACCCTCATGAGAGCACTGTGCTACAGGGAACTATCAATACATCACTTAGAAAGCATTTGTCCACAAACAAAAACAGAGCAGAGGTTTTGAGGCTGGTGGACGAGGCCTAAAACTGAATACATCACAAGATATTTTGTCCATGGAATAAAATATTACTCCATCAAAATACATTTAAGTGAAGAACATTTTCTTTTCTAAAGTTAGCTTTGTGGTGATTTACAGGAAGCTGTCCACAAAGACTTGAAATATATTAAATATTTAATGTGCTTCAGCCATATCAAGCTGTTTTTGACACAGATATCAGAGCATTTAAAACCAGTTCATATTGAAATGATTTAGATTTTCTGCTAGAAGTCTGGGTGGAAAACTAACGAAATGCGTCCTGTGTTTACTTAACTATTAGACCAAAGCCAGACACACACTGATACTTTTTCATCTAATATTAAGCACACCGACTTAATGTACTTCTTGTTTACAGAATGGTCTTGTGAGTGGAGAGTCTGCTTGGCGCAAAAAGAGAGTCTCAAAAAGGCTGAAAAACAGATATCAGACGGAAAATGTTATGGCACAATGTGTCTTGCCATATTTGGGGAAGAAACGGTGAGAGTGAAAGATGTTTTAGTTAGTTAATTATATTCCCTGTCTCACTGGTATTAAACCCAATTCACTGTGATATAAATGGTGAGCTGGTCGGTATCAATTCTGTATCATCACAAAAAAACCACACACTTCAGAATCAGAAGGAGGAAAGTACTTAAGACAGTTAATACCACCTAAATTAATCAGAATTAATATTCTTAATTTAGCTGGAGCTCCCAAGAACATGCTGAACATTCACAGAAATCATTATGGCTGAACACAGCAGTCAGATCTTTGTGTTTGCTTCTTTTCTTGTGTGTGTGATTGTGTGCGTGTGTGTGTGGGGGTGGGGGGTAAAATTCCACGTGATACCGTTTTATAGGTTTCTTCAAAGACTGATAGCACTGCAATTACTGAGATTACTGTATATTTTTCTGCTCCATCAAGACATTCCCCTATTCACTGGGCTTAGAAGAGCCAATCTATTTGTCAGTAAGACAGTGATACACAATAAGTATTATTCTTCAAAACAACAAAGTGATTCCTAATAGCATGTCATAGGTGGATAGCAGATACTTAGTGCAGCATACAATTTGCACTTTGACTACTCAAATCTCCTTTTCCAGAAAAGACACGATCCCAGAGAGAGTTTCTGAGCCACCATCTGAGTCATGGAGCTCTTTTAATCAAGCAAGCTTTCATAAAATTGGCACATTTCTATTCATCACTGATAAAATTGAAAGTACACGTACACGTGCACGCCATCTGAATACTTCCCAGGTCAAGACGATCCTGACAGATGATTAAAGGAACCACCAACTTCATCAAACTAAATGGGAAATGATTTGATTACCGCACCTCCTTCATGCTCTTCCCTACAGAGCCGGGAGTATATCAAGGATTCCCTTCCTTACAGAAATGCACTGCTGGGACCCAGGCCAGGAATGGTCAGATGAGGACTTCAATTTGCATTCTGAGGCTATAAACTTCCAAAGGGAGCTCTTTGACCCTTACTGATTTTATGGATCTTATAGGTACAGGATCTCTTCTCCGGGTCCTCCTCTCCTGGGTCATTCCCAAAGGTAAAGCTCTGTGCAAACTGGCAAAAAGCAAAGCCAACAAGTAGAGATGGCATGGTACTAGTTAACTTTTCCATGTTACATGTATTTACTACAGTCATAAACACCAAACATCTATCAATTACATTTTAAGAAGTAGTTCACGAAGAAAACACAATCTTAGAAAAAAACGTCAAAACTTATAAAACGCGTTCAAATCATTCACGTTAAAAATCTGAAATCAACTGAAAAAATAAAAAAGTAAATGAAAATGACAAAATTGACAAAATGACAAAAATGAACAAAACTGCAATCAATGCTGGAATGCTCCATCCCTTTACTTCATCCCTCCATCCTTTCAGAGATGGGCTGCTCAAGACTGCATAAAATACTGCTAATTTTCCAAATATGCTTTACAAATAAAAGTTCATTTCTGTTAAATTTCTCTGACGAGAAGCTGATCCTGTATCTCTCATAATGCACTATTTTAGCACTGTATCTTGACCATTTTTTATAATTTATAAGGAACAGAATAGATTGTTTAGGGAGGTTGGTATAAATTTAAAGTTCTTTAATAAGCTATAAAATAATTTTTATTGATGCATTTTACTGAACATCTAAAAGAAGGCTATCATGCTTTTGTTCAAACACTGTACTACTAAGGGGAGAAATCCAAACCTACAAAATGACATCACACAATGTGATTGTGCTATTTAAGACTAGATTTGTTACAAGACTGGATTGGATTCATTTTTCCCCGATATCCAGCCGAGTATTCTCTGTTGATATTCGTACGATGCCGATACCCATTGATACCAATATGCCTTCTGCACCAAAAAGAGAGAGTGTCAGACAAAGGTCGATAACTGAAAAGCCAGTGAATACCCTCACAGTCAGCAGCAGCACGCAAAGGTGAAGCTGTCAGTCACAGTGATTTAGTCCTTTGGGTCTTTTTGGCATTACTCCAACAATGTAAAGCGATAAAAGACATCTTACTGTGAATTACAATGGTGTTCATTTGATGAACAGTGCACTATATCTTTCAGCCAAACCACTGCATGCTCACTTGCTGAAGCATGTACAGATATTTTCATGAGTAATGCTATGAGTACAATGATCCCATGAGTACACTGATCACTATTCTTTTTGTCATGTCTCAGAGTTTGTTACTCAAGGGCAAGTTCTATGCCCTTGATTCTACATTTGAGGCCAAAGCATTAGGCGTAAGAATCAATACTTCGGCCACTGGCTGTTTCTGCAGTGGTGTAGCGCATTTCCCCTTCAATCTGAGCCAAATATGAAATAAAGTACTATCAATAGTTCAGCATATTTGTATACTATCCAAACACACAGTCCAATTTTCATCCCAGTTTGGTCAAAGACAGTTCCCACTGTAAATCTCTGACCAACCCACAACTGTGTCTTGCAGCTAACAGGCCAAGAACTTGCACCAGATGTTTGTAGCCTGTATAAATTCCCATGCATCACAGGTTTGAGCTACTGATTATTCTCAATGTATGTAATGTTCACAATCCAAAACTGATATGTAATTTTTGCTATGGGAGGATCTGAGCTGAGTACTACCACCAGCTTGCACCTTAATTCCCTAAAGCAGAGGTCCCTAACCACCAGTATCAGTCCATGAGTCATTTGGAACCAGGCCACACAGAAAGGCATCATAAAAATATTTTATTGATTATCAGAGTCTGAAAGATCTTTTATTTTAAAAACATGCTCGTCTCAGTCACATGACACGGTACATTAAAAATTTAGCCCACAAGCTAGCAGAAATGAGTAAAAAAACACACTCAGTTGTTTTCAGTTGTATCTGTACCGGTCCGTGAAAATATTGTTTAACATGAAACTGGTCCGTGGCAAAAAAGGTTGGGGGCCGCTGCCCTAATTAACCATGTTCATAAATGTGATGTTTGAGTGTGAAAACCCTTTAAAGATCTGAACAACCTTCACATAATAAACCAATTTAAGAGTTCTTCCAGGAACAAATTGAAGGAGTTACACTTTAAAAGAATCATTTCTGGCAGCCTTGTTTTTGAGAGTAGAATTTACAAAAAAGAAGCTATTAATTAATTTTCAGTTTAGTATTTTTCACAAAAGAAAAAAGAATCAGTATGTCATAAGTATGTAAAGCCTAAACAGTAATTGACAGTGTAGTCAAAGTGTTTCAGGAACAGTTCTTCAAGTATCAACGTAATGCAAGGGTCACAGTGGTGGCAAAGTGGTGACACTTGACATTTACAGTGAAGCCAAGTACACTGTCACACAGTACAGCAAGATTAAGTGTTGGCCATCTATGGCAGGGTGAGGTATGAATATCTGCTGTCTGTGCTCTAGCTGACACACACACACACACACACACACACACACACACTCAGCAAACACAAGGTCACACTGATACAACAGCAGGTTGAAAACAAATGGAATCCTACAATAAAATATGGCAAAGACGACCTTATACAAGCCACTCTTTTAAAGAGTGGGCAGGAGATAAAAGTAATTTGCATGTACACTATTACTGTAATGATGTATTTTAAACAAGGGTCATCAGTGACTGCTTCTAAAACCCATTATGTATATTGGCATGCAATGAATACTGTGACTCATATGTTTAATGATCAAGATCCTGGTGGTCCCATTAAGATATAAGGACACAAGTGGAGTCTGAGAATAACCACAGGGCCATGGGCTTCGGGTTAAACTGCTGCACTGGCATGATTCAGCTTTCTGAATTTAATCAAAGTTTTACTACACAATTTCCTTTATGGTACCTAGTGGCGCCTTTTTTATTGATTAAAGTGATATCATGTCCTCAAATGACTTTAGACTTTCATCATTTATGTTATTAAGGAGATATTAAGTTAAAGATCAGCCTGATATCATTACACACATAGGAAAAGAGGATGTGACGGAAAAGAGGATGTCTTCACACGTGATGTTTAAGCTTCTGTCCAACGTGAACTACTACCCACATTTACTCCCACTGGGTTCCACATGCAGAAAACACTGGTGTGTTAGCCAGGTGGGTGCAAGAGAGTTTGGTAAAGTGATGCAGAGCCTGTGCACAGCTGTTGCTTCCGTTTTGTCTCTGCTGTGAACGGATAATGGATGGCACTGCCTCTTCCCACATGAACACTCAGGGTGCTGCCCCACTTTCAGCGAGTGCTGAGGTAGGCAGCTCTTTGCCAGACTCTCATAATACCAAAGACTGCCCATACATCTTCATAACATACACACGCTGCTGCGCGCACGAACACACTCACACTCATGCATGTTCGCCTTGTAACTCGGCTACCTTCGCACTGCGCAAACCTGATGAGTGATGAATATAGCCACACTTAGTAAGATGTGGTATTGAGATAATTAAGTCATTCACATGACCATGACTTAACTATCTTGTGCCTGTGGATTACTCAGTTGTAGCCACTTATTACAATTTAGTTCCAAAGCATGGGGCCACAATTTTTATTATTATTATTACTTTATAACCTTTAGTGGCCTCGCTCTGACTAAGTAAAAAAATACAAGCATGTTAAAAAAACCCATATATATACACAACTGTATCAACATTTTTTTTTTCATTTATAAAATAGAACATGCAACATTTGTTAAAAGCACTGGTCAAAGTCACAGCCATTTTCTGACTTGTTCTGACAAGGTAGGTCACACTTGTATTTCTTTGTTTTTTTCTACATTAGGGCTTTTTTGTCCTGAAGACACACAAAAATCTATGTGTGTGCAAATGTACAGCAGACACACATACACAGAACCACATACACAGAACCACATTGTACATTTTTTCTCTTTAGAGCACACTGCAAAGAACTTCCTGACAAAGAATGAGCATCACTTATGCTCGTTACTGAGTCATTGGAGACACTCAAAAGAACAGTGCGCTGCAGATTACTTTTATTCTTAAGGAATGGATCCTGCCTGGGCAACTTTCAGCTTATTATGTGATAAACACACCTGCCGCTGCTACCCTGATTAACGTAAAGTAAAGCTGTTGAGGTGAGTGATGGACCATTACTATACCATCGCATCTGTTTAAGTGGTTTTTATATTGGCTAAAGGAAACTATTGAACCACGATGGGTTCGTTTTGGGCAGCGTGGAAGTTGATGCAATCTTGGCAGTGCCAGGAAAAATCATGCTGCATCACTCATGGACCTTATCTCACTCAAAAGAGAAGTTGCCGGTGGCTTTGTAGCTGAGTAACTACCTCAGACAGCCCCGGCATTTGATTCTGCCCACCCAAATCAATCTCGGAGGTGCCAAAGAGTGGGAGCATGCCGAAGAGCCACAGAGGAGAAATGCCGTGGCAGCTCAAGGTGATGGGAAGGACTGTTCTGTCGTTCCTCATCCTCCCCAGAGCCAGAACGACGGGCTGGAAATGAGGGCCTGATAAGGAAGTCCTTAGAGACGGATGGCTCCCACCAACTCAGCATACTGAGGGAAAAGGGTACAGGGACGCCCACCTCACCACCAGAAAGGTCAGAGAGGGCGGGAGAGAATTACCAAGAGGAGCCTAATCTGCGTAATGTACAGTAATGACTTTAGCTCATTACAGGCCCCAGCTGTGGGCAGTGTTAATGTTGGGCCACCTTGCTGTTGTATAACCAGAGACTCCTAGAGACTAGTGCTCAATCTGCCTTTCACATGTCCAGCAATGAGTTTGCTCGCAAGTACAGGAGGGAACCCTATGGAGAAGGAGCTCATGACAATTGCTCATCTTGCAGCCAGCTCTTGATGACTTACCATCATCATTAAGGCCGAGGAAGGTCCCCAAGGATGGTGGAGACAATCTAGTAAGCAGCAAGTACTACAATGCATCACATGGCAGCTCACACACACCCTTAATTAATGAGCACCCTCGCATTCATCACACAACCCAAATTAGCCCTCTTAGCTTGGGACCACAGACCCTAGGGACTCCAGGCTTGAGCAAACATCACACAGTGTGTTTGAGTGCCTGTGTAAATTTGTGTTTACATTGTAGTAAGCTTGAAAGTTGCAGATGAGCACCATAGACCAGAGCCCAGAGCACACCAACCCAACAAATATCAACAAGCCCAAATTTTTGGTTGTTTTGATATAACTGTGTGTTATTGCTGAGATATTCTACAATATTCGCCTCCATTCACAATAGTTTATTTGGGGAATGTTGGGTCAGTGGGTAGACAAACAGCATGTCTAATATGTGCTTTTTCAAGGCAAAGTTCCTAAGCTGACAAGATTGAAACTAATTCATGTGTTAGTTAAAAAATAATAATAAAGGACAACATCATAAAAGACAAAGAAAGATCTAGAGTTGCAAACTGCATTGGCAAAGAGGGTATGTGGTTTAAAAGGGTAGAAAAGCTCAACTGGGACACAAAGAAAGTGTTGTTACATCTTCAAAACATTTAATGGGAATGCTGTTGTTCAGAAACCACTTGTAAATAAGAACAATGAACAAGCAAGTGTCTAAATTTGTTGGCCATGTCTGGAGGAATCCAAAAGATGCCTTTAATCTACAATGGCTCTTATCAAATTTCAAACAGAGTAGTGGTTCCATAATATCACTTTCATGATTTATTCTGTTTGCTTTGTTTAATAATATGGTTAAAGAATTTTTTCTATGGGATCAAATTGAATTCTAATACAATTTGTTCTTAAAATTAGCCTCTTACAGGTTCATAACATTAATGTAATAACATTTTTAAATAAATATTTTTAAAATAATTTATCTTCTGTGGCTTCACAAAACACACAAACCTATCTGGTACTGGAGTATACAGTGTAGATTTCCATTTCCTTAAACAAGGCTTCTTGTCTTCTTAAAGAAAGGCGTATTATTCTAAATGTTTACTGGATTGCAAAAAAAAGAGCAAAAAGGCCTGAAGGCAAACAAGTGGCATTGTTTGTTTTTATTTTGTGCTTCACATTTTCTGTAAGTATATCTCAGTATGCAGAATAGAGATGCACAACGTAATTATGTATTTCTGGGCGACCAGTTACCGCTCTCGGCTGCTTCAAACTCAGTCAAAGCGATTTCTCATCTACAACGTCCAGAGGACTCAAACTTTTCTCTCTATAGAGGTCATCCAGCTGCTTGTTCAGACCCTTGTCAACTCAAGACTTGACTACTACAACTTGCTCTTGGCTGGCGTACTATGCAGGCCATCAGGCCCTTGCAACTGATCCAGAATGCAGCAGCACAGCTTGTCTTTAATCTTCCCTCAAAGTTCCCTTATGTCACTCGGCTTCATTGGCTTCCTGTAGCAGCCTGCCTCAGATTTGATGCTCTGATGGTTACCTCAAAAGACAAAATTGGACCAGCTTCTGTGGTCAAAGCGTTCTATGGTCAAAACGTAATCCATACCTGGAGATCTTCAAACTCCTTTCTGTCCAGGCACCCAAGCTGTGGAATAAACTTCCACTGGCTGTCCACTTAAAATGCCAACTGAATACCTGTTTCTTTGACAAGCATTTGAAGGAGAAATGGTTTGTAATATACGTATATTATGTCTTCCTACTGCATTGTGTATCTTTTATTTTATGTAGAGATGGCCCGATACCACTTTTTTATGTCCGATACCGATACCGTTATTGTAAATTTGGATATCTGCCGATCCGATATTTCTTAAACAGTAAGCAAAAAATAATGCTTTACAAAAATGTCCGGATATACTTTGCATACCTTCACACAAATACAGAAATCATAACTATGATATAATAAGGGCACACCATGTGCACAGAGAACATGGCATAGTAAGATGTCCCCTATGGGATTACGTCCCATAGAGAACATGGTATAGTAAGATGTCCCCTATGGGACGTAATGTCCCGCGATTACAAGTGGCTGTTACTTTGCAGGGGGCTGGACTGCCTGCTGTGATATGTCCTATAAAGACATTTTATTAGGGAAATTTAGTGAAGAATGCAGCAACAAAAAGAAAAACGTCTTCTGGAAAAAGATTACCACATCTATTAACATTGTAAATCCCACTGTCATCAGGGATGTTGTCGCGGTTCAAAAAAGATTTAAAGTATTGTGCTGACCTTAGTTACTGCGTTTTATTTAAGTTAAGTTATTGTTTTTTGCACTTGTATTATTTGTGTTGAGATTGGGGTTAGATGGAGTACGGAAGTACTGCGTGCGTGCATGTGGCTGGAGAGTGAGTGAGTGAGAGAGAGAGTGTGTGTGTGTGTGTGTGTGTGTGTGCATGTGGTTGGAGAGTGTGAGAGAGAGAGAGAGAAAGAGAGAGAGTGTGTTTGCACGTGTGTGTGCATGTGGTTGGAGAGTGAGAGAGAGAGAGAGTGTGCATGCGTGCGTGCGTACGTGTGTGTGCGTGTGGTTTGAGAGTGAGTAAGAGAGCAGGAGACAGAGAAGTTACTGATTCAGGTTATCGGCGCAAGTTGTGGCCAAAACAGCAACTCAGTTGTTACAGAGAACTTTAATAAAATAAAAATGTTTGAGCTCAATCACCAAACCACAAAACAGACAAACAAACAATGTTTAACAAAAGTTCCTCAAGCGGCAGGCAACACTTCAAATGTACAAATACATTTTAAAAGGCATCATCCTGACATTGCACAAAAGAAACCTTAGGAACAGGTAACTCTTGACAGTGTCTTTAGGATGAAACCAAAAATAAATTCAGATCATTGTTAATGCTGTTAAAACAGCTATGTTCATCTAACATTTTCTGTAGTCTGCTTATTGTTCCAAACTGTAATAAAACTGATAAATATGTTGCCCTGTTGTTCTTAATCAATAAAAAAAACACTAGCCTGTTGAAATGGTTAAGTCATGTGTATCCTTCCTGTTTGAAAAACTGGTACTCTGATTTCGCATTACAAATGCAGCAGCTATCCACACCACTGTGATCCGGTGGCATTGGACATTAGGGTGACAGATGAAAGTTTTGTTACCCTTTCTATTGTTTAGTTTGCCTATATGGACATACTGAACCTGGGTCATTTGGCAGTTAATTCAAAAACAACTAAATCAACAAAAAACATATGCATCACTGATTTCATCTGGTACTGTATATCCACAATTCAATTACACACTATATAACATAAGATCAAATGGAAATAATTTAGTGACAACAGTATTTAAAAAAAACATATTGAATTGTTGCTATTGAATTTTATATAGTGAAGTTTGAAATACTTATTAATTGTAACTATAGCATTTAAGATTGAATATAGAACATTCAGCCTTTCAAATTTTAAATAAAAAAAATTGTAACTTTAATTATTCAATTGGTATTATTCAACACCTTGTAAAGGTTGAATAATAAAGGGTTATTTTGGCTTTGCCATTTCAAGTGGGCTATTTCACTGGGACAAATTCAGCTGGAAATTCAGTCAGAAATGCAGTTGGAAATTCAATCTACAGGAAAAGAGGCAGAGTGGGTTTCCTCCGTGGTCTCTGGTTTTTCCCACAGTTCAAAGACATGGTGTGTGTGTACCCTGTGGTGGGTTAGCGCCCAAGCCAGAGTAAGTCTCTGTCTTGGATAGGCTCCGCGTATCTGTGACAGGGTCGGACTGACCATATCGGGCATTTTCTTGGTGGGGCTGACACCATTAAATCATTTATTTATTAATTTATTGGTCTGACCGGCCCATAAAACACGTGGATTGGCAACCCAACTGACACTGGGCTGGGCCAATCAACTTTGTTGAATATTACTTGTATTGAACACTACTTTGTTGGTATACACATTCATGGGAGTGCAAAGATGGGTGTTGTGTGTAATTGTATGTGGTGGGCCTTTCTACCCCAAAATGCCAGGGTGTTTTTTTTGTCCCAGTCCGCCCCTGCATGTGACCTTAGTGAGGATTGAGCAGCTACAGAAAGTGACTAAGTGAAAGTGAAAATTTCATCTGAAAGTGTATCTGCCCCATTTGCTGGGCATATGAGAATAAAACTCATGAATATCTAGATGAGCTTTCTGGTTTGGGTTGTTGTGCTGATGTTGAGCCTATATTTAAAGATCAGTATTGCATCAGTAGCAGCAATAACTAGACTGTATTTCTGCCAAAAATGCTGTGCAATTGAGTGGCCAAAAATGTTTGTGTAAAAAAACAAATCTGCTCAAATCTGTGGGGTATCGAACCAACACCAATTTTTTTTAAACTGTGTAATGGATGGTGTTCAGTTTCAAAGGCTATTACACTTCAGACATGTCTTTAAATTATTGATTGGTAGACTTTATCGAATACATTGGAAACTTTATAATACCTCTTTAAAATGCAAAGTCATGTAGACATCTCAGTCATCTCAGTCTTTAAATAAAATTTCTTCCAGGATGGTATTTAGGTTAAGGCAGTTTTCTCCTGGTTTTGGTTAGTTTGGGGAGTTAGGTAAGAACTTGTTTTATGTTTTTTTCTTTTGCAATTAGGTTGGGGAGATCAATGCTGGAGCTTAGTTAGGAGTGCTTTTGTTTATTATTTTGACCTGGCTGGCTTCTGATGTTTATATTACTTTAAAACAAATAAATACAAAGCAAATGCACATTTGGGTTTTTTGGCTTAATTATTCTTCTGTACTTCGCGTCCCATGAAGAAGTTACTCAAATCCCCTGGAGACAAAAAAGGGTGGATGCATTCCCAAACTGGAAGGCCTCAGTGATGTATCTGTGAATAGACTCTATTTTCAGTGTGAACTATGTGTCCTTAGGGAGTCGATGCAGTTCAATTTGTCAGGAAGGGAAAGATACTTTGATATTTTCCTTTTAAGGTAACATTGTACTTTTGTGAAAAGGAGTCAGACTTGCATTTCACCACTGTCATAGCAAGACCACGTATCTCCAAAAATTGTTTACAAGAAAAAGAAAAACATTCTTAGAAATAGATCAAATTAATAAATAAATAAATAAATTTTCTAGGTATTTCTGGATCATTTCAATTGGTATGTTCATCATGAAATTCCATTTTCAAATAATGCCAAAACATAAAGAATGAAAAAAATGGAGATACAAAGTTATATTCAAGCAATCAGTTGTTGTGTGTGATCTACTTTATCCATTACTTTATCCTTAAGTATATGCACCCAGACATTGCACCTTGCTCACATGGGTATGAGTCTATAGGTGAACTGTAAAACTAAAGATATAAAAATATTGGGTCATGTCCTTTATTGTATTTTGTGTATTGTATTTTGGTGGTGGGATGGGTGTTTTTTGTAAGTTCTTGTATTTCTGTTTCTTTTTTGTGTGATTAGGTTACATAGATTAACATTGGGGCTTAGTTAAAGGTGTTTTTGTTTATTATTTTGGCCTGGTCAGCTTCTGAAGCTTAAACCACTTTAAACCAAATAAATATAAAGCAAACGCATGTTTTGTTGTTTTGCACTATTATTTATTGTACGTTACGGTCTGATCTAGATCAGGCCGTAACAATAGTCATGATAACCCAACTATAATAATAGCAGCTCTGCTCAAAAACTGGTTTAGGGCAGTTGTTATATTGTTGCTAACCAAAAATGGGCGATGGCAGACAACCAAGACAAAAGAACATAAAAGCACAAAAGCTAAAGGAGGCCACTAGTATATTCACTGCCTTAAGCAATATGGTCATGTTTCAGGTTCACATTTCAGATTGAAATCCATGTTGGGTCAGTAAAGCTATATATATAGCTAGAGGACTGAGAACGAGTGACAATAATAGAAGCGGCCCCTGAAGTGTCACTGAATTACGCAGCAAAACCTTATTCCAGGTAAGGCAAGTTAGATCCATCATATGCTGTGCAAAATATTATAGGCTGAATGTTAAAATAGCAAGTCAGTCTTGAAAACCTAAAATGAAAAACAAAAGAAAAACATATTTCCCGTAGAAGTAGAGCAGATTAAAGTCACTTTGCATTTGAGATTTTTTTACATTTTGAGATTTGCTGGGACATGCTGTAATTTTCTGGGGGGATTCTGAGGGGATTACTTGAGTTTAAATGATAACCTTTTGATAGATAAACAAACATTGCTTTGAATGAAAATTTTATTTGCTAAGATTTTTTTCTGCAAAGTACACTGTATATTTTATATATGCTTACCCAATTGGCAATTTTTTGTTTTACATCATCTATCAATCAATTTCTCTCATCTTTGTTAGTTACCAAGATATTCTTAAAGGAAACCAATATTTATAGAGATTGAACTAATTCTGCTTTTGCATACATCTGTAACTTTTGGGAGTGGGATTTTGTTAAGTGGCTGCTGTTTTATTTAAATATGATATACC
>JBBPCY010000007.1:20469140-20508699 GCA_037974405.1 Brachyalestes nurse | reverse complement strand
TCTGTCTCTCTCTCTCACTGTCTCTCTCTCTCTGTCTGTCTCACTCTCTCTGTCTCTCTCTCTGTCTCTCTGTCTCTGTCTCTCTCTCTCTCTCTCTCTTTCTCTCTCTCTCTCTGTCTCTCTCTCTCTGTCTCTCTCTCTCTCTCTCTGTCTCTCTCTCTCCTTCCCTCTCCCTCCCTCCATCTAGATGGTAATCAGCTAAGTGCAATCACTTCATCAGTAAAGGAGCTCATTGAGTCAGACTCAGCACCTGTTTAAAAAGCCTCCAGACCCCATCAGACTCTGTTATTACAGCTCAGCCCTCATCGCTCAATCACTCAGCATTATTCAGCCAGTCTTCTCCATCTTCTTCCTTTTTCTCTCTCTGCCTCTCCTTCTCTCTCATCACTTATCAGTAGTAGAACCCTACGGATTCTATTTTCATGCTTTCTTTAAAGAGTTTTGATGGCTTCCACCCTCTGTATTCCCCCGTAAATGGCATGGAATCGCATGAAATTCCTAATTAACTGCCTTGCTTTAATGTCTTGTGTGTCTGCTTTAAAGGGCTCATATCATGGAAAACCTAATTTTCCCTCACTTTTTTGAGTTACGAGTTTGGTGTAGTGTGTAAATACTAAGTTTCCAAAACATCGTTTACCCGCCAGTCTATAGCATCACACATTAACTGCAAAAACAGCCTGTTTTAAATGTTCAGCTTCCTATTTGCCTTTTCAGCCTATCGGGATTTAATCCTTTCTACTCATAAAAAGGCTCATAAGTTATAAGGAGTGTTTCACCCTGTGCTTCCTTTTTAAATGAAGTTATTTTCTCAGTTGGGAAATGGTCGTTGGTAAAAATGAATAGTAACTGAGGAGTCCCTTTGATAACACTCAGTCTTAAACTTGGCAGTGTTTTCTGTTTACACTCATTTAAACAAAGTGCTGGAATTGTGCACTGAGTTTCCCAATTTCTGTTCATTATTCCTGAGAGTTGTAGATAAGGGTAGTTTTCATTTTTTAATTGATTGCATTGTATATGCTTAAATATTAGGGATACCCCTTTACAATAAGACTACCCTTATAAAGGGTTTATAAATGATTTATAATCAGGGTATAGACAGTTTATAAATCATTAATAAGCAGTTATAAACAAGTTGTCATACATTAATGCAGGCTCACTATTTGGAAGATCTCAGATCTTGCTGGTTGCTTATCTTGTCCCTTTCTCCAGCAGAATGTTAAACTGTCAGCTTCATCAGGTATTTATACAGGCTACTACCATTAAAATCACAAATAGTGAGCCTGCATCAATGTATGACAACGGTTATAACTTATTTATAACTGCTTATTAATGGTTCATTAACTACAGTCTAATAAACAGCCTGATTATAAATGATGAGTAAATCCTGTATAAAGGTAGTCTTATTGTAAAGTGCTATTATGACACTAGTCCTTTTTAACCTTTGTAACGGTGGAAATTTCGACCCTTAATTAGTAGCTATTATTATTTTTTTGTTCATCAGCGTATGTTTTTCACCGTGTTTGTTTGTTGGTGCGTCCCAGGTGATGGTGGATAACTCCGACTTCACCCCGTCCCAGGTGGGCTGCCTGTTTACTTTCCTCGCCCGCCAGCTGGCCAAACCTGACAACACCCTCTTCGTCAACAGGAAGCTGTTCGATCAGGTGACTCTTGTTTTTCTGTAGTGAATTTTATTCGTGATTCGCAACATTTCCCCCCCTCCCGCACCCCCCAGTCTCCAGGCTACAGTCATGACACGTCGTGGTTTAGCGGAAACAGTGCAAGGCTTCTGCAGAAGGTGTTAATGTGCTGACAACACGAAGACAATTAGCAGCTCCTGTAAAAATAACTCTGTTCTATCAGAGGTGTGGAGCAGCTCCCACAGGCCGAAAGTGACGAGATCGCGCTCGGAGCCGAGAGGTGTTGCGAAATCAAACCGCCTACGGATGACATTAGTCGTAAATCTGATGATCTTGTTTGCACTTTGTTGTTGTTATTTGTTGTTGCCTTCACTTGGCCTCAAGCCATTC
Source organism: Brachyalestes nurse (assembly GCA_037974405.1). Taxonomy (NCBI): domain Eukaryota; kingdom Metazoa; phylum Chordata; class Actinopteri; order Characiformes; family Alestidae; genus Brachyalestes; species Brachyalestes nurse. The sequence goes on along the minus strand of JBBPCY010000007.1, from coordinate 20,506,672 downwards.
GTGTTTACAATATTGAGCGGTTTTGGCTGGTTTTATTAAGTTTGAAAAGATCCTAACAACTAGAGGCTAAATGCACACATGTAAGGATCATTAATTCATAATGGGCAGTTTTTCCAAGTGAATTTTCATGCATGACTATAATTTTCCTTTTAAGAATGAATTTATTGGGGAGTCACCGGTACATTTTGAAAACAGCCGTTTTGATTAAAAAATTTAATGTTGATAGAAATTTGAGGTATATCTACAAACATCGTATTGCTGTGGTCAGTCACCCTAACATTGAAACCTTGGATGTTTTCCATACAAACTGGCCTAACCTGAATGGCAAAAGGGTGTTTGGCTGTATTTTTTTATCTAGAAATTTGGTTCTTGCTTGTGTGCAGGTTCTGGAGTTCTTGTGCAGTCCGGATGATGATTGCAGACACACAGAGAGACAGCAGGTAAAAATAAATTGTCAAAACAATATTAATATTCTCTTTTTCTTATGATGCTCAATTTGCAGCACACATTACAATTCTAAGTTTGAGTTTAATTAGACTGCAGCCTAGTAAAGTAGTGTACAGTAGGAACGTAGAATTTGAACAATTTTTGTTTATAGAAATGGGCAAAAATGTAAACTGTACACACACACACACACACACACACAGTCACGCACACATAAAACACACCCATAAACTAAACTTCTTCCTTTCCTAACACAACTCATACACACTGATCTGTTCTAACAAACAATTTACACCCAACTGCCTCTGTAAATATCCTTTATTTATTATTTACAGCACATTCTTTGTCCTGCTGCTGCTATTATTTGCACAGTTATTGTCTATTTCTCTCTACCTCCATTCTGCATTTTTGCACACCTTACATTATCTGTTATAATACTGTTTTCATTCAAACCCTAAATGTTGTCTTGCCGTGTTTTTTGTTGCTCGTTTGTTGTTGCACTCTTTCTTGCTCTCTTTACACTCTGTGTGTTTTGTGGTGGTCTGTTTTTGTGGGTCTGTTTTTGTTCTTGTGTTGCACCATGGTCCTGGAGAAATGTTAAATGTACCTGGCTGAAGTGACGATAAAACCTTCTTGAATTGAGTTGACTGTATAAACAGTACTGAAACCTCTGTACTTTTTCCAATTTTATAGGTAACACCACCAGACCCCACATAAATAAGTGTCAGATGAATTGGTGAGAAAAGGTCCTGTCTCTTACAGATGAAGGTGTTTTTGTTGTAGGTGCTGCTGGAGTTACTCCAGGTGGGGGGCGTGGTCCAGTTTGACGAGGGGCGGCTCCTTGCCCTGGCAGAGAAGGCAGAGTTGTAAGTGTTTGACCAGACAGAGCGCAAGTAAACAAATCCTACAGCTCAGACATAAACTGTGTCTACTGACTCTTGTATTTTCTTCAGAATGTGTTTAGCTATCGCTGAAACTCCAAACCATCTACAAATATCTAATGGGAGCTACTGTACACTACAGGCTGGAGGTCAATTCAGGAATGAACTCACCAATTCCAGTTCAAACAAGAAAATGGAATTCAAACTATTTGGAATTGGAATTGAATTGGAACAGCAGAAAGTAAAAAAATAAGTTCAGTGAAATTCTGCCGAATTCCACGTATAACTGTTTCTGTGCGTGTATTTGGGATTACAAGTACACTGGAACTTTAATCACGGTGAAAAGACCCAGGAATAGGAAAAACTGCTGATGGATTGTAAGTAATTAAACCATAGAACTGTACGTTAACGACTGATAAAGGATGACTGACACCGGTCATAAGAATCTGAATGTACTGTTTATACCTGTATATTTTTACTGTTTAATGAGATAAATGCAACATGCGTCCTAATTGGCTTTCAATTATTCTTAATTGGCTTTCGTTTATTCTTAGTTGGCTTTCGTTTACATTTTAGTTCATTCCACCTTGCATGGAGCTCGGGGAAACACTGTTTTATTTTAATACGGGAATCTGTTGTCAGGGGCGTTAATTGTGCTGGAGAACACGTGCATCTATCAAAGTTCATATTATAACTGATTTGTGAAATGGACATTTTTAATGCGCATTGCTTTTTCTTCAATATTTCTTTATGTATTTGTTTGAATTCAATTCTGTTTCCTGATAGTCCAATTCAGTTCCAATTCCACTTCCCTTCAGCTGCATGCAATTCTAATTCCAATTCTAATTGTAGGAAGTAAAAAGGAATTTACCATCATATTCTTAATTCAGTCCATAAATGATCCCAACCTTGGAACACTAACATACACATTAACTGTGTCCAAAAGTCCCTAGACCTCATCCACGGTTTCTTCAGAATTCAAGCCTATTGATTTGTGGTCCCTCTTTGCTGCATCAGCTTCCGCTTCTACACTTCTGAAGTAGACTGTATGTTGGAACATTGCTGTTAGGATCTGATTGCCTTCAGCCTCGAGAGCATTAGTGAGGTCAGGTACTGATGTTGGGTGATTAGTTCTGGATCACTAACTTCACTCCAGCTCATCCCAGAGGTACTGGATGGAGCTCCATCTCTCCAGTGAACACAGTTCTACTGATCCACCACCCAGTGCTGGGGGGCTTTAGACCCCTCTAGATGAGGATTGGCGTTAAGGATGCTGACCTTGGGTTCATGTGCGGCTCCTCAAGTGTGTTGTTTTGTTAATGTCTTTCTGTGGTAGTTATACAACCAGTATCAGCTGAACTCAATTATTAGAAGAGCTGTCTGAGTACTTTTGGACATGTGGTGTATATTAGCTATATTATCACTCGTAACTCTGACATGGTGACTTCAAAGGAGTAGAAAAGAATATTTGCTTCAAATAGAGCAAGTAAAACAGTGTTTGAGTTGTATGTATGCAAAAGTTTTGGCACCCCAAATAACATCATTTGATTTTTTTTTCTTTTTTAAAGCATCCTCTTGTACTGTTTATGTACTGAATATAATATATTGAGAAAAACACGTTATTAACATTTATTACAGGGGGTTCTCAAGTTACGACAGGGAACAGTTTCTACGACAGTGATGTAACTGGAGTTTTGGTGTAAGCTGAAACAAACCCTAGCCTAAGTTAATAACCAATCCTAACATAGTTGTAAAGTCTAACAACACAATAAAAAAAAATGACAGAAAAATGAGTGTAAAATGTGGTTCAGAAACCGTGATAAAGGCAAAAAAAGTCACCAAACAAAGTAACACAAACACCTGCGTTTAGATAAGCGTCCTCCCTCACTCATACGGCGCGTTACTGCGTATTCTGCGTATTCTTCCGCCGCGCACCACTGAACTAGTTTGTCTACGTAAATTTTTTTTATCAACATTATTACAAGTTATGGCAAGTAACTGCTATGGGATATATACACACTTTATCATGCAAAATGCCATATTTAAGGTTGTTCGCTGTATAAGTGTATTTATTTTACTTATTAAATCACCAAACACTTTGACGGGGAGTTGTTAAAACCTTTGCATGCGACTGTAGCTTCAGCACTGAGCTGTAATTTTTCTCATGATAAAAAGAAGACAGAAAAGAAGTGATAAAACCACGTTTACATGTACTGTCTTATTGGACTGATTATTGAAGCAGTGTTACATTTTATCTCTCAGACTAATTGCTGTACATTCAGTTAGCTTCCATTAACCTCGTTTAACATGTTGTGTATAATTAGAGGCCAATTAAGTGAGAGTCGAGGAGTATTGCTGTCCTCAAGGTGACGAGTGCATTCAGAGTGAAAGTTTACTTTCTTCTTCTCATCTCCTTCTGTCTGCTTCCTTTTTCTCCCTCTTTCTCGCTTTCTCCTTCTCTTCCTCTTTTTTCTCTCTGTTTATCTCTTTTTAATAACTTCTTTTTAACTATTTTTCTTTCTCTCTACTTCTCGCTTTTTCTCTTTTCTCTGTCCTTCTGTCTTTCTGTCTAACGCACGCAGTTGTTTCTTTTCGTTCTTCCACATTTTCTTTTTTTCTTTCATTGTCTTACTTATACGCTCTCTTGTGTTCTTTCAATCACTCTTTTTCTCTATCTCGGTTTCTTCTTTCTGTTTCTCTTGCTCTCACTTTTTTATGACTCTCTCTCACTTATTATTCTCTCCCCCACCTCTCTGTCTGCCTCCCTACAGTTATCAGATATGTGAGTTTATATATGAACAGAGACACCTGTATGATCGAATCATCGATTGCTACTTAAAGGACCCTTTAAGAAAGGTAAGACCCCCCCACACCCATTCAATTTCCATAATTCAGCTTTAATCCCATCTGAAAAGCTCTCTAATACCTCAATGTTCCCTTTTCCATGGCACCAGGAGGAGGTTTATAACTACATCCATAACCTCCTGTCCATGCCTGGATACACCCCAGAGGAGAAGCAGATCGCATGGAACAAGTCCCTGCAGCACGTTAAGGTCAGTGGCTTTCAAAAATATGCACAGTTCCCTCAAAATTCTTATAATTTATGTAACACCCCACCCTGGCTGTTTATGTAACAGCCTGGTTTCGTGTTTTGTCCGAAATGTACTTCTTAAGCTTTGCACGGGAGCTACAAGGCCGGCCTCACTAATGACGCAATGTGGAATGCAATCAAATCCAACATCTAGTGTAAAGCCTTTCCAGACATGGGTCTACTAACGTTTGGACATGTAACGTAGATTTCAGTACAGCAGACCAGCCAACATTTATTCTTAGTGAGAAGTTGCATTCAAGACAGAAATAGGGAATTTCAAGGTGTCATGGTGGATTAGCTGATTGGCTGAGGGACTATTGTTGAAGATTCTGATCGTTTGTCAGAGTTACTGTATTTTCTTAAGATTGTCTTGCAAAATGTATTTTCTGCAAATTTTTTGAATGTTAAAAATTACCCTTGTAATAAATTGCATATTTTTACTTCTAGTTTAGAGTTTATAATTCATTTATAAATGTGTATTCTTGTCATCTGTAAAATTTGAAGCCACGACATCTCATCTCACGGTATACATGAATATAGCTGAGATGACAAAGTTTACTTTGGCTTTGACTTCTTTTTTGCAGGAACTGGTTAGCATTAACCCGGCTAAAGCAGCCGAGCTGGTGGCCGGACACTTCTCCAGTGAGGTGGAGCCTATTATCTCTGCACTACAGGTCAGTCTCTCATCATTTAGTGCCCAACAGTAAGAATGTCTAGTGCTACCAGATATCTGTTATAAATGTACTGACCAGAGAATACTGACTAAAAGAGCTTTGTTTGTCCTCAACCCTTCTATATTTGAAGTATAATTTTGTTATACTTCATGTTATCTTTATATCTTCTAACTCTTCTTCCAGTGTGAATTGTGTATGTGTATGTATGTGTATGTATGTGTATGTATGTGTATGTATGTGTGTGTATGTGTGTGTATGTGTGTGTGTGTGTGTGTGCGGTTGTGGAGAGAGAGAGAGAGAGAGAGAGAGAGGGCGAGAGTGTGTGTGTGTGTGTGTGTGTATGTGTGTGCATGGGGTTGGAGAGAGCGAGAGAGAGAGAGAGAGTGTGTGTGAGATTGTGTGTGTGTGTGTGTGTGTGTGTGTGTGCGTGCGTGCGGTTGGAGAGACAGAGAGAGAGAAGAGAGAGAGAGAGAGTGAACGTGTGTGAGTGTGTGTGTGTGTGTGTGTGTGTGTGTGCGCGAGCGTGCGTGTTTAAGCTCAGTCAGTCCCGTGTCTGTTTAACAAGTGGGTCACTATAGTGCAAAGTATTTCGTTTCTCGCAGGTTTAGTACGATCCTTGAAAACTCTCCCGTCTTCCAGCTCTCGCCATAAATTCATCAGCAAATGACAAATTATGAGCCGTCTCTTTCTGTAACTCTGGATCTCCTGGGACTATTATGGCAAATGAGGGGTCTTTGAAAAGCTCTCATCGAGCCCTACTTGACTGTGAAGTTTCACGGAGATTGGTGGTTGCCCCGCCTAGAAAAGCTGCAGCACGTTCCGTGAAGGACAAAAGTATTGGGACACTCTGGCGAGGCTAAAACAGTTTGGCTTTTTCTTCTTTGAGTCAGAAGAAATTCCAAACTGCTGATATGTTGGCAAGTCTCAGGCGCAGACACTCTTATCATGTGATGCATCTTCTCGCGTTATGCACGTCGCAAATCACGTTATGCCACCTTTTTTATCGGATTACGTCTTTTAGTCCTTCCTGATTTCCGATCCAGTAATTTAGGTCAGGATCGGACCGATACTGATCCAGAATATCGGATCGGCTCATCTCTAATTCTATGTATCAATATTGAATCTTGTTTAAGGCAAAACCTTAGCTTAATGCTATTTTGGAATCTATTTGTACTAGCTATGGAGACATTCTCTGAATAGACCATTCTCTGAGTTAACCTTAAAGCACTTTTGTAAGTTGAAGAAGAGCACCTGCTAAATGTCATAGGTGTCAAGAAATAATATCTGCTCAGCGGTGGTCCTGTGGTTGTCTCTTTCGGTTGATGGACAGGGTAGAAAGCTGCTAATTTACTGTGCAGCAAGAGATGAGCCCCAGTCCATAACTGCAAATTATATAGCAGGCACTTCTGATAAAATGCCTAATAATTATTTAATTATTATGGTGCACATGGCATATCTCCTTGTATATGGTAGATGTACATAATGTACATAATAGCAAACCAACGTATATTCACCCATTTACTCGATGATACAGACACCAAATGTAGAGCCACAAGCCTCTACTGACAAGAATAACATTTCCATTCTCTGGAAGCTGCCCTGAACACATCCTTTCAAGGGCAGAGTACTGTACCTGAGAAACAGTCTCTTGGGCTGTACTGATCTGCAGAGTGGTGCCCAGCACTTCACTGTAGGTGTAAATAACCTTTCACAAAGCTTCACAGAGGCAGAGCCGGTATCATGCTGGGAGCCCTGAAAGGTTTGAAGTGAATGCTCTTTTAAAACAGAGTGTTCCCTTTTCATGCAAGAAAACACTGTATGTTCTATAATTTCGCTGGAAAGTTTAAGGCACAAAGTCATCAGCTGCAATTATTATTTGACACAGCTCCTTAGCTGAGGGACCAGGACAGGGTCCGCAGACAGATGACTCTCATGGGATACAGTAATTGGCAAGCTAATACAAATACAGGGAGTTCATCTCCTACTGCTAAGGTGCAATCAGTGCACTCAGTGGGATAATGACACTGAACATATAAGGCCTTTTCTTGCTGGCCTGTGTTCACAGAAAGAGCAAGATATTGAAACCATGGACAAACAAATAAAAAAGAGTGGTATTTTTCCTCTGATATGAAGCTCAGTCTTCTGAAAGCCCCCTATCTGCTCAGTTACAAGCCATTTGATGTCGGCCAAAAAATATAAACAGAGCAGGCAGTGAGGAAAGTGAAGCCATTCAAACAACAATCTTCGAGTTCAAATCAAGACAAGAAGTCCTGCACTTTATCAATTCTTTAACCCTTAGAAGCACAGCAATAACACAATGAAATGTAATTTCATGCAATTTCTGATGTAGTTCATGTAGTTTCAAACTCTGAATAAGTGTGGAACTCTGAAGATAATGCATATGAGACACTGTGACACCAGATCAGCTTCAGGAACTCCGTTAATCAAAGAAAACATTGCGTTCTAGATGTCCAAATTACAGTCTGAATTATATCCCTGTCAGCAAATCTTTTGGACATGATGGAATGAAATTAGCAGCGAGAACAGAGTGACACAGAGTGACAGTCACGGTCCCAGGCTTGTTTGATGTCAGGGAGATTCTACAAAAATGAAATGATTTTCTCTTCGAGCCAAGAACCATTTAGGATCTTTTATTTTTAGGAGTGTAGACTTGCTAGTTGAGCTGGACTAATGGCATGGCTGTGCTAGGACCCACAACATAGCAGCCCATTAATAATGCAGTGTTTTTCCACAGGTCTGTGTAGCTAATAGGGGTCAGCTCGGCTAATAAAAGGCAAGAGCTGTGATTTAAGGCTTGGGCCAGCCAAGGATAGAACAGTCACCAAATATTAATAGCCCCCCTGATTAATACATATAAGCGAACTTTGGTACAGATGCAACATAAGCAAAGAAACGGCAGGGGACGGTGAGACATGAGGTGTGTCATTAATACAGACACTGAGTGAAGAAGGTGCATTTGTGTTGACTTGGGTATACACGTATTACGAAAAAGAAACCATACAGGGCATATTACTGTTGTCAGAACATTGAGTGCATTCATACTGCACACTCAGTCCTGGAATTATTAAGATCCCCAATAAGCAGTACTCATTTGCATGTGCAACGCCGGAGATTATGTAAGCAATTAGAGCATGTTTTGAGGGTGATTTTCAAATGATCATTGCAGAGACGCTGACATGTCCATAAAGTTGGAGAAAACAATATTTTAAAGAAGTATTTGAATGTGCTCAATAGCTATGGCAAGTGTAATAATATATAATATGATAAGGCCATGAGGAAGATGTATAAGTGCAATTCTTGTTTTTTTTCATGCAAGCAGAGCTACACAAAGGCATGGAGGGCTCTTAAAGCCTCCTGTGATATCACCTGCCACACGCACCATGAATGGTTACTTGCAAAATGCCAAGGGTCATACCAACAGTGAACTATTGTAAATAAAGTAGTTTTAACTGTTTGTAGCAAATAGAAATATATAAGGGCCAACAAAATGCCACTCTGGCTTTTTCAGGTTTACTAACTGCAGGTACTGAATTCATCTTTTGCACTGACTCCTCCATGTATTTTACAGCCTTTGGAAAAACACCTAAAATTGCATATCCATTAATGCAAACAAGCAAAACAGTACAGCTCTTTCTCTTTTACTTATTTGAAAGCTCCTTCACAGGCACTGATTGTAGATCAGCTTGCAGGTACTGTCAAGTTGGTATCTGTTCTTATACACACAAATCTGAAGTAAATCATGGTGCCATTCAGTGTTTCAGCTAGAGCTGGCCTTTTTGTTTTTTTGTTTCCTGTTTTTCATACTTTGCCAAAAAAGTTAAAAATGACAGAATGAACCAGCAAGAAAGCACTGCCAACAATGCTATACAATATTACAATACACATTGTACTATATATTCAGATATTTTCATTTTTATTCAATCAGGAAAAGCAAATCAAACAATAGGGGGGAAAGTGTAGAAGGTAATGCTATATCGGGCAAACATCCAGTTAGCTCATAGTTACCATGCTGTTTTAATCTGGCAATGAGACATGATAGGTTGTTGTTTACAAGCTCTGTATAATCAGTTTAAATCTATGCTCTTTTATGACACAGGCAACCAGCCAGTTTTCTTGAAATATTGAATATGTAATGTGATGTGCTCAGTACAGTGCTTTGGTATTACAATACAGAATAGTGCTACATTTACATTATTTAGCAGATGCTTTTATCCTAAGAGACTTCCATTCCTTAACTACAGGGGGCAGTCTCCCTGCAGCAACTTGGGGTTAAGGGTCTTGCTCAGGGACCCAGTGGTGGTAGGCTGAAGGTAGGATTCAAACACAAGACCTTTTGGTCCAGAAGAAAGTATCCTACCCACTAGGCCACCACCACCCCAGTGTGGGTTCACTTCACTGCATTATAGTTCTGCAAGCAACCCAAAGACCTTCCAGGGTGCCAGCTTTAAATTCTATTCGCACCGAAATAGCTGAACTGGCATTTAGCCAGCATGTCCTGACAGGTCTGCTGCATCACTCCATTTATTTTGCCTAAAAGAAAAACAAACAGCACTCTTGTCCCAAAGCACTACATAACAGCTCATACACAAACTCAAAAAATAGGTACTTTACTGGCTATGATGTTCATGCCTTTTTGTTACATTGATACAATTTGATTGCTGTTTTCCATTAACATGAAAAAAGTGCTAAATATTAAGGCAATGACCTATTATTCATTGGCTTTGTTTACATGCTGACAGATGTTAGAAAAACACTGATTATGCAATTCCATATCTGTAGTCTAATTCGGTTCAACTGTATTTTTTTAGAACTGTTTGGGACATTGTCCTGAAGCTCAAAAAAGTGCTATTTGCTAATTATTTGCTAGTTGTCCTTTTTTAACAGCAAAGTCTCTGTGCATGGTTACACGGCCATCATGGCCTGAACTTTGTGCTAAGAGTTCAGGATCTCAGATCGCTGACTAGGATAGAAAAATTAAAAAATGGTGATGGGGGTGCTGGTTCTCTGCCAAACTGCCAAGAGTTGCCAAGAGTTAAAAGTTAATCGAAACAGTGCGGCTGGAGGAAAGATTGTGAATGAGATTCAGAGTGTATCTGCATTACAATAAGTGAATAGTAGAATTGTATTGAGGGTTTTTTTTTAAATAAAAATATAGTCCATAACAGGTTGTGTATTACTTCTCTAGAAATGTAATGTAATTATATTACTAATTACTTCCTGACAAAAAAGGAATTTGTTTACTCATAATCTATACTACCTTAACTGCTCTCTAAAACTCTCCAAAAACCCACACAAATCTGAACCAGTACAGGATTACACTGACACATTGCTCATGAAGTTTTCATGAGTAAAAGTTTTTTTTTTTTTTTTCCAAGCTCACATTTGTTGCACTGCCCATATTTACAAATGAAGCATATTTAGTTGTTGCAGGTAGCACAAGTGCACATACATTTTGAGGACAGGCACATACAGTTTACACATGTTTTGTAGGCATCACATGTCACAAATACTGTTCTTTGAGAGGCACATGAATAACACACATAAAGCATTTCTTACACATGTGATCATTAGAATTTTAACTGTAATTCATTAAACCACATTGTTAAATGACAAAATGACTACATTACATGTTATTTAGTACCACATCAAAGGGTTGGTTTTCATAATGGGCACAACATAAAATATCAAAAATATGCATTACGTGATTCTGATATGACACTAATATTCTACAATTTTAAAGGCTTTAACTTATTTGTAAGAGGCTAGAAAAACCCAGCAAATTCAGTCAATTTAGTATCATTTCCAGTTGATTGGTACTTATATTTTTTCAGCATCAGGAAGCAAAAGCACATTTAACAGAAAACTACTCAGAAACCTCAACAACTGAATATCAGATTCTTGTATTTCTTTCTTATGTGTCCAAAATTGTTCTGTATTATGGGTTCAATAATGAATTGAGAAATATGTGAGGCAGCTGAGGTGTGTGTGAGAAGCTGCTTGTGTGAATGTTAGTATCTCGTTAAAGGTGAAAAAAATGAGAGTGGCAAAGCCGTAACTAGTTGGGTTTAAGACTGGAAGGAAGGATAAAGTGGCATCAATTGATAGTTAACCAGCAGAAGAGCACACAATAGTAAATATAACTGCACAAATTAAACACTGATAGAATTCAAGGATGGGTTTTATATTATATTATTTAGTTATGCTAGACGTTTGTGTACATTTCTGTTAGATAAAAGTTTCTTGCTTTCTCATTATGCTGAAAAATGAATGAGCTGAACTTCAGCAAGAAATTAGATCTATATAGGATGGTCTCTGACTTTAGGTGGAACCATCTCAGACAAGTAAATAGGCAACATACAAATGTAGTGACTGTCATAAAATGTTTTTAAACGTCTGGTATCATTGAATAGAAACACTTTTTCCAGGTTATTACGTACTCAGTTTTACTAGTCACCAAAATGCCCGTACTTTGAAAAGCACATTTTTTGTTTGTAGATGTGCATATGCTCCTGAAAAGTACAATAGTGGTGAGTGTGAAGCGGTATGAGGTAACAGACGAATGCCCTGTTTCACTCTCACCTGGTACACTTCTCCTGTCAAACTGATTCACCTCTGCTTTGAGGATGTGCACTTTTCTCTGACCCACATGTGTGAGTAGTCTGTCAGCAAAATATCACATGGTGAGTTTATTCTGTTCTAAGCGTAAGTTTGTGTGTGTGTGTGTGCGTGTGTGTGTGTGTGTGTGTGTGTGCGCGCAAGTGTATCTGTGCACCCATCCAACAAGACATGTAGTTCTAAAGCCCCTAGTCTTTTCTCGCAGTGTCCTTGGGTGACATTGTGAACATACGGTCTTGGTAAAATAGGGAAGCCATGCGTGTGGCTGGCCACTGAGCCATGATTAGCACATGTTGAAGTGAAGCAGAAACAGCAAGAACATGTCAGAATACTTTCCTTACAATCTCTCTCTCTCTCTCTCTTACTCTCTCTCTCATCTCATCCCACAGGCAGATGGTATGAACTGTGAGCCACTAAAGCAGCCCAAGTTTTCATTCTCTGTCAATTGTTTTGCCTGCTTTTGATTCTCCTGCAGCTCACTTCATGCTGATCAAAGTTTCCCTGTTCAGTCAGGCTGAAACACTCCATGGATTTAAAATGAGTTGGTTTTCATATAGGGACATATGAACTGGAAAGTCAAAAGTCTATTTTCAGTCTTTATCAGTGTTTACATATTAAATAACTTTTCTTATTTTACCAAAGACCAAGGAACAGCTTTAGCCGTACCATTAATAAATAATACATATTTGCACCATATGAACCAAGAGATATGGTCCAAGACAAAACTTTGGAAGTCTACTGGCTGTGATGTATGTTCATAAAGCCGGATATCTATGTGTTTTAAAAATAGATTGCCTTAATAGAGTCTTTTGAAAAGCAGCAGAAACATTGTTTTGTATTTTTTGACAGCATTTGAAAATGATTAAGGATGCTATTTTTAAACACAGCTTTTTGGGGGGAAAATAATTGCAGAATTGCAGTTGGATGTGTATATTTGTCTCATGGTAGTCACTGGGAGGCCTTTGTTTTTGGGATGTGTTAGGATTTTGTGAGATTAGCTTTAGAGTCGCTTGGTATTTGCGGTGATATTTATGCTGGCAGACAGGTCTTCAGTAGAAGCTGAGAGAATGACAGGCTGGGTAAATGGCGCCATCACTGCACTTATCCACACACTGCTCCCCAGAGACACACAGCAGATCTGCTAGTGTTTGCAGAACCCTGTGTGTGTGTATGTCCGCTGAATGAACACACACTTGTATTGTACTGTGCAGTGTGCAAGTGTTGGCGGTGAGCTGAGAGCCTGTGATAGAGGAGCACAGTGTCCCCTGGCTCACTCCATTGCCTCCTAAGATGAGCCTGTCCAGCCCGCACACCCTGCTGACCACAGTGATGGATTGGCCTGCTAGGCTGTGGCCGGCCTAAAGACTGGCTGCTGCGCAGAATCTGTGGTGAGCACCATGTGCTGGCAGAAATCATTACCGGTGGATGTCTGACTGTATGGCCAATTACTTCAGCCATAGGTAGGCATGCCTCTCCTATATCATGTATTGTGAAGGTGGGGAGGTATGATGCTACGTAAAACATATTATAAACATTATACAGAAATTATGCATTTTTAGTTTACACAACATCGCTGTTGCGGAAAAGTTTTCTTTCGTAATTACTTTACGGAACTGTATAGAAGAAACATGTAAACATACATTAGATGGAATTGCATTTCTGCCTAATCCAAACAAAAGACAAAATAAAGTTGTTCAGAGAAGCTTACTGACAGTGGCGGTGATAGGAATCAGCAGTCCCAATGTTAAATACAGTCATTTTATTTACTATCCAACATAATACGTGAACCTATACGTACATTTTTAAGTGTAACGTTAATATGTAAATATGTGGTAATTGTGTGGTAAAAAATATGCATTCTGTTTTGCCTTTTAATGCTATTTGCGTATCTTGCAGTTTAATTCAGATATTTCAAAATATATTTTAAATACCACCAATGTAATATATTGTTTTACCTGCATTGCACAGCAAAAGTGAACACTAATGACCACACTGTCAATTAGTTATATAATCTTTTAGCTTTGGCAAAACAATTTGTTTGTGTTGTGATCATGATGTCACCCTCCTTTGAATTCCAGCAATAAATGAAGAGTTAAAAGGTAGCTCCGGCAAAAGATCATCTGTAAGTGCTCACGAGGAACAATACCAACAAAAGCTTCTTCTAGAGACTGCGTCTGCACAGCATGTGTGGAACTCCACTGTGTGGGGGACGCACTCCAATCTAGTGCTGCATGGAGCCCAGTGATGAGGACGGGCGACCAGGCCAGCCCTTTCTCCCTGCTCACCGAGATTAATGGCACTGGGCCTGCCAAAATGGGTCACCCATGCAAGAGGGTTAGTGTGTGTTTGTGCCTGTGAGTGTGTGTACTGGTTGGTGGTGAGGGCTGGTGGTGGTCGTAGATGAGTGTGTGGTGAAAATTACGTTCAAGCAACAATTCAAAAATCTAATTTATGCAATTTTCTCCAAATGAAGTCAATCAGCCATGACATGTTTGGTGTCCAAAGACACTTAAGGTCTGCACTGAGACTTGATCTAGCCAGCAAGCCTACATCATTGCACACTTGGCTCAAGTCACACTAGTAAGGGGGTTCTGACAGAAACAGATTTTTTTCAATTCTTTAGTCTGTTTTTAGGACACTGGTGAATTAGTGCCAACTGTATCTAACTCATGATTATCTTCCATCATTTCACCATCATCTGTCATCTCCTGTAAAACGTTCATTTAAACACACTGCAAGGACTGCAGCTGACAGCCGACACGCACATGCATTATGTGTCAGTGTGAAAAGTAGAAGTATAGTCGAAGCTGGCAGCAGTGTAAAACACTTCAGTGTATAAAGTTAAGAATATATTATTTAAACGTTTCAAACTTTGTGTCTAAACCCAGTATGGCACTCTGTGCTGCCTAAAAACATAAATCTACAATATAAAACATGCAATTAGCTTATGGTCATAATTCAATGACGGAGTAAAAAAGTACATGAAATGGGATTTAATTTTTCATTTTATGTTAATATATCAGAGCATCTTCAGAGCTCTTCAGAGCATTTTGTCATAGCATTTGTTTCTTACTGTCAATATGATAATTATTAGAATTATGATTTCTTTAAAAAGTGTGGTGATGAAACACTGCTCCTTGCACAGGCTACTCCCTCTTGAGAGTGTCGTTTGCTTGCATTGCTCTCTTTCTTGCTGTCTTTTTTTTATTATTATTTATTTTGTTTATTTTGGCCTGGTGCACAGAAGCATGGACACAGTCATTAAACACTAGTAATGTGTGGTGTGTTGTGTCTTTGTGCAAAGAGTTTGAGACAACAAAGATCACCTGCAATGCACATCTACCTTAAAGTGAACCCTAGCTTTCATAACTTTCGTGGGGCACTCATGCTGGCTTGTAGTTTTTTGTTCAGGAATGGTGGCTGGTAAATGACGACTCGCCTAGTAAAAATTAACTATGCGTCCCATAGTTAGTACAATCTTGAGAAGAGGTTATAAGCTTCCATTACTTGTATGCTACATTAATCTCATAAAACTGTAGAAGTAAATTTAGACCTAACATCCCAACTACATTTGCAGAAAGAAGGGGGTCAGCCTAGCATTTTACTACACACAGTACTCATGAACTTCAACAATAGTAATAACAACAGTGTGCCACCCCTTTAAGCAGCTGCACGCCACTGGCCATATTTATGCAGATACACACACACACATTTTTACGTACACATGCACATGCAAACACCCTCACACATGCATAAAAGGATGCCAGGCGGCCAACAGTGGGGAATAGAGATCAGCTGTATGAAAATGATTCACCAGCACACGTACGTAAATCAGAGCATGGGGCGAGAGAGTCGACACAGAGATTTTAAAAAAAAAGATGAAGAGGAAGAGCAGCAGGTTGTGTTAAACAGCAGGTCCCAACATAAAGGGCATCGGTGACTCTGAAAGGGCATGCGTGCCATCAGCTGTTAAATATTGCGTGGCTACAAAACCGCTTCTGGCCATTAGGCTCTACGCTCATTAACCTACCAATGGAAATTAGTCTCGCTAAACAAATTGATGCCAGACCTGCATTAGCAGCCCCTCTATTTCACATTTGTTAAACGTTAGAAGGATGGAGCTCTGCTATATATGCACTCAGTATACATTACACAAATATTTAAACTGAATTGCAATGTGAATTATAAGTGAGACATAATTAATTTCATTTGTATTCTACACAGGGTAGTAATGTTGTGTGCAATAAACCATCGTCTGATCGTGTCCCACAACTGTCAATATACCCACTGCGATTAAAAACCGCACACTGTTTGCAAACATGGGGGCGTAATAACAGCGTAATAAGTTGTGGATGCACAACCTTTAAATAGCTTTCTGTTCATGTAATACGAGGGCCGAAGCTTATTGTAGTTACTGTAGAGGCTGCTGTTAGGTTGGTCTATAATATGTATTTTGTTATTTATCATTCTAGTAGGCTTTATTTTATTTGTTTTAAATAACTCTGATATACTTTTTAAGCCCTTGTTTATGTTTTTAATTTGTCTGGCAAGCATAGCTATGGTCAAACAATAAAAAGAAATGCTTCAGTCTGCTCTAATCTAAAACATGATCATCTAAACTAATCTAAAACATGAACTACATAAAAGAAAACAGGTCATGGGGGAAATGAGATCACTTTTGTGCATCTTAAAGCCAGAGATGTTGTGTTTTCTGACAGTTAAGTCATCTAATTTTTTTGACAGTCACAGCAGTTGTGAACTATCTGTGAATACCAATCGGCTCAAGCCTAACTTCTGACTTTTCCATTCATTTCAATGTCAAAAAATGAAAAAAAATGACCAAAATGACTTTTTTATGTCTGCAAAACCACTCCACCAGAATCTCCTCAACATCTCTATTTCTCCTTACAAACATAACCGGGGTATTGATGGAAGTATTTGCTTTTGACAGCATGCCTCTGCTTGTCTTAGCGAGCTACAAGTAAGAAATAATTCATACGAAAACAAAACAAGATTTTGTAATCTCTGCCAGCTGAATCTGCTACAGTTACATAAAGACATAAAAAACACATCACAGAGCTCAAACTCACAGCTTCTTCAAGAGGAATAGTTATAATATTTATAAAAGAGCAGTATTTGCAGTCAATAGAGAACATCACAGTGCAATATTAATGGGTTTATCTCTGTTGCACCAGGCCTTCACTATACTCCACCCTGGGCCTTCAAGTACATGTTGCCTGGGACTGAGCTGACGCTTCAAAGGCATTAAGGTAGGCTGTACCCTACGACCCTGAGAACAATAATCACTCAAAACTTCAAACAGCTGTCCAGCTTTTCAGCCTGCATCAATCAAAACCCTATAGCTGCTGCGTGCCGCGCGGGACAAAATAAAGGCACTGACCACCGACCACCTCAAGGACAAAGGTATAGGCTTATTAACCCTTGGAAGTGACAGATATCACTGGTAATGATAAAAGAGTGGTGATATCATTGAACAGAGGAATTTGCTCGATGTTAACTTCAGTAATTCACTACACTTTCAATAAATACCACCCTTGTGTTCATGATGTGCTCTGATAAAAGTTGAACTACAAACTGAAGTATGTCAAGATTAAATACATGAATTGTCTCTAAGAGATGAATTAATTAGATTGAAAGTTTTCAGTTTTGCTCCAGTTGAATTTCTTTTGTTGAGGTAACAACTTCTGTACATGCTGACTCTCCTTTATTGAGTGTGTTTAATTACAGTTTGAAGATGATGAAAAGTTTCAGACATGTATTTGTCATTTGTTGACATCAAAACATGCAGAATAAGTGTGAACTGTAGATGTAGAAATCAAAATAAATATAATTCCATAACTAACCATGCAATTAAAAGCATTGTTACATAATGACATCAGCAAAATGACAGTAAAAAGGGTTAAATTTGGCCAAATGTCTTTTTAGTGATTGAAGAACTTCTGTGACCTGGAATGATGTACTTCATTTGAAATGTAGCAATTACATTAGCTTGGTTCTTTTGGTCCTTGACTCATCCAAAGTCAAGGTGAATCTGTTGCTCTTGCAATTTCAGCTCAAGGCTGCAGCGTTGTGAGCTGATTCTGAGTCAGTAGTTAGTGCTATAAAGTACAGACCCATTGCTGCCAATGGGGAAGACAAGGCCATACATATAGTTCTGATGTAAGACAGTATCACAGAAGTTGATTAACAGCAGCGGGTGAACTTGAAAGCATAATGCGTCTCCCTCAGTGGGACCGCAGATGTTTAAAAATTATACTTGATGTAGCACTCAGAGAAAAAGCGAGGAGAGAACTAGGTGGCAAATCACTTTAGATATAAAGGGGTGCCATGCTTTTTTCTCAGCTATAATGGTTCTCGCTTATGGGGGTGACGCAGTCGTCTTTGACAAGTGGAGTCAGAAGCTCCTGAAGTCTCATTTGATGTCGGTGTATGACAACACTATCATTTTCCTGGCTGGGAAAACAAAATATGTCAGAAACTTAAACAGCCGATCTTTTAGTGCAGCAAAGTAAGCGCTTCAATGGACTGAACTAGTTTGTATAGCATATCCTACAGAAGTGTCATTAAATTGAGATTGTCGTGGAGAATTGGAACGAACATCTAAGTCTGCAACTTTTTCAGAAAGATTACAGCTGTGGCCCATGGGATCTGCCTCTGTGAGTTCTTATAGCCCTCAAAATTCAACACCCATTTTTGTAACTCAACCCACTGATCGATTTTCCACCAATAAAGTTTAACTACCTTATTTGCTTAACTCCACCTGTCTTTGTTTCTACCAATAATATCAAGATTAGTTACCTCTAATTAATATTCAGTCCCATGTGACCGCATCTGGCCACCAATATTTACCATACGAAAATATATTTTTTTAAAATGTATACTTTTGGGTGTAATAAGTTCTCCAGTCTGGCCTTCAGAGATACCTGCACATCCAATCTGCCCTTCAAGGACACTTGCATAGAAAGGTATTGTTCTATCTTCACTTTAAAGGACTGTTAGGAGCTTTCCAGCCCTCTGAGGGAGACGGTTCAAACTCTACAGTACGGGACATTTGGTCAGACAATGCATGAGTTTAGACTCTAATTATAACGTTTCTACCAGCCAATCACCGTTGATCAGTAAAATGTCTCTTCAAGATCTGGTAAATATGCCAGCCATGTCAACATCTTGTACTTTCATCTAACATCTTGTCATGTTCCTCAAGCCATTCCTGAACAACTTCCATTTCCATGAACGGGTCTACTTGGTCTGCAACCATGTTTGGGTTGGTCTTTGTCACAATTTGTGTTTCCAGCAGTTTGTACTACAGCGGCTCTTCTGTGGGATTGAACCAGTTGTATTAACTTTCACTCCCCATGCACATCAGTGAGGCTTGAGCACCCATGAATGTGTCGCTGGCTCACATTGTTCTTATTATGACCACTTTTGGTAGGTATATCAACCACTGCATATTGGGAACTGTCGGGTTGGAGATGCTCTGACATTGTCATCTAGCTATTACAGTCTGGCCATTGTCAAAGTTGCTTAGAAGTCTTGTCTTAATACATACAGAGTGCACATACTGTTTGCAAAAAAATTGTGACTGGTGTGTGATGTATACATATACTGCTTGAATAAGATATCATATTTTGTAAAGCACGAGGAGTATAAAACCTAGCTAAATTTAACCTGTGCATTAGGTTTAGACAGGGCTGTACATACTGAAAAATGTGTGAACAATAACTTGCCTAACAGCACAGCGACACGTGACAGTAACTGATGAAATCTGCAGCATTTTTAATGTTGACTCTGGACTCCAGCCATGCTCATCAGCTCCTACCTTTTGCTGACAGCTCCAAGCTTCCACCTCTCCCTCGTGCATGTTCCGGTGGACAGAAAAAGATCCTGAAGGAAGCCTGAAGCAAGTGTGAGCCCTCAACCATGAGCAGCAACCGGATACACAGCATCATTCAGAACCCCATGAGTGTGTCAATGATAGAGATAGAACATGAGGGCCTGAGTGTGTGTGTGTGTGTGTGTGTGTGTATGTGTGTGTGTGCATGTGTGTGTGTGTGTGTGTGTGTGTGTGTGGTGGGGGGGGGGGGTGCAAATAACATTTAATAAAGCACCTACATCTTAGCAAAAGCATTCAGTTTGATTACGATTCTTTAGGAAATTATTCATTAAACCATGAAATCTCTGCATTTACCAGGGTTAGATTATGTAAAATTATTTGCTAAAACACACTGCATACAGAAATGTGACTGAAGAAACGATCTATACAGTATGAACTATTTGTACAGTAGAAAGATTGTGACATAAATAATACTTTTTGGGGGGCTGTGGGTTATTCTGGCCAAATAATGACTGTGCAACTTGACTTCGGAAGATCGAAACAATGTTTCATGTTTAGTTAACCCACCTTCAAAGGGGAATTAGAAATGACAAAGTAATTCACGGTAGTTTGATACTTACCCAGTCAGAACTGCTTGAGGTGGCGATAAGAACCACATATCTGAAGCATTTAATGCCCCTAAAACCTAGCTCACTTTATGAAAGAAATACAAACCCTTTGTCAGAGAAGAGAGAGGATTATGTAAAGGGTTTTGTAATATAAAAAATAGTCCCAAGAGAAAGTTTATTTTTCAGATTTACGAATGCTTTACCATTATCAACATCAGAAAACATATTTAGTCGTTTCCACCAGTCGTTTCTGAAAGTAAATAAAAAGCGATATTTGTGTTGTAGACACTGCGACCCCTTGTTCTTGTCACCACCGGTGTAAAGAAAGATCAGTTTTCCTACAATGAACCATTTTACATCAAACCAGGTCAAACGACATTGCTTACCCCAGCTACTGAATTATGCAGAAATTTGAATAGTTAGTGTGGATCCCTTACACAGCATGTGATTCAAATGATTCTGTGTGAATTAAAGCTTCTCCTCTGATGCGCTGTAACTGTGCTGCCCACTGCTGCCACCAGCAGGACATGCATGTTTCCAGCAGGCACGGAGCTCAGTTTGAATGGAGGTGGCTTAAGAGCTGAGATGTGAGTAAAAAGATCGCAGGTCATCTTCACTACAGCAATTATTCAAGGTAAAAAATGAAAAATGTCATAGAGTATCACCATCTGTAGCAGTGGAGTCACAAAAAATGAATGTGAATAAACGCACAAGAACTTTATTATGGAGACTGTGCAGAGGTATTTATGTTTGTGTGTGCGTTTGTGTATACGGTTGTGCATGTGTACGTGATAAAAATATCCCGACATGAATTAAAGACACAGCTGGTGTCTTCTGCATGAACACTGTGACCTGCCTACATTTTTCTGCACCTGAACTACACAGCCAGTTACACACACACGCGCGCGCGCACACACACACACACACACACACATTCATAAAGGTCAGTTTACAATCCTGTGTTCTGCAAAGCATCTCACGCTGTGGTTGCAGCAAGTTCGCAGGGTTGGAGGGCCCTTGCTTTCACCTGGGTGAAACACACTGAGCAGCGGAAACGCCACACGAGCCATCCAACCCAGAGGGTGAAAGCTTACAGCAAAACACACACACACACACTCAGAAACTAACTACCATGCAGAGTCATACATAAGCACTCACTGCGGCAATCATTAGTGAGTTCTTCCTGATCTGATTCTGCTGTGGAAAACCAGAAAAACAAGTTATAACTTCACATGAGTGTGTCAGCCTGCACGGAAACGATCTGCTCAGATGGAAATGGACCTTAATTTCCACCTGAGCAGCCCCACCTCTAACCAGCCTGACAACAGGTCTCTGGGAGAAGTGAGCAGCGCGGTAGACGCTGGAGACGTTGACAGCTCAATTAAGAGCTGCGTCCACACAGCCGGCATCAATCAGGCGCATCTGTGAGCTAACAGGTGCTAAAGTGGAGGGATTCATTTGTGCAGTTCAATAGAAAACTCAGCAATACACAGTACACACAAACGCCACACGCCATAGCACACTCAGACATGCTATTTCTGGGCCAACATGTGCCAAACATCTCAGAGGAAAAGGGCTGATCGTAATGGTTCAGGGATTATGATCAGAAAGCCAAAAAACCAAAGAAACATGCTTTTAACTCTGAGATGATTGCTGTACCAGTCAAAAGCTTACTCATAGAAGGGGTTTCCTTATTGTTATTATAATTTATTTATTGTCACATTTTAGACACATGTTTAAAGAAATCACTGTTTAAAAAATCAAACGACCTTCAATTTTAGGTTCTTTTACACATTTTTGGTTTAATAGAGCTTCACTGCATTCTCTCAAGCAGTTTTATGAGAAGCCATCTGTGATGTTTTTCTAACAAGACCATGGAAGACATATATGTTCAGACCCGGCACCAGGATGAAGCAGCTTATTAGGCAGTTAAAAATGGCGAGGGTCAAAAATGTAATATAGTAAATTAGTAGGTTATCATCTTGCTATTAATTATTTCTGTGTTTTTTTCATTATCCAGGGTGACTAGCTAGATCTGTACAGTTCCCATCCTACATTACCTCTCCATGTATTTGTGACAATTTGGTAAATTAACAGGTCATCACCTAAAATTGTGAAAATTGAACTATATAGCAAGGAAACTGGCTTGAGTGTTAATGGTTTTAACTTTTTCATCATGTGCAGCACGCTTTAATGTTCACTTATAATTTTAAAAAATGAAAAAAAAAAAACCTCACAAACAGCGCTGTCCATGGTTCTGAAGTAACTGCGTTGTTTTAGAAGCATGTTTGAATGCAGTTTGTGCAGTGGAGATTTGTTTATTTTTGTGTCATTTTTACATGTAGAGATTTTGTTTTGGAAACACACTTGGAAATATTGTTTATATTTTGGTTATATTTTGCAATAATTCAATAAAAAAGAATGTCATTCCATTAATGTCACTGTATTATCAGCATCATCCGAATGAAAAGCAGAAATTGTAAGATGAATGTCTGAATGTTTAGTATTTGACACCTCCCCGTTTTTTTCATGGCAAAATGAAAGCTGAATTATGGCCGCAAGTTAATTAAGAAGGTTCTGATGATTAGATCAAATCCATCTGAGAGTCATCGGAACATACATATATGGCTAAAGGAAATCTGACCTTGTGCATAGGCTTTAACATGGTCACTGTCAGAAATTTGCTAATATTTTGAATAATATAAATATAATCTTAAATATATCTTCTTTTTTACTTCTTTTAACAACTTCTTGTCAATTTTTTTTGAAATCTCTACAAACCTTTTGCATTAGTCTTCATTTGCATTTAGCCAAAAGCCTTTCAATTAAAAATGTCATAATCATGAAGAAAAATGAAAACATTAAATCTGTTGTTTTCAAACTTTTGACTGGTAGTGGATGTTAGCCCTGGCCTACATTAACTGCAGAGGAAAAGGATCAACTATGTTTTTGTGGATTCCTTTGATTTATCCTTTTGCTTCCTTTGCTCGGTTTTGGATCCCTCAAATATGTTGTCAATCAAGTTACAAAAAATAATTGACTAATTCAACCACCCAACACTTAAGACAAGCATTTATATCCCCATTATTCTTTTCTATAGAAAAACCTAATCATCCACACTCTTAAAAATAAAGGTACCACATCAGACTCTTTGAAGTGATTTCATAGAAGAAACACTTTTTGGCTCCCTAAAGATCATTTAAAGAGCTACTAAATGAAGTATGTGAATGTGAAGAACATATTATTAAAGGAAAATAATCAGCGATACGCCTAAGTAACACCTACAAAGTTAGAGACACTTAATATAAAGTGGGACCACATAAGCTTATATTAAGAGTGTACTAATGCGTGTTTCCATGAAAACCTATGAGGAATATTACTGTCACAGTGCAACAGCAATGAGCAAGCACTCAGCCGCATGCTGCGGTGGCAGAGCACATCGGTCACGAGTCTGCCCTCCCCAAACTCGATTAGCCTAAAGAGTCTCATACCACAATGTACAGACCCAGCAGCCTCATCTATCATCATTTCACCCACAGTCATCAATCGCTCTTTTCATTGCTGCAAAGCACAGAGAACGCAGGCCAGCAGCGCGGCATAAAGGTGCATTAGATTAACCCAGTTACACCCAGTCAGGCAAGCAGACTTACAGTCAAGCCATCTGAAGCCTGAAACAGCGATCTCAGGCATCTGAGATGAGGGATTGAAATTTTCCATAGTAAGTTTGTGGTTCTCACATGGAAGGTCAGTTTCAAAGATTTTAAACCCCTTATCTTAGTTAATTTCCAAAATTAACAGTTCATCACTGAACCAGCGTTTAAAGCATTGACTCAAATTCGCTTGCTACTGTCACTTTTCTCTAGATACAGAGTATAGAAAAGAATCACTCCCTTCAGAATATTAACATTTTGTGTTTGAAGGAAGACACACAAAGACAACTTTTCCAGCTGTATTTACTGAATGCAACTGATAACATCCAAGTGAAAGCTAATAACAATAAAAAACTATTAATGAAAAATAATAACAGAATCACTGAGATGGATAAAAGATTACAGCCCTTTGTCAGTCCTTCTATTTTAATTACTGCCTTGAGTCTGCTGGGACACTTCTCTACCAACTTTACACATCTAGGCTGTGCAATACTTGCCCAGCCTTCTTTACAGTTTAGGCTCAGTCAGATTAAATGATGACTGTGGGTAGACTTGCAATCTTTAGGTCATTCCATGGAGATTTTTTGCTGTAACCCTCCCATTCAAGCCACATTTGTGGAGCAGTTATGATGATGTTGTCGCATGCACGCAATGACCATGCTTATTCCTGTGACTGCTTTAAAGTTGCCATAGGTTTCTTGGTAGCCTCTTTAACCAGTGTCAATACACTCCTATCTGGTTTGGAGGGATGGCCTGATCTGGGGAGGGCCCTAGTAGTACCAAATACTTTCTACTTCTTAATGATAGACTTTACTGTGCTACTGTTTACTTCTTAATTATAGACTACTGTGCTAAAGTCTTTCAAATTCTTGAATATAAATCTCTTGAACTGTGCCTGAACACAATGTTATTCCTGAGATCTTTAATAGTGACTTGCCACCTACAGCTGACTGTTTGCTTTCAGTTGCACTTCAAAGCACTGAAAATTCCAGGAATAGATTGTCTTTTTTATTTTATTTTAATTGTTTTTCTGAACTGTTTCTATAATGTCTTTCCCTTTTACATGGCAGGTTGCATTGAGAAAGCACAGTTGGAAGAATTGTTTTGGTGTGCATCTTCATTTCAGCCAGCAAAGCAACAAAATGTGAATATTTTGAAGGGGGTGATTATTTTCTTTTACGCACTACATGCTGAACCAGTTTCTGTTCCTGTCAGTCAAGTCACAGAAAATAAAAATAGGAGTTTAATCGTTTATCCTCGCTCCTACTCTGAAAAGCTTTGAGAATACAGGCCCTGAAGTGAAAGAAACATACCTTCAACTATCACCATAACATACTACTAAACTCCTATCCAGTGAAAAGCTGGCAGTATTAAACTGACGCAGTACTTTTACGGCACTTAGCTGACGTAGTAAAACTACACACTGTACATATCAAGATTAGTTATGGGCTGTGCAGCCAAATGCCTGAGGTGCCAAAGAATAAGCTGATGGCTTTTAAACCTCTAAATCTGATAAAGACCAAAAATAGCAGAACCAGCCAAGACAAGACTAGCACTTTATCAAACCTGGCAGAGCCAGCATACCAGATAATCCTTCAAAACACCAGTTTAGTGATCCATCACAATATTTCTGGCCCAGCATTTCTTCTAATGTTCTAAAGCATGGTAGGCTATGGACTGCATGCTATAAAGTAAATCTGCCACTTCTCTAAAACACCTACAAATTCAGCCACCTTGACCCACCAACAAATTGTAGTTCATCAAGACTTGGAACATGCCAAAGTGAAATATAAGAAAATGAAGGCAATGACTCGAGAAACCAGTGCAAACGAAACAAAGAGCTCACTCCTCACCTGCGTGACCTTCTCTGTGACATTGTGTGTGCGGTCGATGAGCTTGCAGGGGGCAATGATATCCATCTCTCCAGGTGGCAAAGCGATGAGGGGATCTGGTTTAAAGTCCACAAAGTTGAGGGTGATCTGGGGGATCTTGCTAATGGTACGGTAGCGCATGAGGTCAGAGTCAGAGGTAGAGTTCAGGATGCTGGATTTGTTGTTCACAGCACCTAGAAAGAAGAATGGTTGGATCATAGGGTTGAGCAGACCTTCAGCAGTCACCTAACCCATTCAGCACCTTCCTCAGTCAGTACCTGCTTCTGTTCCTAATGAGTACTTGTCTAGTTCAGTACCTTCCACATTCAGAACTTTCTCTGTCCAGCATATTTGTCATTAAATACCTTCCTCATTCAGTAGCTGCTTTATTTAGTATTTGTAGTGTTCAGTACTTGTGTCATTCAGTCCCTGTCTTATTTAGTATCTGCCTCATTTTGTACCACCCTATACAGGTAATGTAATACATATTTTGTGTGAACAGAAATATGTGAATAAGAAATACAGGTCTCAGATAAATATGTACTAGAATATCAAAGAACTAGTATTAAGGTAGAATGTTGCAATGACCGTAGATTGTAGAATGTTGCAATATTTATACGTATGTGCATGTGTGTGTGTGTGTGTGTGTGTGTGTGTGTGTAAACAAGAAAGTTATCAGCGGTTGATTCAGTTTGAAATATTTGAAATGGCTGTTGCACCAAGTGAGACTGCAAAAATATAATTAGTTCAAGCAAAGCCAAATTGTTTGCTTCTTCTTATCTCGCTTGCTCACCTGTGCTGCTGCAGGAGGGTCTGCTGCGATGTTTGCGGTCCCACTCGGGCCTCATGGCCTCGATGTCATCTACAGACGATGCCCGGCGCATGCTGTGAAAGCTCTCACGCGAGCGGCTGTGCGTCAGACTGCAGTTGGAGGCTGAGGCTTCTGGGTTGAGCCTCTGGGGTCGGGGCGAGGACTGGCCCAGGGGAAGTGTAGAGGGATGTGGAGGGGCTGGTGGAGGCGGCGTGGGTTCACTGACCAGCAGGGTGCGGTGGTCCTCAGGCCACAGCGAGGATGATGGGGTACCAGTGGTGGCAGGACAGACCTGCTCGTGCTCAGGGAGGGACAGGAGTTCAGCCAGGGCCAGAGACTCGTGACTGCTGCCCGGCCTGGAGCTCGCAGTTCCAGGAATGCCCACGCCCCCGCGACCCGCCTCAGCGTCCTCCTTCAGAGACGACCTGCTCTTACTGTGGGACTGCAGGAGAGGCAGACGCAGACGGATACGCTGCGCTCGATCTAAGAGAGATACGGGTAAACACACTTTATTTGAGCCAACATACTTCTCTGATCATTGGTAATAACCACCAGTTAATAGACAGCTGAAAGTAAGTAAGTAATGAAGTTAACAGTGTATTCAGTGACACACTGCAAAGTGCATATGGTTATTAACTTGCTATTTCCTAATATAATTAATAAGGCAATGTTAATTAAGCATTCATTAGTAATATTATGAGGTAGATTAAAGGAAGAGGAGGAGAGGAATACATGTGGAGCGCCAGGGGAGTGGCAGCCGGTGGTTGAGCTCCTGGCCGGGATCGTGCAATTTGTCGTCATTCATGACTTCGAAGTTTAGGATGAACATAATCACCACGCCATCCTCATTCTTGACCGGTACCACGTCAACCAGGCACAGGAAGCACACACCTGAGAGAGGGAGAGGGAGAGAGAGAGAAAGAGAGAGAGAGAGAGAGAGAGAGAGAGAGAGAGAGAGAGAGAGAGAGAGAGAGAGAGAGAGAGAGAGAGAGAGAGAGTTAATCACCTAATCACAAAATAGTTCAGACAACTGCAATACAAAATCATCAATTCATTTACAAACCACCTTCAACACTGTAAAAGACTATGAGAACTAGCAGAGTAAAGTAAGGATGCAGTCCTAGCCATATCATTTGTTTTTAGTATGTTCCTCATTCACAGCACTGGTTGCACAGCCATCGTCTTTACACACACACACACACACACACAAACGCTTTTTTCTGGTCTCTGGACATTTTAATAATTTGTTTTGCAGCAGAAGGATTAAGAAATGACAAAAAATATGTTGTCTCGTTTATGCCTAAGGCAACAAAACAAATTTCTCATTTCACAAAATTCTCCTTATGACATTCACACCTATGATACAACCATATGGTAGATTATTGTGACTGGGAAGTGCAAATGTCCCTAAAGTGGCTGCACGCTTTTGGACGTGTCCTTTAGCAGACCCCTCTGGTTAGCACTCTGAGTCCATTGCTTGATGTATTTCTTTGATGGGCAGGTTCACATCAATATACTTAAACAGACTAAACTAAAGAAATGGGAGGTGATATTATATTTGCCTAAAATGCTGCCTTGCTCCAAGTTCATGTCCTGATTGGTTACTTTTTCCTAGTTATTTATTTCTTTTTGCATTTTTCCATGTCAGGGATCAGCCAGTCTGTCCTAACCTGCCCTAGTTTTTGTGATTCTTGGAAGAGAAAGTTACACACATGCAGCCTGCTCTCAGCCTGTATTGAAAAAGCCTCTCAGAATAAAAGGTCTTTATCCAACCCAGCTCTAAAGACATAGCAGTAAAATGTACAATGAAACCTCATCCCTGCCGCCAACTCCAACATCACTTTCTATTAGTAAATATTCAGTACACAGAAAATCTATTAACTTAAAATGTTACACATTAACATTTTTCCTGTTATTTTACTGTTACATCAAAAATCATAATTCCACAAACCAGTTAAAACTAAAACACCATCAACAAAAAATCATTTACAAGAACACACAAAAATATACCAGTACAAATCTGTTCTCATGCAGTCACATTGTCTCTTGTAGTAAACATAGTACAGCAGTCTACATTACATTAAAGACTACTTTAATCTGAGACACAAATAATACGTTCATAAGGCACACTGCTGCAGTGCACATCTTACCTTTAGTGGAGAGAAATAAGAACGAATAATGTCTGATAGTACACAATCTTACAACACTGACAGAATGACCATTCTTATCAATGGACAGAAAAAGAGAGAGAGAGAGTAGAGAGAGAAAGAGAGAGAGAGCGAGAGAGAGATGACAGGAGATTGGCCCACTATATAATCCCAGCTGTGGCAGAACTAGGGGGAACAAGGCAGGGATTACAGGTCCCCTAACACCATCTGGCTGTGTGTGTGTGTGTGTGTGTGTGTAGCATGGATGTTCCATATAAAGTATGAAGCGGACTGCATATAATTACATGCAAGCAATTTAATCATATATGAACAACCCGTTTTAACCCATCATAGTTTGAATATTCTCTAACTTCAAACTATCAATAGAATTGAAAATAGATTAACTGGTTAAAATTAACTGGTATGGAGAAAATATAGTAAAAATCAGGCAGCAAAGTTGAAAAGCAGACTACTCTATTATAGTTTCAAATGAAATCCTTACATTTACAATTTCTTGCTTTGTAGTGCATTTTAAGAACTGCAGATTCCTCATTAAAATAACATTTAAAATGTATACATTGTGACATACTGGGGAAAACATTGTTCAAGAAAAGATTCTTTGCCCAAGCAATTTTGCAACAGGAATGGAGATAAGGTTTTGTTTAGTGCACAATATTGCAATTCCCAGGTGGATTAATGTGGAAGTGATCATGATAATAACCTTTCTCTTTTACTGTCAGTGTGGTGAGTAGATGTCACATTGTACTAATACCACATAATACCATGCTTTTCATTAAGCCTCTTAAGAGTGTATGGTTGGCACTGCAAAACACACTAAATAAGCCTTTTGTTCTCAAACTATGGTACCTTCCCTCAGATGGCACAGCAGATCATCCTGGAAATGTGTTGTGTTTATCTGTCAGACTGAGCGTAATCCAAAAAATGAAACCACAGACACAGAATTTTAGTTGTATTATTAATAAAAGAGAAGTCTGAAATTCCGATGCTGTAAATATCATTGTATGTCAACAAATACGTTTTTAACATTTCATTAGTTCATGCAGTTTGGTTGAAGAGTTTGAGAGATTCTACATTCACGTACTTACTGGAGGGTCGTTGTACATCACAGTCTGTGCTTTAACGCACTTACTAAACCTGGTAATTAACACAGGAGTTCAATCAGGTGCGTTCCAGCAGGGAAATCCCTAGACTGTGCTGGACAGCGGCCATCCAGGACCACAGCCGAACATCTCTTGCTTAAATCATTTGAGTAGCTCACTGAGTAGTGTGTAATATGTCTTGCTCTGTTGTTCCAGCACAAGTGATATCTAATAACACTCTATAACCTTTACGCTCTATGAACTTTCAGCTGTATTCCATGGAAGAGCCTGTTTTGGTGTCAGCCCTTTCAGAGATCAAAGGATCAAAGGATCAAGGGATCAAAGGTTTTTAATGTATGAAGGTCCTCATGCTTGCTTTCTGACATTCTATATATTCCCATCTCTACTGTCTATTTTCCATGACAAAGCTTCTGCACCCCACAACCCATCTCATCCCTGTTCTTCAGTCCTATCTCTGACCATTAATGGAGTGTGTGGCCTTCTAGCTTCTAACTTCTGACCTAATTCATTAGTCAAAATAAGCTTTAAGCCTAAACACATGTGCATTAGAGCTCATGGCCTTGGGAAGCCATACTGGGAAAAACGTATCATCACTTTTGATATGGAAGCGAGGAGGTTGTAATGTTCGTTCAATGGACATTTTGAAATGGGTTGTCCCAGTAAGAACTGAATTGGGAAAGAAAGCTTTTAGGTTTTCAGCACCTGATGCTTGGAACAATCTGCTATCTGAAATTAATTTGTAAAACATAGTATCCCTGAATGGTTTTAAAGCTCAGGTGAAACACTGGAGGTCAGGTGTTCTGTATGCAAGTGTTTTACTAAGTATGTTTTACTGTAATTATTTTTTCTATTGTGTGACTGTCAGTCTCTGTGTTGCTGCTATTCAGGACAGGTCTCCCTTGCAAAAGACAAACCTGGTTAAATACATAAATATTCATGAACTTGCTCCTAACAAATGTATTCATACATAACATAGTTTAATATATTTGTGTGCAACAATTGTATTTAGATAATAATATTCATGTAGATAATAATATAAATATAATTTTTATTGTGTTATTATTGGTGGAGCATATTTTACAACATCAGAAGAATCCGACCCTTTCTCACAACTGAAGCTACATGGCTACTCGTCCAGCCTCTATACTGGATTACTGCAACTCTCTACTGGTTGGAGTTCCACTGAAGGTAACGAGACCACTTCAGCTGATCCGGAATGCAGCTGCGAGGTTAGTCTGCAATCTTTCTAAATTCTTACAAACCACGCCTCTACTACAAACCTTCACTGGCTCCCTGTGGACGCTCACTTTCAAGGCCAAGACTTGCACCTCCTTACTTACTTCTCGTCCTCTCAAAGCTTCAAGCACTGCTCGTCTTGAACCGCCGTTGCTCAAAAAAGAAGAGGAAAACCTGCATCAAGACTCCTTTCAGTCCTGGCTCCCCAGTGGTGGAATGAACTCAGTGGTGGAATGCAATCAGATCTGCAGAGTCCCTCGCCGTCTTCAAACGTCGTCTGAAGACCCACCTCTTCAAGGAGCATCTTGGTGACTAACCAGTCCTCTTGTTTATCTCTTATGCATCTTTATCTTTATGTTTAAAAAAAACCTCGGGCCCTTACCCTCTTAGTTTTTATTGACCTCTAACTTTTTTCTTTTGACAGGGTTACTTAGCTGAATAAGACCGTCCGCTAAATACAAAAATGTATTCGTTTTGATAAAAGCACTGGTCTGAAGGGAGAGTTAGAAGCTGATTACTGTGCACATTTTAAATGTCCTAAAATAACTGGTTCAAAGAAAGATTTGGTCATTAACAAAATGCACATCACCAGGATTTACTAATAGAAAAACTGCTAATTAAAGTATTCATAATTTCAGCATTTAGTTATTTATGGATTTTATTGATGTGAAAATGTACACACATCTACCCACTGAGAGACAGACAGACCGACAGATAGATAGATAGATATTTTTCTTTTTAAACTACATAAATTCATAATCCTTCTGGTAGGATTACACTTTCATTCATTCATACTCTCTCCCTCTCTCTCTATCTCTCTCTCCCCCCCCCACACACACATATACATGTATACATATATATATATATATGTGTGTGTACACAAGCTGCTGCTGATTAAAAATCACTGTGCAGGGAGGGGTCTGACTTCAATTTATTATGTTTCCTGTTTTTCCCTCCACTTCACTTAAAAAGACTGATCCACTCTAAGATGAGTGCTACATTCTCAATCCCTGGAACACTCTGTGTATTTGCAGTGTTTGGGGTCAAATGCACGCACATACTCCCACGTGTGTGTCCTGGTTTTTCTGGTAGTCTGGAACGCTGCATAAGCTGAAAAGCACAGCGCTCTCCTGACCCTCTCCACTAATCTCTAATCTTCAGAGACAATATCTTACTGAATCAACCCAAACGCCCAACATGATGGAGTTCAGCACACAGCCAGTGTGACCTTGCTTGAATATACGTGGACTGGATAATGAATGAATAATTACTGATTATGCATTATTATTGTTGTTCAAATACTTGGGGTCAACAGTCCAGAGTACTGGGAAGCGTGAAAGAGAGGTGAAGAAGACTGCAGGCAGGGTGGAACGGGTGGAAAAGAGTGACAGGCAGATACTAGCAAGAGTGAATGGGAAGTTGTCGAAGACGGTAGTGAGACCAGGTATGTTGTAAGATTTGGAGGTTTCAGTTATCACTGAAGAAAAGACAGGACACAGAACTAGAGGTGACAAAGCTGAAAATGTTTAGATTTGCTTTGGGAGTGACGAGGATGAACTCATCAGGAATGAGTTGATTAGACGGACAGCTCGAGTTGGACCTTTTGGAAGAAAAAGGCGAGATTGCGCTGGTTGGGACGTGTGCTGAGGAAAGACTCTGAGTGTGTAGAGAGAAGGATGCTGGGGACCTGCAGGGAAGAGGAGAAGAGGAAGGTCTAGTAGGATGTTTATGGATGTGGTGAGAGAGGACATCCAGGCAGTTGGTGTGAGAGAGGGAGATGCAGAGGAAGATGCTGAAGGAAATGGAAACGGTTGATCTGCTGTGGTGACCCATAATCAGGAGAAGCCGAAAGTAGAAGAAGAATCATCATATCATCACGACCAGATCACCCAGTATATTATTTTTGTATATTATATTTGAGTCTAAGCACAAGTCTGAACACACCAGATAATTATGTGCATTATTACAATTGCATAGTTGCTGTATTTCAGAATAGTTCTGATAAAATGAATTTCTGCACTCAACCTACAACGTTATCCTTTAAACCACAACAGCAAGAACAACTACAAATACTACTCAAGAGCTGCTTTTAATCTCCACATGGGATTACAAAAACTGCGCCAGATTACATTCATTTTTTTTTTGCCAGCAGGATATATGATACACATTTGTGGAGATCCCACATCTATGAAGAAAATGGAGGTATCTAATCCCATGAACATCTTATTAAAGCTTAGTGAGGATGACAGTACATCTGAAAGGGTGAAAAAGTGATGCAGGTCAACCTACAGTTTCATTCAGAAAGAAATGTCCACCTCTTCCTAATGCTGCCTCTATCCAAGAGATATGGGATTGGGATTAAGACATGAATAATCCAGAAGGGAACGCAAATGGATGGAGAAAAACAAATTACAGGATGTTTCTATTCTCCATTATTTACATCTCTCTGCCACAGTCAAAGGAAAGACTCGTTTTGTCTGAATATGAATGAGATTGAGAAGATGAAAGAGGCTTTCACTGTCAGCTGTCCAGAGAAATCATCTTTACCCTCTGTGACACACTCTTTGTACTTTCATCATTTTTAAAAATAAAAGATTATTTGAAGTGACTAAGAACCGTTTTGGTTCGCAAAAAAAAAAAGTTTTATAAATGAGGAACCTTCATATTGAACACAGTTTAAAGAAGCTCAAAATAAAATATGAACTAAAAGGTTTTTAGGAACATGCATTATATTACTAAGGGTTTGTAGACTCATCCAACTTTTCTTCTGAAACCAAGGGTGGTAATAGTTGGAGGTCTTGTGGAGTTCTTGTGGTGTTATGGTTGAAATGTCAATAAACCTACTTGATTGAAATATTAAGAAGGGATGTCTGGATTTGTCTGGATGTACAGTGTATGAGTGATAGGACACTGCACGGCAGCAAAGAGTGTAGGTCCAGACTTATTCTCTTGCTATAAGTAAACAGCTGTATGCAGGCCAGACCGAATCCCATACACTGGCGGTTCATCGAATAACTACCTAACAGTCCTAACATGAAGAAAGTGGGACAGTGCCAGTCCTAAAAATCTGTAGTCATTAGAACACACTAGCCGAGAGAATATCTGGAGAATATGATGCAAGAAGGAAGATTTTATGTCTACACTATGCACAGACCCATGTATGGAGCAGCCTTGACAGACTTGTGAATTTATTTTTTTATGGTTTTCCAAGGTAGAAGTGGCTTTCAGTCCAGGTCTTTAAGCTTGTTAGTGTTGTCCCTGCTCTAAGACATCTTATCCAAAAAATTAATACCGTTCCTGAGGTGAAGTGGGAATGTTAGAGAAGGGAGATACTAAAAGAACAAGGGTTTACTCCAGAGTTTTGCATTCCTTGTGGAACCAACTCTTAAATGTAAGGTGAGATGCTGCCCTCTAGTGAGAGAAGATTGACCCGAAGAGCAACTAGGAAGTATGAGGAAAATGCATGCTTTTTTTTGACTAGACAATGTAAAGAAAAGCAACTCTTCTCCATATTCCACATACGCTTACAGAGTGACTGTAACCCACATTACTTGGTCCTGAGACCGGACCCGCTCCTTCGTGCTGACACAGGCATTTTCTCAGACACAAAATCCTTGTCATGTTCTGAACCTCTGTGTCGCCACAATGAAAAATTCCCAAAGAACACAACAAGACCTTTTATTACCGACATCCATCAAAGTAATGCCCTCTCTATCACCACACTGGCTTATGAGCTATCTGATATCTTTGGACAACATTTCTGCTACGTTGACATTTTCCAAGGTAACAAAGATCACTCATCATTATAAAAACCTGCCCAGGACATGACGGATAACCTATCAGAAGTGAAGCAAATGTTTACGCTGTTACAGGAGAGAAGGAGGGGCGAGGACAAGAGACTGGAGATTTACAACTCATAGTGGAAAAATCCGGCTTATTTACTTGCATTTATGTAAAAGAAACCCTTGCAGGCATTCAGTACCAGTCAAACGTCTGGACATACAAAGTGGTTTTCTAGCATTTAAGCATAGGATTTCATTCCATGTTTCATTTCCATTATTAATTTCCAAGAAGGTAAGTAAAAACACCAATGCACAGGTTTTGTTAACCTAAAGTATCTACTGAGAATCTACTTCCTTGGTACAAAGAGCCGATTTTAATGAAATAATGATCTGCCAGTTATATTTTCATACGTTTTGTTAAAATTACATATTGGAAGACTTTATCAGGCGGTGTTGGAACAACAAGGAGGTAAAGGTGTGATGTATGGCAAGCAGTACTGTTTTAATACAAACACAAATGTACGGCAATGTAGGTGACACACAAAGCCAAAGAAAATGTGCACGCAATATATTCAATTAATAAATATGTCAAAAGTCAGTCATTGTTTGCTGAAATAATTTCCATGGAGACGGCTGATCCACTGTTGTGACCCCTAATCAGTAGCAGCCGAAAGTAGAAGAAGAAGTAAGAAAAATAATAATCTATATGTTTTTAATAGATAATTAATGCACATTCTCTTTAGCGGAATGTGCATGAAGTCTATAGGTGCTAGTTTGCAGCGTTAGCGCACAGAGGGTGCTGTTCAAAAAAAGGGCACTAACTCGCCAGTAGAGGGCACTAGAGTCCTTCTGTGCAGGGGCTCAGTTAGTCTAAGAAGTGGTGAACACATCCATTCATGTAACAGACTGCACACAGAAATAAGCCATTCATCCTGATTTCAGTAATTAAAGGTGTAAGTGCTGGGGGATGCTGGTTGTGTGAAAGCAGATTTTTGGGGAGGCAGATAA
Organism: Brachyalestes nurse; assembly: GCA_037974405.1. Lineage (NCBI taxonomy): Eukaryota > Metazoa > Chordata > Actinopteri > Characiformes > Alestidae > Brachyalestes > Brachyalestes nurse. The sequence continues at coordinate 20,470,857 of JBBPCY010000007.1, read as the reverse complement.
GAAAAGAAACTGCACATATGCTTCCCAAGTAGTGTCTAAACAACTTCCAACTCTACTGAAGAGCTGTGCTGGAATAATCCATGGGTTTGGAAGGGACAGAGTTGAGCTGGTCCAGGATCAGTGCAGGTGAATCAGACTGGAGGTAAAGGTGTGCCAGCTGTCCAATGACCAGGAGAGTGGAGGAGTGCCAGTCAGAGTAAAGACACACACACACACACACACACACACACACACACACACACACAGTTCCTCCTCTCCCTCATGCACACACACACAGTCATGCACACACACACACTTATACACACTCCAAGCCATGTCACCTGCACCACTTACTGTGATGTTGGTTCAGTCCCAGTAGCAGTGTGTGCAGATGGTAGTTTGAATCGATTCCCATTTATCACCATTCTGAATCTAATCCAGTCAAATCAGAGCTGGCCTTCCACACACACTCACACTTATTACTGATGATTGGACACTTTACAGTTCAGAGATGTTTGGCTGAGCTCAAAAATAAACAAGAGGTAAAAGAGAAAGAGAAGAGGGAGACAGACAGAAAAAGACAAAAAGGAAAGAGAAAAAGAGAAAGGGAGGGGGAGACCGAGCGAGAGAGAGATAACGGATATATATGCCATGATGAGCCACCTCATTAGCTATACCTACCCTGTGACTGTCCTGGCTATTAATGAACAGACTATAAAATGGGTAAAATGGGAGGGGGGTTAGTCTAAAAGCAGTATAAAAGTGAGTTGAAAGTGTACTGAAAGTAACTCAGATTGTTCTTTGTTATGATGTTTCTTGTTGAACACACTCAAACTGCTTACCAGTACTCACCATAAGCCTCATCCTTAAGGTTTAGGCATTGTTCTTCTCTCAAAATTCATCTCCTCTCTCCGTCTCTCGTCATAATTCGGAGAGTGTTTAACCCAGTGCAGCTAAGCTGTCTTAAACCCACTGCAGTCCATACAGAGTGCCCCAAGCCAGCCGATTCATCTTTACCACAGGCTGATTTGATCCTCAAGAGACCACAGCACCTTTTTAGTGATATTGTGGAGCCCAAGGCTTAACAAGTTAAAGCCTGATAATGGCACAAAGGGGACCTACACAATATTAGGCAGGTGGTTTTAATGTTTTGGCTGATTGGTGTTTATAAAGCTGCTGGAATTGAACCGGAAGACTGTTACTTGTTTGTTTTTCATAACACCTAAACAAGCGATGAAGCAATCAAACCAGACTGTGGTGAAAGTAAGCGGGTAATACACATTTTCTGGTTCTGCCAAGTTCATATGAATACTAGAAAGAAGTTAGAAATACTGCCTCCATAACCTAGATATACCTTTTAATTTTATTACTTTCGATTTAGGGCATATTCTTGAGGAATGGAGACCTCCACTCCATCCCCCCCCCCCGCTTCTATGTGGAATCAGTGTATGCATGTATGTATGTATGTATGTATGTATGTATGTGCCTGCATATATTTAATTGTTCTTGGTTTTCTGTTAAAAGGAAAAAGTAAAAAAGAGAGAAAAAGGAATGTAATGGAGGTCAATTATGCTTTCAGGAGCTAAGCTCGTTATAAAGCCTTTAGAATAAGTGGACGGCCTAAGTGTTGTTTGTGGAGAAGGGCAGAGAGAGTGACATTTTACACACGCACACACACACACACACACACACACACACACACACACACACACACACACACACACACACACACACACAC
>JBBPCY010000007.1:20441847-20462561 GCA_037974405.1 Brachyalestes nurse | reverse complement strand
GGCAGGCCCTTGTCCTAAAGTGGTAGAATCATATTACCTGATCGACTGACGGTGTAGGCAATTTTACCATAGATGGCAGCATCATGAGGAGATGATTTAGGCAAAAAAGCAAGGTGACGATATGTAAGTGCAGTGCGAAGTATTACAGCATGCTGTTTCAAGCCTTTGAAAACTTGACCTGTAGATCACACATGATCTCTGGTTATAAGCCAGACTAAAGCAACAGATTGCTTCTGAGTCCTTGCCCATTCGACAACTGATGGCAGTTCGTACCATCCAGGCAGGAAAGGTGCAGCGGGACAGGTATAAGTGCTGTGTTTGCAGACGTGAAGCAGGGGCCTCCATACCATTTTTGAAGCACCGGTGATGTGGCGTTTAAGTTTCAGCAGGTGGAATCAGGTTGCAGATGTCTTGTGTAATGCTGAGATAACCTATTCCCTGGAGCTGCTGAGGTTATTGAGTGAAGCAACACAGGCCTAAGAAGAGGATTAGCACGCACTGACATGATGCCGAGTATTGTCCTAAGATGTGACATTCAATCTTAACCGTGGTGCCCCTAGAGCTCCAAAGGCTAGTATTTTTCCTTGCTCCCCCACTTAGCCCCGTTCATTAGCTAATTACTGTTACCATCTCTCCACTCCTCCATACAGGCAATACAGAAATTGGAAAGCGTCATTATCACTAAAAGCAATTCATTTAAATGGGATCAATGGCACAAGCAAGTCCAAAAGTATGTCCTGGATCCTGATGGCAACCTTTGCTTTACAAAAAAAAAAAAAAAGGAGCCAGTGACAAGTCATAAGTTTCACATAATTGACCATGTCAACAATCCTCTTTGGCTGATGGTACCAACATTAACTGTGTTGTCATGACAACCACCAAGCTGCACTGCTCTGTGCCGGGCAACAATATAAATGGAAAAAATAAGTGCCCAAAAAACAAATCACTGATAAAAAGAAGTATGATTATACAAGGAAGTAGAGCCTGAATTAGCATCTGGAAAAAAAGGATATTTTCGAATGTAAGTCTATGGCCACTAGGGCCACATAAACTTAACCAGAGAAACTCTATGTTGTCTCTGCTCCACCATTGCTTTCCTGGGCCAAAACTTTAGTCCTAACAGATTCTGCCTGTCCTACCTTAGCCCCTGTCTAACAGGCACACACACGATGGTCAGGTGTCCACATTCTTTTGGCAATGTATACTTGACAGTTTAGGAAATTACTGTGGCTTTGAAACAGATATTTCCTTTCCCTTGCTACTATTCAAGGTCCTTTGTTTAAACTGCACTACAAGATCACAATGAATCAGCTGGGCCTAAATATTGCTCAACTAATAGTCATCACTGTTGCTTGTCCAAAAATCCTTAAATCCTTCAGTTGCACCATTTCTGTTTGTTTGTATTTTTCTTTGCTCTACAAACAGGACAGCCATAATCTCTATAAACCATGCTTAAGTGTGTGTAAGTTGAAGAAGCTAATTGCTTTGTTGTTTTTGTAAGTTTACATAAACACAGAGAACACAGTTGCTGCTTATTTGTGGAATTTATTATATAGGGAAATAACATATAGCGAAATATGAAACAGAGCAAAATGTTTTCGATTTCATGCTGAACTATATATACATAAATAAGATCAATAGAAACTGCAACAGTAAATATAGTTTTCCACTAAACTGTAATTTGACGATTTATTAATCAGTGTTGAGGACCATCCTCCGACAACAGATAAATCAATTAAACTACATTGACACCATAAAGCCAACTGCAGGTTTAGTTATTAATCCGGCTTCTCTACAGAGTACAGTAATAGGTAAGCTGTGATGTATCACTGTGTCACTTGAAACAGACCCTCCACACCAATTAGTTAAATGGTCGGACTCTCTGGTCCTTATTACCTCAGCCAGTGACAGCAGAGAAGGCAACAGTGGCCAACAGCTTCAACCCTGCTGTATTTCCTCCTCATTCCTCCTGTGAGGCACTCAGGGGGTGAAAATACTGAGTGAGGTTCCTGTGGGAGGGGACCAATTTCTGAGCAGAAGGAGGTAAAAGAGTGCCCATTAAGGTAACTCTGAGTGACTGTGCCATTTAGGAGGCTGAACTGCTGCTGTCAAACTGTTCTCAGATTTGATCCCTTAAGTAAGTGCTGGAGAGAAAGCAATTAAAGACAAGTGAGGTATGGACAGTGGAATTATCACAATCATGATTCTGAAATTTGCAAGCCGAGCATGACGTACCTGATGCCAAAAAAATTTTCTAAGGGTCCACAACAGTTTTTGGCCAATGGACAAAGGCATTGGGACGCCTGACCATTACACCAACAGGGACTTCAACGACACTGCATTTAAATACATAGACTTTAAAGTTGTTCCACCTTTGACAGTTATAACACCCTGTACACTTCTTGGAAGGCTTTCCTTGAGATTTTGGAGTGTTTCTGTGTGAATTTGTGCCCATTCATTCTGTAGAGCGTTTATGAAATCAGGCACATTCCAGTTCACCCCAAAGGTGTTGGATGGGGTTGAGGTTAGGGCTCTGTGTGGGCCAATCAAGTTCTTCCACACCGAACTCATCCACCCATATCTTTACAGAGCTTGCTTTGTGCACTGGGACACAGTCATGCTGGAATAGAAAAGGTTCTTCCCCAAACTGTGTCCACAAAGTTGGAAGCATAGCGTTGTCCAAAATGTCTTGGTATACTGAAGCTCTAAAATTGCCCTTCATTGGAAGTAGTCCAAACAGTGTCCATATAGTGTTTATACAACACTGTAGTTTAACAAGCAGATTTCACAAGATATCCCACCCTACGAAGGATGCAACCTGACTCGTGGACTTATAAGTCATCCACTAACAAGGACTAGGACACACTTTTGACAGCTGACACTTCATTTCAGGAGAAGATATAGTATGAGCTCTGCATGCTATGAGACCACACTATGTGCACCTGGACTTGACATACAAATGACACAATACCATATTAGTTCTGAAAGTAAATACAAACACACACCCACACACGCATCCTCACACACACCCACACACCTATGAGTAGGCCTAGACTCACCACACAAAATGGTGGGACAGCACAGCAGACTGGCTTTGCTGCTTCAAAATGTCTGTTTTCTTTTTTTTTTTTTCCTCTGGTTTCGATTCATGATTTCATTCTCTTTTTCCAGTTTCCAAGGAAACAAAGAGCCTTAGTGTGCTGACACAAATTAAGCAGAACTAAGCTTAGTTAATCATGACACTGTCCAGTGTACCAGTATCATTCATCTTGGATTAAATTGCTGTGACTTTGCTGTAGTTTCCCTTCTTCCTGTTTAGAAAATGAAAGAGAGTAAAATGTTATACCTGTTAGAGATGCTCTGATTTGCTCTCTGACTCTTCCACAGATATGAGCTTCATTAAAATTAATTAAAATGAATGAACTCTTCCTCCAAAACGCTTGACTCGCAGCTTATGGCATTATGGCAAATTAGAGGTACAATTAAAAACTGCTTTCTGAAGCGGACTAGCCAGATATAAGAGAGCAATTATGAAGTGTACGCCGAAGAGAGTCTCTTATAGAAGTTAAAGAGTGTTGCAAAGCCATGGTGCAATAAATTATGTGGGCTTTGGAAAGTGGTGATAACTCCCTCTAGCCCGTCAGCTGTGTGGTGTGGATTGGTTGGTATGTTCTTTACGTGCACCCTGAGGCCTCGCTACAGAACTGCTTTATGAGGTATTTTTTTTTCCTCCTGTAACTCCCTTTTCTTGTTTTTGTGAGAACCCCTGTCCTTCTCAAATTTGTGTAAGTGGATGATGATCTTTCTGTTGGTAAGTTTAGTACAAAAGGGGGATAATATTTTTTTTCTAAAAAAAAAAAAGGAATTATTGTTAATAAAAATAAAAAACATTTCAGGTAACACAAAGTGCACATCCAAGCAGTGGCATAGGTTTCATTCCAACTCTGAAGGAGACAACTGACCAATCATATGTGTTATATTCTACATGAAGCAGTTATTCACTATTCAAAACATGTATATCACCCTCCCATCAGTAGCATTCACATTGTAATGCTTTATAACAGAACTCTCTATTTGTTTGACTAATAGTCGTTTTATGTTAAATTTCTCATCAACTGCAGCAGTATCAAAAATGCTAGGTCACACTTTATTAAGAGAGGATCCTTTAGATTATCAACAGATACTTTCATTATTAACAAACTATAGGTTTGTACTAGGATAAGCTTCTTGTTTGAAATTAAGGTTCAAGTAAGGGTTTAGGTTTACGATGAAATAGATTAAATTGAATTTATTACATTCAACTTGATGTTCAATTGCCTTTAATAGTAATAATATTTAATTGAATCTTAGTTGGTGAGCATCTGCAAAACAGACCATGTTCTCAACTCAGCCAAACTTGAAAATTCAACTTTTTCATTAGTGCAGTGAAATAGTGAAATATGTGTATTGAGGTAAGGAGCTAAGACTAATATTTTGTGCAAACACACCAAACTATCTTTCTATTTTATGAGTGTGCAAAATAATATTCAAACAAATGCATCACTTAAAAAAAAAAAATACAGCTTTAAAACAAGAATTGCATGGTATGTTCTGACACTTTACTACCAGTCATGTCCCTAGACTTCTAATGTTCCATTCCCTTTTTTGAACATTGCATTACGTATTTGCACTAAAGAGGGCTCCAGAGCACTCTCAGATATGGAGCACTGTTTCAAAGGTACATTTAAACTTTGTACAGTTTTGTACAAGGAATCATTGGCAACCCATTAGCGAATTAGTGCATTTGTAAGTGTGTTTTGAAGGTCTGAGGGAAAGTGGTGGTCGGTGGGCTGTGAGTAGGCAGAGCTTGGGTGTAAAAGCTCATTCCATATAAATTACGAGTGTCTATATTCATGCTGCCAGCACCTCCCCATGGCGTCACCTCTGTTTGCCTGGGAACCGTATCTGAGCAACAGCAATTACTGCAGAACAACACTCACAGGGAACATATCTTTGTAAGCTCCATGAACACATTTGTCCATCTATCTATCTATCTATCTATCTATCTATCTATCTATCTATCTATCTATCTATCTATCTTTCTATATGATTTACTAAATTGTTCTATACCATCATACAAAAAATTAAATAATGAAAAAGAAACAAAGTAGAGGGTGTTTTAGATGATGTTTTAATGTAATTCCAAAATGTAATAACTGGTTGTGGCCTGTAACTGGAGATACCGTGCTAAAACTTTTGGCACAGTGTTCTTTCCTGACTTGCTTAGATTCAGCCACATTGCAGAACTTTTTTCCATGCATGAAGTGCCCATTGCCATAGCATGTCAGTGAGGTTAAAGTATTTGACTTTGATTGGGCCACTCTAAAACTTTAATTTTGTTTCCTTTGAGCCAGACAGTGGTGTACTTGCTCTTGTGAATTGGACTGTTGTCGTTCTGCATAATCCAGTTCTGTGTAACCAGATATTCACCTGTGGGATTTTCTGGTTTCATCAGCAACGGCAAGCTGCCACAGCTCTAGAGCAGCAAACATGACCGGTCGCTACTGTTCCATTAGGAGATAATGGCCCTCACTGTGGTTTATCGGAATCCCTGAGCCTATGGATACATTTCACTGACTTTCTATTTTATCATGTCCAGGATTTCTTGACAAGACCTCTGCTTGTCTTTTAGCCTACTTTGTATTGCTGGAAATGTTTTATTTAAGTAAAGCTTCTACTCAACCTAGCTGGCACCCACTAAGCTTGGGTGTATCTAGTATAAATGATCCCAATTATCAATACATTTGGTGAATTTAGCAACCGAGAGAACAATTGTTTTCTCACACAGGGCCACCTTTAATAAATGAAAAGATAATTTACAAACATATCTTTATATGTATGTTCGAACAGGCTGTTTTTGTTCGCATTAAACTTAGTTTGAGGATCTGAAACAACTAAGTGTGACAAATTTGCAAATACAGAAGAAATCAGGAATGGACAAATACATTCACACAGTTTGTATTATGATGTGCTATGATGTGCTTTATAAATAAACTTATAAACTTATAAGCTAATAAGGTTCCCATGACTTTACCAATCTGTCACATAACAGATAGATAGAGCAATGTAGTGTGCAACTCCAGTCTACAACCACAGCAAGCAACATCCAGCCAACATTCATGCTAACTTCTCTTCTCTCTTTCCTTCTTTTTGCACAAAATTCAGACAGGAAGTCACCAAGCCCCAGAGTGGATGACAGCCTAATGGATGGTTTAGTGTTCAGAGTTTGCTTAGTCGAGCACTGATGGTACAGACTTGCCTTTCTACAATGCAATGCGTGTCACATAAGAGAAGAGTTTCTGCCCTAAAAAAAGAATCAAAGTTCCTGATATTGCTATGGGGACCTGTTATTACTGATCCAAAGAGGTATGCAAATGCAGATAATGCAGGAGCACCTTCTCTAGATGACACATGGTCCGCTTCTTCACTGACTGTTAAATTGTCCAATTAAAAAAGCACCCTGCTCTGAAAAGCGGTCTGTGTATTGTGAAATGGATCAGTGGATCCAAAACATCTCCAGTCATCCCCTTAATCTAACGAGCAACTTGATAAGCATGAGTTATATTAGCTTGTAAAACTTAATGAGCTCCAAGTGCTCAGGAGCTTTTCATGTAGGTGTGGTTGGGGCCCAGTGACCTGTGGCAGCCCTGATGATTGTTGTAAATGAGACGCACACACACACACAAACACACACATACAACCTAGTCAATGAAGGTAAATGCATCAGTCCTTACATTGGGGATGTATCCAAATATGAATATTTTTTAATATTAATGTGAGTTTTTTGCAGCTCCTTCTGAGAATTGGTTGGAAAATCAATGGAAACTATAACTTTTAGACTCATCTCAAAACAGACAACACCACAAGATACGTCTCAAGCTCCTCTATGACTAGTTCATCAGTCTTTTTCTCCACTAGATCCACCTCTGCTGTGCTAAACAGTCTAAGCTAGCCAGATGTGCCCAAGGAAACTTTTTGGCTGAGCACACATTTTTTGATTACCAGATTTATTCAGTGTAACATAATTTTAAGATTTTCATTTCTCAGAAATGCAAAAGTGCCATTGTAGAACATGCAGTGTACACAGGGCGTCCTACATAACTTTTCTGTATTCTGTTAACTTACTAATAGAAGTTTGAAGAAGCTAGTCTTAAGGCAGGTTGGATACTTTTTAAATTTTTAAACACCAATTTTTACAGTTTTGTTTTCATCCACTTGAGTAGTTTATGTCCAGTCCAGGTCAAAGTAAATGTAAGCCTAATAGATGAAAACTAGTTAACACACTTTCGGGTATCATTTAAACATGTCAGTTTGATGGCACACTTTTGGTATGTTTGCTAAGTTTTACATATTGGGAAAAAATAGAGCATTCAGCGCTGTTTGACCAAACTTTGGCATATGACTTTAGTTTGAGGACCAAACAAACAGAGAGAGAGTGGCACTGCATTACACACCTACATGACAGGCAATTACAATATTATGACAGATGAAATGAGAAGCAGCAAGCACAGAAACAACACTACAGGCTTCCAACAGTGTCAGCGTCTGGAGAACACACCTTCCAAATGAAGCTAATCTGACATTACACATACACAAGTCTTAATCCCAGACTTGCCACTAACGCTGTTTCAAAGTGATCCAACCATGGCGATCAGATCATCGTTGAATCAAGACACATTTCAGGCTAGTATGTCACAGTCTAAAGCAGGTTTTGGTGAAAATGTATTCTTGCCATCCCACAAGTTGTTTACTAAAGCGCTGGTCTCTGAATCAGATGATCAGGGTTCGAATACACAGAGCGAGTTTTCAGGGGCAGCTGGTGGCCTGGTGGTTGGGGAGTTGCCCCTGCAATTGGAAGGTTGTGAGTTTGAATCTCAAGACTGCCAGTGGCACCACTTCGGGGTTTTTTTTGCTTTCAGCTGTGGTACAGAAAATACCAGGCCAGAAAAAGGATGGGAAGTTAAGCACTTTTGCTTCGTGGCCAGCCAATTGAGTTGGGAGAATACTTCAAAGACTTTTTTTTTCTTTCAGCTTTAACAGTTCAAAAGCCTACAGTATAGATCCAAAAATATACAGAGGCTCCTTCTCATTAGAGAAATCAGCTATTTGAATGTGTGTTCACTGATGAAAATGGGTGATGTTTCAATTCAACTCAACCTATTGCTGGCATTTAATTGTGCACACACTGTCCACAGAACGACATATTAGGACTTTCTGGGCATGATCTCCATGCCCAATGCCGAGTGTCAACTAGAGGGGAACAAAGACCCCAGAATTGAGCTGTGGAGCAGTTGAACTGGAGTGATGAAGCTTCATCCAATACCTTTGGCATGAGTTTGTGAACCATCATTCAAGATCAGCACCCAACCTCTTGTGGTTGAATGCAATCAAATCCTCATAGCAATATTCTAGCATCTAGTGTAAAGCCTTGCCAAAAGAGTAGAGTCTGTTACTGTACGAAATGGCAACAAACTCCCAAATAGTACCCTGGATTTCAGATAAAAATGTTCAAGAACATTTGCTGCCGAGCTGCCAGTATTGCGTTGAGATTCCACACACGGAGCCAGTGTGTACTTGACCTTCTCAGAATCATGACAACCAGATCTGAACAAATTCTAAACACAATCAAACAAGGTTTGTTTGAATTGTTCTGTATGGGCAATATCCAGACACATTGTGATGCCAAATGTAAACAACCCTGATATGATAATCATGATCTGGCTTAAAGCCCCTAATAGGCAAGCAATCCCCTTATTCTAATTTAGTTCCCTAATGCCATTTCATTCTAATTGTTATTATTTTTTTATTTAACAGCTAAGTCAGCAGACATGAATTATATAGCTGAGCGGCTGAGGATCAATAAAAGCTGATCCCACCTGATGGGCGATTAATAAGGGATATCAGGCCCATCAGGAGCACCTGGTGTACAAACGTAGCAGTCTACAAGGAATCACAGTGTGTAAAATAGGGGCCAGAGCAGGGCAGCATAATTTACAGCCTGTTTATCCCAGCCATCCCCATTCTCATCCCAGCGTGCTGTTGACCACAAGCGCTGCGAACGGAGACGGTGAAATGCAGGCGGTTCACAGGATGCTCGTTAAGAAGCCAATTGAAAATCACTCTCATTTCCAGCACATATGAACAGGAGGAGCTGTTGAGAGCAGAATGGTGAGCATGGCATTATCCTTGCTTTTAATTACATATACATGTGTGCATGACGGCTGCCTTGTACGCCCTATTCATTTCAACCATAGATTGTGTAAAACCTCTGCAAGATGCAATACTGACAAAGCCAATGGAGACAGAAGAGGAACTATATTCTCATATTTGTAATGTGGAGTACATAATGAAATTCAAAAGACTGGAATCACTTTTCTTTTCTTATTTCAATTCAACTACAACCAGCATAAACGAGCGCTCATTTTACGAGGCAGGTTGTTTTGGTGGTTCCTGAGTTTTACTCTGCATTTTTTTTTTAATCAAACTTGTCAATAGGATATAACTGAATTGAAAGTGTATGACTTACAAAACTGAAAACAAACTCGATTTCCACTTTTGTTGCTGGTTTCTAAAAATGTTTTTATGTGTTTAATTGCTATTTTTAATTGTGGCTTTTTATTTTTGTGGTGCTGTCTGCTTTATCCGGGCATGACTGTCTTGGCGGAAAGGTGTGAATTGTTTTCACAGCAGGAGGTTTCACCCCCTCTTCACTCCTCATTGCTCGCTATGTTTCACTCATAAGAAGCTTCACTTTATAAAGCAGACCCCAAAGAGTATTTTCTGATATTCTCTTTGGGGTCTGTTTTGTACATTTTTATTTTCATACCAAAAATTAGAAACCTATAGAGTAGCAACAATATTAAATTTAGATCAGATTGTATAATATTCTAATTGCATATTATTGAGAACAATTCAATCAGTCCAAACTTACAACAGCAGTGTCCACATTGCTCATGCACAGGAACACATTGATCACATTGAGCACAGTACACAATGCATAAGCGACTGTGAGAGGCCAGGAACACTTAAGCTCTGAATTCTCTCTGGGGCCTGATAGCTGTCTGGTTCTCATTTCGCTCCGCTGACTTGCGTTACAGGCCTCTTGCCTGCATGGCCCGTGCACAAACTGCATCTCATTCTTGACTTGGTGTTCCGTTACTGAGGCTTCTCAATCAAGGTCCTGCCACCAAGGCCTGTGCCCATGCAGAAAACTCAATTAAAACAGACGTGAGCTCACGAGGCCTCCCGCCTGGTCCCATTCTGTCATAGTGTCTGTCTCCCCGCTGCAACCTGACACTGCAGGACAGATACGGTGACATCTAAAGGGGACAATCCACCCCTGCCTTCTGCTAAGACCTCTGCTCCTTTAGTATGCCACCATGGGTCAGAAGTCACTTTCTGAGATGGAAACTATTTGAAGACACATTGTGAAGCAAGTCCTAAAATCGGACTTGCGGGGCTATGTTGAGGGCTATTGAAACATAGATCAGTTGAGAGTAATGCAACAAAGTATTAACATTTCTTGTGCTGTCCTTGAAATGTGAAACCCTCCTGTTAATGAAGTACACTGGTTTATTAGAATAATTAGTAATAAATTAATTATAAATTAAAAACTGACATTGGTGTATTTTTTCATAACGTATCTTGTAGGATACGTCTTGTTACGCTGATTTAACCATTTTTTGCCCAGTTTAGTCATTAGCACTTCCCACCAACACTTGGAGGGTGAAAGCCAGTACCTGTTTCTCCAGAGACGTGTGAAGCATCACTGTATCTCTTTGAAATTTTCTGAAGACAGTGAAGCTGATTTGCGCTGTCTTGAACTTCTGGACATGGATAACTGCAGCATCACCCGGGAGGGAACTTACAATCTCCTGATGATAAGGCCAGTCTGTGTTTTTTAATAGTGTGATCTATGATCATATAGCCAAGCCTAATAACAATAGCAGGCCAGAGTGCTAATGATTGTAAGTCGCTCTGGATAAGGGCGTCTGCCAAATGCCACTTTAGAGTAACAACAGCCTGTAGGCTATAATAAAAGAGTGCTTTAGCTATTTTATAAGAAGAGGCTGCATAAGTGCAGTTTTACCAACCCATCTAAGCCCGCTTAACAAGCTTATGAGAAGGAAATTCTCCTATGTACACTGAAAAGGCACTCAAATGTTTATGGTGTTATTTTAACCCATTTAACTTTTCTTAAGAAAGCAGCTCGTACTGTTGTCAATCAGAGATGCTTGGGGTTGTGAAGGAATGGTATATTGCAAATGATTTCACAAGCTTAACATGAATAGGAATCCACTTCACACTTCCATCACCTTTTCCTGTTACTCTGATGAAACTTATGAATAATTAACACTTACCAATCTGAATTCCATACCGAATGTGTGCTCATGCTTAGAAATCATCACCGTTCACGCAGCAACCAATACAGCATTGCTTCCGTTTCATAGACATAGGAAAGTTCCAGTTTCACACGATGATTCATTTTTCTATATACAACATGAAAATGTTTGCACAGTAACTGCTTTGGGGCAGAGTGGTACAAGACTGTTTACTTGATTATCTGAATTTATAATGGGAAAGATTAAATAGGACTCCCTAGATCCCAAATGCATTGATCCTGGGTGGGAGCAAATCTCACACTGTCAGTGGCAGGAGGGCATCCTGCACCATATCATGCATTCTTTAATGCATTATGATATTTATATTTTTATTTTTAAAATATTTATTACAGCTATTAAAATTTCATTCATTCCCCCTGAAGTCCTCTTTTTGGCCCGTATTCTAAACTTTCTTCATTCCCTCTTTAGTCATGTTTGTGTGCTGCGGTGTATTCGGAGTCAGCATAAACACATCAGAAAGGCCCTAGTGGTGGAGAGTCTGTGGACGAGGGTCTTGGCACATGCCAGTCAGCGAGCGGCCAAGTGAAACGGCCTTGATTAGCCAGCCTGACAACTGCCAAGGGGCATCACTCACTACCTCCAGCACTCACCCTTTCACTCGCACACCCACCCACTTGCATACTACCTCTGCTGCCCAACTGCTTTCACACACAGTCCACCAACAGGCCACTACAGGCCAGCTGAATACAGGCGGCGAGTTTTTCATGTGTGTGTATGCTTTACAATCTGTGCAAACAGTGAAACTGTACCAAGACTGAAACTGGTGGAAGCTTAGAACCAATGATAGCAGAGTAAGCTGAGCAACTTTACGAAAGAACATAAATACAGTCACTGGGAGCTGTTATTTTAATGATAATGATTACAACTTTATCAGATGGTTCTGCAAACTAATATTTCAATAATAATTTATCATTGTGCATGATCAGTTATTGCCTGTTTCATAAAATATAGATATGTACATTTACTGTGAGTAGCACTGTAGCACCTCCAAATTTTGTCCTAAATGAATTATTGTTTAATGAATTAGTGTTCATTTGCAAAAATGAAGAAAGGTATAATCAATACATTTAAGCATTAATCATTGTCATAGTTCATTTTTAGCTCATTTTTAGGCTATGCATGGATGTCATAAGATCTTGGTAGGAAACAGAAACAATGGCATTTCTTAACATTCATTCATTCATTTTCTGTAAGCACACACATACACACACACACACACACACCATTTACTCACACCTATGCTCAATTTAGAATCCCCAGTTCACCTAAAACCTTTGGACTGTAGAAGAAACCAAAGGCCCTGGAGGAAACCCACATAACCGTGTAAACTACACACACTCACACACACGAGGCCAGAACCCAGATTCAAACCCCCAACCCTAGTGGTCTAGGGCAACGGTACTACCCACTGTCCCACCATAGGGATGCATCTCTTTACATTTACAGTTTATTACCATTATTATACATTATTATCCATTATTCTGTCTTTTCCATTTTTAAAAAATAGAAAAATGGAAATCATGTAAAAATGACAACACTTTGTGGAAATGCACTTGTAGATCTGTGTTTTCACAGCAGATCTATTGGTGCTTTTAAAACAAAATTGAGAATTTTTCTTTTACTCGAAGTTCATTTTGCTACACAACTTTCTTCATTAGTTTGCTCATAATAGTTGAGAGGTTTTAATGAAAAAATCATAATGCACTTTAGACAAAAGCAATTATAACACAGCACATCATTTGACTGATTTATTTGACCAGTTGCACCCACATAGAAAAGCTAGCACTGTACAGCTACAATTTCACACATTAATAAACAGAAAAGTTTGCCAAATTCAGTTTTTCATGTGTGCCTCCACATAGGTCTACAATAAAACACATATAGTTGTACTTTTTTTTACTTAAGTAACTATTTTTGTATTTTGGCACAAGTATTTTAAGCTGTATTTTCCCTAGAATACCTCCCCCTGTGTGCGTTGTCACCGCTGCTTTCTAGTAAATGATGTGTACTCTCACATGTAAACATCAGAAGCTGGTAATACATGACAGAACATTTGCAGCGTATTGACAGTCAATACATCTGTACTGACATTTTGAATTTTAAACTTGGAAACACTGCAGGACATGATGCATGAAAAAACAGCTAAATCTTGCTAAAAATAGAGGCGTTACTGGCTTGTCCATTAGGACACTGAGGATCTGGTTAGGCTCTTGGATGACAGTTTGAACAGAGGCACAGCTGTGCTGGGTGTGTGATGCCTAGAGCTTCCGTCCACCTCCCGCTGATCAATGATAACACATGTTAATGAATGTTTACTCCACGGCTGGCTGAGAACAGAGCCATGCTCACTAACCTTGTGTCTGTTTTCATTATGTCCACAATGCATCGTAAACCCCAAAGGATGATTAGTATGTACAGTCATTTGCAATCAATGCCTCGGGAGGAGCCGGAACGTGACAGGCATTTTTGTCCAACATTAAATGCCTGATCATTGCTTCCATAATGCTTCAGTGTGGAGTAATCTTTGCCCACCCTGCCCCATGGCCCCTGAGACCCACTTGAACAAAGGGCGAGCAGCTAGAGTATTTCTTGAGATATTTTGGTAAAAGAAAATAATTATATATGGAAAAAATGGAAAAATGTATTGGGATGGTTAACCATTGCACCAAAATGGACTTTAATGACACTGAGGACAACTGAATTCAATAATTAAGAGCTGTGACATAATACTTTTGCCCATATATTTTGTCTCACAAATTGATTTTTAATCATTTTGGTAGTCTTAATGTCTGTCCTTGAGGATTGGCAACCGGACTCCGACAGTTCCAGAAGACAATACTCTTAGCAGATATTAAGTTTGACAGGCTGCTTGATTGACAGCAACTGACAGCCTGCAGGCGTGGGTTTAGGTTTCTCAAGAAGCTTTACTGCCGCATTAGCTGGAATCACAGCACAGACATGGCCTAAGCTAATTCACTGATGGAAAAATAATCTAGCCAGAACACTAGCATACTGTTTTGCTCAGCTACACCCACCACAGTGCTCTGTTTTTCTTTTTCTAGGAACAGTGGCCTGCTGGTCAGGCCATGCATGCACTGTAAGATGTGAGGCCTGAAGGTAAAATGGAAAATTTCTCTCCTTTTGTTGTGCTAGGTCAGTGGGTTTGAGCAGGAGGCTGGAACTGGTTATTTAAGAAAGAATGACGTCAGTTTTATCCTGCATAGAAATACTGGCCTATATTTGCCAAATGTTTCAGATTAAGAGTACTGATCTAGGACTAAATGCTTAACATGTATTAGAAAATGGAATGGAAAAGATCACCGGAAGATCAGATCTCTTTACACAGAGACGTTTGATAAATATAGACTTTCACAACCTTAATGAACTCCTCAACTTGAAAACCCCAAATTTCTTAAAGCTCAACTTACATATTAGTCTGTAGTTCGTATTAGCATCAAACTGATTTATAGTAGTTAATGAATAACAGGTCTTAAGATTTTCCCACAGAAGTTGCTGCTTTTGGTGGGCATAACAAAAAATGATGTCGCTTATCTCCAAAAACTGACATTACAGGAATACTTTGGGCAAGTTTCTGTTTACACACATTATCTAAGGTGGCTGGTACTTTCAAATTATATAAAAAAAAAGTATAAACACAAAATAAATAACAAAAATGGAGATATACAATTTGGTTCCAGCAGTGATATGTTGTAATTTATTTCATTTGTGTATCATTGAAACAAACAGAGATTTCCTTCAAAGTTCTATAAATAGAAGAAGAAATAGCTTGATGATTTCAATCTGAGAAAAAAATGTGCTGCCTATTCCTTGCAGTCTATCTAAGAAACCAACTTGAACCTGTCTGTGCTTAATACTATTTGAATGAAAATAGGATTCATGATGTAGTTAAGCACATCATTAATTATGTATGTTTAAATAGTATAGTCTATATTCACCCGTCTCATTGTGTGGGTGCATAATATTCACTGGCTTACCCTGCATCACATTTTTAACCCTAATATTTGCCTCTAGAGCCAAATATGGATCACCCCCTTACCTATAATGGCAACAGACCTCTGAAGTTGTGCGTCATTCTAAAGCCAACGTCAAGCCCATTTCAGGAACCCTGGTTTCTAACCAGGTTTTCTCTATTGAAAAGAAATTATTAACATTTTTGTAAATCACAGCTGTTGCTCCCTGTGGTAAATAAAAATGTTCCCACGCCAGTACATTTTGTGCCTTGCTGTCTTCACACACCTTGCTGTCTTCAAATGCCATCTGTGAGTAAAATGCCATCTCTGAGTAAATGAACATTAACCTTGCACTTCTTAAAAAGGTCATGCAGTTGCACTTATGACATGTCTGGTAACACTTTATTTGAAAGATCCTACATTACATGGACCTACCCATGCTATAAATAAGTCATAGCAGATATCATATGCTGTCAAGAGTTGTCAGACCACTACTGCTAATCATCATGACACAAACTACAACATGTCATGATGTCATGGCAGTTTATGTCACATGCCAGTTAAGTGCTATATAGACAATAGTATTGGGACACACTTCTTAATTATAGAATTCTGGTGTTTCAATCGTACCCATTGCCAAAGGTGTATAAAATAAAGCGTACCAAGACATTTTGGACAACGCTATGCTTCTTACTTTGTGTACACAATTTGTGGAAGGCCCTTTTCTATTCCAGCATGACCAGTGCACAAAGCAGCTCCATAATGACACGGCTGGAGGAGTTCAGTGTGGAAGAACTTGACTGGCCCACACAGAGCCCTGACCTCAACCCCATGAAATGGAACGGAGAGTGTGAGCCAGGTCTTCTCATCCAATATCAGTGTCTGACCTCATAAATGCTCTTACAGAATTAACGGGCACAAATTCACATTCAAATCTTGTGGAAAGCCTTCCAAGAAGAATGGAAGCTGTTATTGCTGCAAAAGGGGGACCAACTCCATATTAGAGTTTATTTAAATGCAATGTCATTAAAGTCTCAGTTGGTGTAATGGTCACAATACTTTTGTCCAAATAGCATATTCACGGACAATCAGAAAAAAGACATATCTTCTGAATGGACAGCACTTTTTATGCCTCTCTGTCTGAATGTTAAATGAAAATTAATACTGTAAATGTAAAAGAACAGTAATCATTTTCAAAGTGTAAGGGTTCATAAGTGAATTATAAGTCTGCAGATTAAAGGGTTGGCTATAAATGTTACTCTCTGTCATGAGTAGAGAACTTTGGGCCACGGGCCTCCACTCTATAACAGTGGTCGAGAGGACCACTCTGGCAAGTGGCTTTACAGTGTATGAACTGAGTATGACTTTTTAATGCATGAGCGCTACCATCAACAACCATTATCCACTCAAGATGAGGACAGGAAATCTTGTCTGATTTAAAAGGACTTTTAAATGGGCTATTTAGGCTATGGCCTTCATTTCTGTCCATTATCCAATTCCAACAATTAGATTAGACAGAACCATAGGAGGAAGGTCAGTTTCCTGCTGGTTCCCCACCCTCATTTTACCATGTTCAGACACAGGATGGAAAGACGTCCATTTAGCTTTAGTAGATTCCTGCCTACTTAAGACCATTACATGTCACCCCAAACTGTCTATTCAAAAAGCATTATAATTCAATTAAACAGAAAGATGAAAGTATAAGTTTAAAATTCAAGTTTTTATACGGTCATTTTGTTCTTAAGTCATTTCTCCTAAAGCTGTGTAATTATATAAGAGACAAAAGAACAGTTTAATCAAATAAACCAGCAATGTTAATGCAATGCCAATGGGGAACCACCCCGAACACTTTAGACTCTGTGCATTTTAATCAAAGCAACCCTGTAACCCTGAAGACTCACTTCCATAATATTATTTTACAGAGATAAGCTTAATTCATCCCACGCCATTCAGCCCACCTTTTCACCACAAAAACGTCTATAATTTGTCTAGATATTGACCTCCTTTATTATGCTTTCTGTCCATTTCCACCTGTAATTGGCTGCACACTGTTCTACTGTTCCTCTGCAGAAACAGGTCTTCATTAACCATTCCTCTTCTGCGCTCTGCTCTAAATACAGGCTCGCCGCTGGAGCCTTGCTGTTTTGGCAAACCAAAGGTAACTGACGCAC
This sequence comes from Brachyalestes nurse, assembly GCA_037974405.1. Classification (NCBI taxonomy): domain Eukaryota; kingdom Metazoa; phylum Chordata; class Actinopteri; order Characiformes; family Alestidae; genus Brachyalestes; species Brachyalestes nurse. The sequence goes on along the minus strand of JBBPCY010000007.1, from coordinate 20,444,978 downwards.
CATTCAAGATAAATAAATTAATGAGCATGATAATGATGAAGGGGGGGTTGCAGAGGCATTTCCTGTTAGGCATTAGAGCAACGAGAAAAGAAGGAAAAAAATAAAGAAGCTCCAGTAGATGAGACACATACTCAAAGGAGGCAGAGCAGAGAAAATCCACTCTGGTCTTCTCTAAATCCCCCTCGCAAGCCCAGATAACTAGGACTAAATAAATGTGCAGGGCACACAAGCCATCGTAGAGCTGGCTGTACTGTCTCTGTAGGGTCTTCCCCTTCCCAGCTTAGATTAAAGCAATCCCTGAGGCTCCCGCGTGGAGCAACTGTCTAAGTGTTGGCCCTATCATTGGGAAATCACAAGTTCAATCCCCGCTGGTGCTTCACTCATCCATGTCCAAGAGCTGTGAGCACAATCGGCTTCGCTCTCTCTGGGTAGGTGGGATGCCCCTCTATAGTATTCTGGTGCATCTCTTTACTGTGAACAGAGGCGTAATGATACTCATCTTGTATAAAATGTTGTTTTTAAAATCTGTATTTTGTGTTAGACCAGAAAATGAGATAATAGGTTAAAGGGCATGTCAAAGATAAAGTTTTTCATACCTTTTTTTCAAATCGTTGTTTTTGAACTAAAATTCTGATAGCATTCTCTTAAAGCACACATTCTAAAAGGATCAAATGTTCATTACCTTTTTAAAATTAGTTGTATGTAGTACTTCGACCGTGTAAAACTATCAAAAATATAAAAAATGTTTTAGTGAAGTCAAAAAACACATTTACTACATCTATAACAGCTTGGCCTGATGCTTTCACAATAAAGTTATAAGGGTTGTTCTTGGACTGAGGAAATGATCAGAACAGAGATTATTTACTTACAGCAGTTTTACAAACATAATATCTAAACCTGTTTAATTCTAAAGGTCATAGAAATGTTGGAAAATGGTCAGGTCAGTTAAAAAAACTGCAAAAATATCAAAAATTGACTATGAGGAAAAATACAACAATCATGTAGGATATAGGGCCTTTAAGTACAAACTCATACTTAATAGTTAGCATATCTTAGCACAACTTAATAGTTAGTATATCTTAGGAATTTCAGTGTAAGCAGTTGGAGTGTCTGGGTACTTCTTTCCCACAATAAAAGCCTAGTATTTTGAAGCTTGTAACTTCAAACTTACATGATTAATGCTTAAAACTTAAAATGAAAGCATTACAGAAATTGTTACACAGAAACAATTGAATAAATAAAGATTTTCTAATAAAACACTGTGCTTGCCTCCTGAGTTTGTCTTTTATATTGCATTGACTTTCCTTCGTACTGGTTGCCAAATTCTATTTTTAATCTGAATTATGCCTCTAGAGAGACTGCTGATAAGAAATAACATAATTTATAAATTCCTCCATGTCTGTCATCAAACTTCTCTTTTGTTCCAATCTTGTGTAATTCTCTGTGCCTTTAAACCCCTCTCCTCTCATGCAAAACACAATTAGTATGCAGGCCTGTGCACTGTTTGCTTGACTAGCTAGCTTTGATAAAATATCTGTTCATTTTGGATACATTGTTGGCACATACTGCGGTGGGGCGTAAAGGCACATTTTGTGCATCGCCTTCTTCCATACGAACATCTGGCAATAATGTCTAAACCTATTCAAGCTAAAATCACTTTAGAAAACAATTTAGCCAAAATTCATTGTGTTTGTCTGGTGATAACAAGCAGCATTGGCTGCCCTCTTGTGATTTTAAGACAAACATGACATGCTTTTCACAACTGTGGCAACAGACACAAACAGGGAAAAAACACTGAAGCTGTGTAATTAGCACCCGGAGCAGTGTTCATTCCCTAAAACCCATCACTCAGAGATCAAACCCACTCCACAGGCAGATGTGGAACAAGTGGACCTCTTTGAACAGCGCAACAACGTGCAGGACACGACAATTAGCTCTGCTGGAGGAAGAGGAAGAAGAGCAATATTTCCCCACAACGTCCCAATTACATTTTAAATGGGTGTAAATAATGAGATTTTTCTCAGTCAAACCTCCCCCCCCCTCTCTCTCTCCCCTCTACTTTTTCTCATTCAGTCTCATTTTGCTTTTCTCATTCTCTTCATTCTCTCTCTCTCTTTTCTCTCTCTCTCTCTGCCTGTCACTCTCTCAGGTTCGCTCTCTCTTTCTGTGTCCCTCTCTCTCTCTCTCTCTCTCTGTATGTGTGTGTGTGTGTGTGTGTGTGGTGGGTTTGGAGGTGCTGAGCTGGTGAGCTGGTGAAGGTTAAAGGCAGTCATCCAGAAAGCACAATTAAATCACAGGGCGGCACGTTGAATGGCAGGACCCCGCTGGAGGAGCTGATAAAGGTGCTGCTGGGCTGGGGGGAGGAGAGCTTACCCCTTCGCCACGTCAGAGGAATACTCTGCAGACTTTACAAAATTCTGTGTCACTCTGTGCTTTGCATGTCAGTAAATACAACCATGTACACAGCAACACCACAGCCTTGAAAATGTCATATTTTTGCAAAAAAAAAAAATTCTATGGGGTTGCTGGAATAAATGGGCCAGTAATGCTAATTCCTTCTCCTCTTTCAAAGAGCAAAAGGCATTGAAACTTCATCTTTGGCATCTGCATGGTTTTATTTGGTTTTATTAATAAACAAGAAGCTGATTATTTTTGAACTTCTATGGACCTGTAAACAATAGCACTGTTAATAGATTTTGAGAAAATTGTGATTTGGTTTAGGTTTGGACCTGACTCGACTCTAGCTCCAGCTGTATATTCAAATAGCCTATTAGTGAACTGCACCATGATGTATTAGTGAGAAACCTGCTAGACTGGTCTACATTGGGGCTAAATATTCTGAGGCCACAATGTCCAGGTCCACCTTTCTGTAGTCTGCAGTAAATAATAGTGGGTATACAAAAGAACCATCCCATTCAAAATATTCACATTTTGTCACTTTACAGCCTGGCAAGAAGACACACTCATTCACACATACAAATACACTTTATTTCTCAATGCAACTTACAACAGCCACGTGAACTTATAACTTTCACTTCACTACATTTGAAAAACAAAACCGTACTTTTCACTTCACTACATTTCTATCAAGGCTCTCGTTACTCGTTACCTTCAGTTCTGAAAGTGGGTGT
>JBBPCY010000007.1:20420951-20441747 GCA_037974405.1 Brachyalestes nurse | reverse complement strand
TGTTACTGTCTCACTTTTCTAAAACATGATTGGTTTTTTAGCAGATGACAGCCTATCAGAAATCACCAGTAGTGTTAAGTCATGTCTGTACACTGTAACACTGCAACGCCAGCATTTTTTAAACCCATTCAATCAGTGGCGGGAGAATGGACTGAGACAGAGACTTCATGCCGCATCCGTGGCCATATTTAGAGTCGATGTTTAAGTTTACTGAAAAAAAAATATATATATGTATATGTATATATGGACAAAAGATTTAAATGGGCCTTTAAATGTGGCATTTCAGTATGTGAACCACTAATTAATCCAGCAGTCACTCATATTGAATATTATTGCAATTAATTATAAACTATTTTAAAAATCAATACACCATCTTCATATTAATGAATCACAATGCTCCGATGCACTTTTTACACATCTACTGTTTCTGTATGAGAGGTAGAGGGCGGAACATCGAGCCGCCCGAGAGAGCACACGGGCGAGCAGGAGAAAGTGGAGCAGGTGAGAGAAGCTCTTTTATCAAACTGGGATTTGAAGAGACACAGTTGCACTCATCTGAAACTGTTTACGCTCATTTCAGTGTTTCCCCCTCTCCAACTTTGACGAGGAAAACGTTCAATTATCACCTTTTTTTCCACTGTTTCTCTGTTCTTCCTTCACACAAACAAGTCTAAGAAGATTATGTTCCTGCTGGAAGCACATCATTAACAAGCCACACAACAAATGAAACATTATGGGAAAGAAATGTCTAAATGGAGTCCATTTCCAGGGGGAACAGAGCGCATGGAAGTATTCCCCCAGCTTCGACTGTCTTTAATTAACACATTAACTACTGACTGGATGTCATCAGAAAAGGGGACCGAGGGGGCTGGCTTCCTCAGCACAGAGCAATGGCATTCTGGACACAGATGAAGATGAAGTCCAGTCCTTGAGTAAGGACTTGTTCACAAGGCCATCTGTCAAAACAAAAAAGGCATGGACAAGTACTGCTGGTTTGTTGTACTATAGTGCCATCTTGGCTTGCCTACTGTGGTTCATTTTGAAAACGTTTATACAGAGAGGTTTAGAAATGAAAATATTGTTATGGGAAAAAAATCATCAATTTTGCCTAATTAAACCCATAATATACAATATTTTATTGAGACTATTTTCAATATTCAATCACAGCCAGCTATATTTCTGCTAATAGATCTTTAGAACCACAGAGATGACAAATTACAGCTTTGGGCATGATCTGACAGCAGTGATTATGTTCTCCTCTGTCTTGATCAACATTGACATGATTGGCTGAGGTCATGACACAAGCCTCTTCCTATTGGTCAATGCATAATATTAAACTATTACATTAAAGTATGTTCCATTAAATGCAGAAAATGATTTGACAGATAACACATACCTGTAAGAAAGAAGTGTTCACTATGGCTTTTTATACATTCAGTCCGATGAACTGTAAAACCTGTGGCTGAGCAGGAGAATTGCAACACTGTGCTGAACTCTTGGTCTCCACGCTGTAGGCTATATTAATTTTCTGAACGTTGAAGTATCCTTGGCATTCCACAAGATTATCAGCAGTAGGTGCATAGATAACTAATTGCTACGATTCCCAATGTAATTATTCTGAAATTTTGAAATATCACCCTACTTTCCCTCCAACTCGATTTAATGACTTTGGCGTGATTTAGAATTATTTGTAAAAAAAAATGTATATTAAACCATGTATATTAGAACTAGACATTCAGGTTAGGCCATTAATATTAAAAGAGAGGAATAGTTTTAACACACGTACTGTAAATAATGTGGGCTGGTGGTGGCCTTGTGGATAGGATACTTGCCTCTGGATCAAGAGGCCAAGGGTTCAAATCGTACCTGCAGCATAGCACCACTGGGTTCCTGAGCAAGACCCTTAACCACAAGTTGCTCCAGGGAGACTGTCCACTCTAGTTAGGGAATTTAAGTCGCTTTGGATAAAAGCGTCTACTAAATGCCGTGAATGTAATTTTTGTTATAGGTTGTGTGTCATAAAAGAGTAAATGTCACTGCTGAACATTTTTGGTCATTCTAGATTAAAATCTTGATGTCCGAAGCTTGTAAACCATATTACATTTCTTGTTGGAAGCATATATAATATTCTATATGCAAGTATTACCACATGCACTATGTGAAACAAACATGTTGGGACAAATACATAGACTTTATTTTGAGTTGGTCCTCCCCTTTGCAGCTATAACAGCTATAGGATTTTGGAGTTTCTATGGGAATTTGTGCCCATTCATTCTGTAGAGCATTTATGGAAACAGACACTGATGTTGGAGGAGAAGGCCTGGCTCACAGTGTCTGTTCCAGTTCATCCCAAAGGTGTTGGATGGGGTCTGTACGGACTAGTCAAGTTCTTCCACACCGAACTCATCCAACCATGTGTTTATGGACCTTGCTTGTGCACTGAGGCACAGTTTTGCCCTTCACTGAAAGTAAGGGGCCTAGCCCAAACCCAGAAAAACAGAATGGTTCCTTCTGTGAAGAGTCCCAGTACAAAGCTCCTGCTGTTTGCTATCTACCAGAAACTCATTGTTTAGGTTTCTGCTTCAATTCGGTAAGTGACGTAACCTGGACAAGTAGTGTTTCCCTCACAAAACTGGTCCCACCCACAGCAAATCAAAATGTGATTGGTTATTCCACCATCACTTCATAATTATCTAGGTGGCTTATCTGACATGGTAGGACTTCCACTGCCTGGAGGTCTAATCAAAGGAGAGCTTGCTTAGTTATTATATGCCTAGATACCATGGAAGAAATAAAAAAGGCCTGATAAATAATAATAAATCTCCATTGGACACAAGAATTTAACCTTGTTGTTTCCAACCTAAACACAAATATATTTCATTACATAAATTATAGAAACGTAGTTATGCAGTTTCCAGAATTCCTTAGACCTTCTCTCAATGCCTATAAGGCATGTACATGACTAAAGGAACTTTTTATACAGTAGTGAAATATAGGCAATAAAAACAATACATCAATCATCTTTTAACACATATAATACATATAATAATTCTATTTTGGCCATAAAATTAGCCCATAATTTTGCATTAAATATTGTTATAATGAATTACAACTGAATATAACATTCCAAAACTAATGCAGTGGAATCATAATGCAGTGAATGGATGCATCTTGTCTAAGTGTTATCACTGTCCACAAAAGCTGAGCACAGTTTGGAGCACTGTCATGGGGAGAGGGAAAAAGAGTAGAAGTATGTGTGTGTGTGTGTGTGTGTGTGTGTGTGTGTGTGCTGCTCTGGGGGGATTGACAGGATAATATCTCAATGTAAGAGACCATACAGAGAGACAGCAGTACGAGGTTCAGCATAGAGTGATGCAGCTAAAGCCTTAACATCACAAACAAAACTTAGTGATAGGAAAAGAGAGGGTAACAGCCATTCATACTTCACATTAACTTAATTCTACAAATTATTCCAAATCTAAATGTTATTAAAGAAATATACTGACAGAAAATGGTCAATATTGCCTCTAGTTACAGTTGTGTATTTAGTGTGTTTTTCTAAACCAAATTTAAATGTATTATTATGAATCAGTGTACTTGAAAAACTGAACATCAGAACATCAGCCTCAGTGGACAAACATAGGCATGGAAAGAGCCAGAACAGAGTACCGAAACAGCAGCTGAGTAGAGAAAGAGATGTGTGATAGTTTTGCCCTGGAGCAAGAAGAACGTAAAGCCAAGAACAGTAGCTGGCAGTAGAGCTTCTGGCAGCGTATATCAGATGAGTTATGCCAGAAAAGCAGGCAGAGAAAACTTTTAAGATGTTTAAGGGGAGAAATGGCAGAAAACCATATCAGCAGTGTGGAGACACCATTATAATATGGGAGCAGAATGTGATTCCGGAGAGACAGTGGCAGGCACTCGGGGGAAGCTGAGGGAGGAAAGTGAAACCAGGGGGACCTAATACTGGAGTGATCTCATTAATCGCCCACCACACAGAGGAGCTGATGTGAAATATGAGAAAAAAGAAGGCCACATATATATTCCACAGCACCCTGCACAGAGGAGAGGAATTTGGTCCAGGATCTACCATGTGAACAAATCTCATCTGCACACTTGAGCACTTTACAATTATACTTTTACTTCTCATACAGAAAATGTTCACACAGGAAACCTTGAATGTAGTTCATATATAACAATTGCAACAGTTCATTATATATAAATATGTAGTCAGTGGTTTCACCTCTGTGACTGTAGCACCTCTCTCTCTTGACATTGCATTCTTCTTGGATGGCTTTCCCTAAGATTTTGGAATGTTTCTGTGGGAATTTGTGCCCATTCATTCAGTAGAGCATTTATGAGGTCAGGGCCTGATGTTGGATGAGAAGGCTTGACTCACAATCTCTGTTCCAGTTAATCCCAAAGGTGTTCGATCGCCCTTCACTGAAAGTAAGGGGGCAAGCCATGAAATAACAGGTGTGTCCCAATACTTTAGTTCATACAATGTATGTATCAGGTTTTCTTGTCACACTGGATGCTCTTAAGGGAAACTGGAGCTGCTTCATCCATAGTTCTTCCATGAGCACTGTCCAGTCTAGTCTGCCAAAGATGCAGAAAGTGTTGTATTAAAAGTCTTTTAAAAGCTTTATTTAGAGGATAGGGCTACAACCATGGGCGTCACCGGCATTCACTTCACATTTCATAAATATTCGTTTAGACCCCCCCACATTTAACATAAATAATTAGTTGTTGAATCATTTGTGAAAGAAACCTCTCCACTTAATCGATAGAAGAATATACACACCACTGGAAATCCGAGCAGCCTGTCTATGCACTGACGATTCACTTCACTTGCATGTCAAATCCCGGTGAGTTGGCAAACCCCGGCTTTCCAGTGGTGTGTGTATTCTCCTATCGATTAAGTGGAATGGATTCTTTCGCGAAAGATTCAAGATTCAAGATTCAACAGGGGTTTTCAAACACCCCCACCCCTAAAAGGGCCGAGACTTTGCACACATGCAGCAACCCTGCACCCACCCAAACCCTGCCCCATGCTCAAACCCCATGCCCCCACGCGTAGACCGGTGCGTCCCCCTCACATTAAAAATGCTTCTGAAGCCCCTGGCTACAAACATGGTTTCTATTATAGTGACACTAGTGAGTGGTATTAACAATTTATTGCTCTACTGTTAACATAACATTTTATTCCAGATAGTTTTGAGCCAATTCTACATCTGACTAATTTAAAGGGCTATGAGGTAAAATCAATTTACAAATGTGATAAAATATTAAATGACAGCAATTGCATATTAACAACAATAAAAAAGTAAAGTGGATCTAATGCAAACTTTGGCAAACACATTGCTACACTCTTAAAAATAAAGGCACCAAAAGGGTTCCTTGGATTGATGCCATAAAAGCACCACTTGCGGTTTCCTAAAGAGCCCTTCAGTGGGCAGCTCTTTATGATGCAGTGGCTCAGTATCAATTTAAAAGCTTTCCTCCAACTGTACATCTAAGCTGAAATACATTTAGGAGCCCTTATTTTCCTTATTTTAGAGACAACATAAACGGCAGATCTTGTGTTGAATCATATGATTGTCTGTCACTGTCTTTAGCTGTGAAGAATATGGGAGTCTGTGTACATCCACATCAACTTATGCCACTGCTGCCTTCTACAGTTGTCTCAAAGTGCATGAAGTATAGTCCACATTGCTTTCTCATGACCCAACAAACAAACAGGCAGGAAAAGCCCTGAAGGACACATGCCAGTCCGGGCATGAGATGACTGACAGGAAACAGTGCTCGAGTGGGCCTAGAAACATTTGCCATTTGCCGATCAACATCACTCGGTAGCTCATTCAGTGCCAGCTTAGCCCTTAGCATTTTAAGCCTTCCACCAACTGATCCCTGTATCCTTTTCAAGCTATTTGCGAGAGGTGTTTACTCAAACACAGCAATAAGGCTTAAGGCACAGAACAAATCCAATACAGCAAATTTTATCTGGATATTATGTTTTGGGGCCGATCTTTTTTCTGCGCATTCTCAGGAGAGTCAACAGTGCAAGAGCTGCCCCCGCAGGCAAATCTCACCTGTGGAACTGAACTTTGTCATATTTCCCAGTGGAGCCTGGCTGATCAGCCTCCTTGTTCTTTTCACCAAACACACAACAAAAAAAGGCGTCCTTAAAGATTTAGCATTAACACAGCGGTATCAGGTTGGGCCTCCCATAAACTGGCAATTCCATACTGCTCCCACATGTTCCTCAATCTTATTACCCATTGTCTGTGCACAGGTCTGGAATAAATATGAATGCAGTGATAAACTACATAGAAGTACAAAATCATATAGACTACATACAGTATCATTACTGCAAATGACTAATAAAACAACAAAGCAGTCATTTTTGTCAGAGGAGGTAAACATCTATTAACATTTAATGTTACAATAAGGTAAAATTACAATATTTTTCTTCCAACTAATACAAAATTTGTAAGATTTTTATTTACTGAATATTCATAGAGCAGGGCATTGTGTGTTTTTACCAGTATAAAACAGAAAAGGATAGAAATAGGATAGCAATAATATATTAGTAGAAACTATAAACAATAAACACAATTTTCAGTACTATACTATACAGAAGCAACAAAATCAGATGGCCTGTGTACACTTTTATTATAACTTTACAGTTTCCTTAGAATCGCTTACAGCTCTGTTCATCACTCTGGACCCATCTGTCAAGACTAGCATATAAGAACTTTTGTTCTTTTATTCATACTTTATTCTGGCGGTATCTGTGTTTTTACTGTCAAGCTCTACATAGAGCAGACTGTGCATTTACCAATATGCAGTCAAATGTGAACCTTTCATAATGATTCATTGGAAAACAAGGTACTGCATTGTCACTGTTGTGGTAACCTTCAGTGCCTTCAATGCACCTTTAACTATAGAACATAATTGTATCACATTCATCATGAAAAGTGTTTTTCGTTCTAGTAAAAACCTATTAAAGGTACCTTACAATGTTGTATTGCTAAAGGTACATTTACCTTGTTTGCAGTTTGATGAACAAAAGTGTATTTGTAAAATACCTTCTTTTCTGTATAACTTGAGGTCACAGAGGACACAGAACACATGTACAACATGTATTACTTCAGATGGCATAATGGGCAGAATAACACTATACTATAAGATCATAGAAGAGGGAAGGTTCTTGAATGTAACCATTGAGAATCCTCTAGTTTAGTTTCTTTCTTACTGCATTTGATTTCCTTGAAGCAACAACCTAAAAACAGTTCAATTTGACTTTCTCCTTTGATGTCATGATTCAATTAAATTTGTTTCTCTTTTTTTGCTTTTTTTTGCATCGTCCATCTGTTCTGAATCAGGACTGCTACTTTCCCTGTGGTTTGCTGATATTGGAGCACTATCATTTCATTCAGTGAAACAACCAACCTGGAACATTACTTTATTGGACAAAAAGGACAAAAGAATTCAGTCAAAGGGCTAGTAGGTTCAAATTCTTTATGATTACAATTAGAATTTTCCACACCCTTGTTATTAAAAAGTCCTATCATGCAGAGTTAGGAAACGGTTCAGGACAGCAATCTGTCTACCAATTTAAAAACAACACTGTCATGGCACTGTGGACCATTTACATAAACACAACCCCAAAAAAGCCAAATGTATCTCAGAAGTACATACAAAGTTGGTTCCTCCCCACAGGGGGTCTATATCGACCCTTGTTTCTGAGAAGCTACTGTACCTGCTGCAGTAAGGGAGAATGGCATTAAGTGAAGTGGGGCTAGGAAAATCTGCCCCTCCAACATGGTGGCCAGGGGCAGACGGGCAAAATGTCATTGTCATGGATGATATTTTAAAAGTGGCTAGAACACTTGTTAGTATATTACCTCTCTCTCTCTCTCTCTCTCTCTCGCTCTCTCTCTCTCTCTCTCTCTCTCTCTATCACAATTTATCTGCCTCTCTCATTCTCAGTAATGGGGCTCTTGAGCTAGCTACAGATTGAAGGGCGGAACATGAGAGTAGGTTTAAAGGGGCTAGGAGTGCTGGAGAGGCCATTTGTGATGTAGAGAAGCCACCATTTAACGGATCGGGTTGTGGGCGGCAGCCAGCAAGGCTAGCCATGTGTCCTCATTTAGCTTTGGCGTGAGGACGTAATGAGTGTGCAGGGGCACGTCCACTGTCTGCCGACTCGAGCCATGGATCAAACCCTGTGGCCTGTAGAAGGACGGTGTTCATGTGGAGCAGTAGTTGGAGGAGATGCTGAGGAACCCATTTCATGGCGCTGAGAAAAACAAATCTTTGGGCAAACATTACCCAAATGCATGGTTTACCCTCATGAAATCATAAATGTAACCCTACAAAACAACAACACTGCTAACACCTGTTTAGACTGGTTCCCAATCTTAAACCTAGATCTAAAATAATATTGGATCAACAATATGAATTCTGTGAATAATACACAATTAAATGTTTTTTAAAAGCTTGGAGCTATTGTTGTACTTTGCTAAGGCTTTAAACCTGACTCAGCCAATCAGATCATTATTTACAGATGGTTCCCTTTCAGGTTTACTTTAACAGAATTACGTTTGTTTCATTTAAAAAGAACTGCATGTGGGAACACCGCAAAGCACCCCTCAAACAAGCCATCCTCAGACCACTTCCAGAAATAATGTGATAGCAAAGTTGGCTCAGGGCAGGGGTATTTCAGGGCTGGGAACCACTGGTGTAGCTTCTCAGTGGAAGCAGCTCCATAAACCCTTCTCTTAATTGCCTTTCCTTCTGAGGTGTTAATTAATCTATTCTTGAATTTGAAAAACTACCCCCGGCCAGAACAAAACTGAGGCACTTGGATCAATAAGCATTGTTTGAGAGTGTTTTTTTTTCCAGGCGGGAGGTTTTTCCATTAGCAAGGCTAAGGCAAGCCTGGCTGTGAAGAGAGTGTAGCTGAAGATGTTGCTCCACGCTGACGTGCCGATTGGATGAGTGTGAGTGCTTTGAAATGGTGTGTTGAATTGGAAGCCTGGCACATGAGTACACAAAGCCAAAAGAACACGCTCTGGCTGCCTAACGAGCACGTGGCCACACGGGGAACGACAGAAACGGCAAGCTGAATTCCAAACAGGGCTCCGAAACAAACAGTTGGGACGTGCTAGGCCTGTCTACTCTGCTTTAATGTGGCTTCTGTGGAAAGTGACAGGGAGGAGGTGAGTGGCAAACAGTCATGGTGAGGCAGCAAAAAAGGACAATAAAGCCCTACTGGAGCAGGAGTAGCTTTACCAGAGGAGAAGCTGTCATGTAGTTTATAAGGGATTTGATTGCAATTTCATATAGGATAAAATATCTGTGTAATTTCCCCAAATTACCTCAGACCACCTGGATCACAACACCAGTCTAGATGTTCAATCAGAGCTGCACAACAGGCACCACCCTTAATAACGGTAATAATATGATCCACAGCGGTGTCTATTAGCAGGGCTTCTTTACTGCATTCGAACAGGCCTTTTATTATCTGTCTGACTTGTAATACTGAGGAGAGAGCACATTCATACTGGTTTAACACTCGGGCCAAAATAAAAAAATGAGAGCATTTACAACATCCCTAATAAACATGCCACCTCGGCCCTACAGGGCTGAAGAAGCACATTTTAAAAATGTCTAAAGCCAACTTGTTCCACAAAGTAACAGCATGTAAAAAATAGTCCATTCTGTTATTACTCTGAGGCCCAATGCTGCACTACAAAATAGTACTTAGCATGACAAATACAATGCTAGTTTTGATTGGCTTCTATTTGAGGCTAACAAAGTCTCATGTGTGCACCATGTGGTGACTGTTGCCATGATAAACATCATTCACAGTACCATAATAACAAAAGGGTGGATGAAAGCGCAGGAATTCAGGGGCAGTGTGGTGGTGTGAAAGGAAGAGGGCAGGTCTAATGGGGGATGGACTCCATTAGAGAGGAGCCGCATGGGAGGTACCTATGAGCAGTCTAATGTCACAGGCAGGACACTGCACAAAGCCATCCATCGGTTTAGCAATGACCTCCAATCTCGACATGCGGTTCAAGAGATCATCTCTTCTGATCATCTCTTCTGAGCCTTACACCACTACTAATATGATTCGTAACAAGTCAATGTGATGAATCAGTTATACTCAAACTTTAAAAGACAAAATAAATCTGCTCAGTAATGTTCCTGTGCAGCCACATATTGATGCTATCATAACACATAACTGCAGACACAAGAGTAACAATTTTAATTATATTTTCCAAATTATATGTTAGTTTTCATAAAATGAACATCTTTGGTTACTCTACACTAAAAAACGCAACTAACTTGATATAGCTAGTTTTTCTTCTCTTAACATTGTCAAACTGAACTGCACACAAAATTGTTAACCAAGCAGACATCAAAAACAAATGTACTGTTTATGTAATTGAGCTGTTTTTGAGCTGTTATTTATTTAAACAGTCTGACATTTCCAATGATAGATTTGATGTTAAAAATCCCAAAACTGAAAAGCAATGTTGATGCATTAAAATCAGGATACACTGATCTAGTCCATAAATTGCAAAATTAAGTCAAATGTTAAAAATACACGGAATTTACAAATGATGGGACTATTGAGATGTTAATAGAACAGATAATAGCTCAGTGTTATAAAAAAAAACGTTACATCTAGTGAAATCCCTAGAACACTGAAAAACTGGACTTTGGCAAGCACATGCTTAAGTGATTGTACAATCTATAGATATAATGAGAAAGTTCAAGTTCAGCTATGCTCATTTCGATTTCTTCCCATTTACTGTGTCTCTGAAGGCTAAGAGCTGGCGAAGGACTGTTCCAACAGGACAAATCATCATCTCCCCTCCTCTACTCTCTCTTTATCGGGCTGCCGGAGGTGATAAGGGAAAAGCATGGCCATCATGTGCCCTGCTGAGACTGCAGGAGCCAAAGCAGTTATCACAGGCTGTCCAAACCTCTGACACATCCATCCATCCTTATGCTTTACTCAAGCCCTTCCAGCACACTCATAGAGCTTACTGATAGTGAGAATGGCCTAGCGAGGTGCAGCAGAAGGGTGAAAGGGAGGAGACAGTTCTATAAAGAGAAAACAAGGAGGCCAAATGCATTTGATAGAAAGTGAGAGGCAGATTGTGTATGTGAGAGAGAGAGAGAGAGAGAGAGAGAGAGAGAGAGAGAGAGGGGGCGCGGGGTGGGATAGGAGAGAGAAGCTGTAGGGACAGTAGGTGAGAGTGTGTGAGCGTGTGTAATGAGAGCGGAAGAGCTGAGGGGACAAATGGAGGAGGAGAGATTGATACTTCACTAATGTGTTTGTCAGACAAATTCACAGGCCAAAGTGTGTGACTATGGATAAAGAGTGTTTGAGCGCTAGGGACAATTATGGTAATGGAGGTAAAAGCACACACAACACGCACACACAAACACACACACACACACACACACACACAGATGCTTTTATATATGACAGCGGCATCTTACATATGTCCCATATGTGTATCATATATACGCTGAGCAGCCACAACATTAAACTCACTAAAAGGTGGATAACATTGATTATCACTTTATCAAAGTGAGTAACGGATTATTCCATCACAGAGTGGGATATATTTGGCAGCAAAGGAAGACTCAGTTCTTGAAGTTGATGTGTTGGAAGTAATAAAAATGGGCAAGTGTAAAGATCTGAGCGATTCTGACATGAGCCAAATTGTATTACACTACACAGCTATTTTGCTGAAAGCTTTCCAATTGAACTGTTCTGGAAAAGACCAAAATAAATATCAAAACAAATGCAAAACAAATACCAAATAAATATCAATCAGAATGAACAGCGGTATATATTTTTCAGAAACTACGAAGAAATAAAAGTAAAATTTCTCTTAAGCTTGAATGAGATTTTTGAATGAGATTTTTTCTGTATAGAACATTTGAGGGTATTGAATGAAATGATTTAGTTTGAAAATGTATAAACACACAGACACACGCAAACACACAGACACACACACACACAGACACACACACGCGCACACACACACACACACACACACACACACACACACACACACATCTGTGTACCCGAGGATACACTTGTTACTTGGGCCAGTAACAGATGCTGGGTATTGAAGTGTTTTTTGTTTGTTTGTTTGTTTTAGTCAGATTTTGCTTAAGCATGTTTTGAGTAGGGGTGGTTAATAACAGAGTGTTATGACAAGAAGGGTAAATGTTTTCTCCAGAAAGTCCTTGAAGAGGGAATGGCAAAATATGGTCAAAACACCAGCGAGCAGAAAATACGATAAACACACAGCCTGTGTTGCAGGAGATTGTGAGAAGAAGCCGCATAACCAGATTAACACCACTTAAAAGTGTTAAAGCATCTCAGACGCCACACTTAGTAAACGCTTTAGCAAAAGCCATAACTTCAAGTTCAAAAAAGGCAAAAATACTTTGCTCTGCTTCACATGTTGTGTTTGCATGGCTGTTACTGTTCTATACCAATTGAATGGTGGAACACATACACCATTCCCAATTACTGATCTTTAACTAAACAAATCTTTAATCGATCTTTAAGACTTTCACGTTATTAAAAGTATCATTCCAGCATTATTTCCAAAAATGGTTCTCTGAATATCTGTCAGTTAAAAGGCTCTTTAAGGACTCTAAAGTGGTTCTTCTGCAGCACAAAATATCAAACTCAAAGTTAAAGTTATCAGTTATTATCAGTTATATACAGCCAATCAGTTATTTAGTTTAGTTTAAAGTGTTCCTCTTGATCTCCTGGTCATGGTTTGTAGCATCAAACTCACTCTCTCTTTGCAATTCTGTATTCTATATTCTAGAATGTTCCTTGCAATAAAAACCCAAAAATCCTAAGAAATATGGTCTGTCACTCCCTCACTCACTCTCTCAACTAGCAGACAGAAGATTCTCCACTCAAGAGTGCTGTTAGCATTTTGACATTAGGCAGTTTTAGTGCCTCAGAAGATTGGGGTATTAAAAGAACTACCTTTGTTAAGTTGAAACAGGAAATACAATATATATAAGTATATATAACTATATATAACTTTATATATATATATAACTATCTATTTATATATATATATATAACTATCTATCTATCTATCTATCTATATATATATATATATTTTTTTTTTTTTTTTATACAAGGGTATTTACATTTTCTGTGCCTTTTTAATATTAATATTTACAGTAAAGTAAATAACAGCATGTGATTTTATATTATAACACAGCACAGTATGAGCACTTAATCCATTCAACAAGTGAATTGCCACTGGCGCAGCACCCTGGGGAGCAGTGTGTGGGGGCAGTATCTTGCTCAATGGTACCTCAGTGGCACCACTGGCAATACTGACATTTAAACCCACCTTCCAATCACAGGGGCAACTCCATAACCACTAGCCCACCAGCTGCTATTTAACATGATTATGTTAAATTTACTAAAAAAATTTTTATCCTAACAAGTCTCTGTTCAGTTAAAAAATATCTTAATATTTTTTTTTAACAGTGAGTGTTATTGTTCCAACAACTCCTTTTCTGTGCCTTTATTTGAAAGAGTCTTTAGCAAGACAAGGACACCAGATATCATCATATAAGGCTATTTTGGTGATGGAAAGTATCTACCCGGCTTCTCGCGTACAGGATCTCCAAAGTTATCACTGCACCCAATATTATCTCAGTATTTGCTATTCTGTGGAGACTAAATTAAGCAAGGAAGTGGATGCTGCTTGATTCAGCATAATATAATATTTCAAAGTCAGCTAGTAATGGAGATTTGGCTTCACTGGTATCTTGATATTTGTTCATGGTACTGATATCTTATACAAAATGGTCAGGACACATGATATGATAACAATGAAGTTTGCTTGTGAGGAGGTGCTTAAAACTTCCTGTATGCAAGAACTCAGGGACTCAAGGGCATTTGTGACACAGAGGCCCACAGAGGGAGATACAGATGATTGCATCACCTGTACTCATTGCACAACACAGCCCAACTGGCATATACTGTCCCTTTTGGGGACATGAAGTGGATCTGCACAAGGTTATGTAGTTCACAGTGCATAGTTATTCTATTCTATTACATTTGCACATCTTTCAGAGCTTGTAATATTTATTTAGAAAACATTTCTATATACAGTATTTTCATTACATTCGTCTTAGCCTTTTCAAAATTCTCTCTTTTATATGTAAGCTTCATTGCACAGTCTCATGGCCAATTCACATTTCATTACATGCTGTACTTGTATAACTGTGTACTGTATGAGACAAATAAAGCATCTGTATAACAATTCTCAGCACAAAACAAGGTTAATAAGAATCGGATTGACCACTGAATTAATAAGAAATATACATTTGTTTATGTCTTTGATGTTAATGGCTCCTTTTTTGATGTATGCCAAATAAATTCAAAATGATGCCAGGGACACAAACCCTCTTAATTCTCTCCCATGTACAGCATATTAGCAAAAGCTGTTTACCCAAACTAAACAATGTACAATACCAATTTCTAACTTTTACATTGTAGACTGGAATATTATAAATTTAAAAAATGTTCTCTGAAGTTGAGTCAGGCACAGAACTTTTATGAGGAGTTGTGAGCAAGCTGTATTATCTTCAGCAGACAGGCAGAGGAGCTAGTAGCCAACAAGACTCTACTCCATGCATTCAAAGGCAAAGTCTCAAAGGATATGCCATACAAAAGGTGCTGAAGGGTTACAAGGATCAAGCACACATAGATAGTGACAACACTGGAACTAACGGTGCCTCCGCTTTCATTTCAACAACATCTGAGAGTCTACAGGACTCAAACCATCTGTTTACCAGCTACTGCTAACCAGCCATCTGCTTATTTTCACCTAACAACCTCCTCACCTTTCTCTGTCCATGGCCCCTTCACACGCACACACACGCACGCACACACACGCACGCACACACACGCACGCACACACACGCACACACAAAGAGAGAGAGATATTTTGTAAGGCCTGATTTTCTTCTTGCTCTTTAGAAATCTTACAAGAGTGGAATATATCAGGCAGCAAGTGAACAATCAGGTCTTGAAGTTGATGTGTTGGAAATGAGAAATGAGTGTAAAGACCTGAGTGACAAGGGTCAAATTGTGATGGCTAGACGTCTGGGTCAGAGCATCTCCAAAACAGCAGGTTTTGTGGGGTGTTCCCAGTATGGAGTGGTTAGTACCTGCTAAAAGTGGTCAAAGGAAGGACAACCAGTGTTAAAACACAGAGTACGTCACAGCTTGCTGTCTGGACCATGTGGCAAAGGAAAAATTTGCCCGGATCTTATGAGTCACATTTTCCTTTACATCATGTGGACGGCCGGGTCTGTGTGTCACTTATCTGGGGAAGAAATGGCACCAAGTTCAAGTTCAAGTTCACTTTATTCTTTGTCCTCAAAGGGGAAAATAATTTGCAGCAGGAATATACCACAAAAAAGCAACAACAAAACACACAACACATAACACAGACCACCCACAAACCACAAGAAAGTAATAAATAAATAAATAGGTAAATAGGTAACTAGCTAGAATAAAACTCACTAAGTGAACAATGGCTACCCCTCTTTTTCAGTTAAGAACTGTTAAGAACATGAATGGAAAAAAATGTTCAGAACATGAATGGAAAAAAAATGTTCAGAACATGAATGGAAAAAGGGATAAAAGAATTTTTATATCTCTCTTTAAAAGCCATGGGAGTTCTAAAATGAAAGATAGATGGTAACAGCATATATTCAGCATTAAGAGGGTGAGTGGTGTCTTGGCTAATAAACCTAGCTTTACTGAGCAACTGTAAAAAGTTCAGAGAGACCACTAAACTTCACTCCCACTATCTCACTAGCCCCATTCACAATTTCCTCTATCAGGAAGATTACCATGCCAGGAAAGAATAGAGAATGACACAACAGACTCTATAACAACTTTGTAAAACAAAATCATCAATGTTTTGTCCACTTGGAATTTGGCAAGTTTCCTAAGTGCACAGAGTAGTTGTTGGCCTCTCTTACACACAGACCCAGTGTTTATGTCAAATTTAAGTTGGTTATCTATCAGGGTGCCTAGATATTTATAACATGTCGCCATGCCTGTCTTAGATCAAATATCTGAAGAAAGAAGGCTGGTGGATGCAATGTGATACCCTAGGCAAGGTATGCTGGGAAACCTTTGGTCCTGACATTCATGTGGATGATCCTTTGACACACAGACCTACCTAAATATTACTGCAGATCAAGCACAGCCCATGGTGTACACCTCATGGCAACAGTATGCCCTAATGGTGGTGGCATCTTTCAGCAGGGTACCACCAAGATACTTCAATTTATGCCATAAATGCATAAATTGGTCAGAAATGGTATGAGGAACATGACAAGAAGTTCAAGGTGTTCACTTAGCCTCCACATTTCCTAGATATCACACACACTATTGGCAAGTGCTTTTAATATTATGGCTGATGTTCTTGAGTATACACTATGTGCAACACACACACACACACACACACACACACACACACACACAAACATTCTGCTACTATATCAGTGTCACTGCTGTGCTGAGAATGATTCAACACCCAATTAATTCCTGGTCGCAGTTGGTCCTGTTGAGGTCCTAACCATTGATGATTCAAGGGGGCTATCAAACGATGCACAGTCTGTAATTGTAAACGACAAAGTGCACCTATATGGTCAGTGAAGCTGATAAAATGGACAATGAGTACATAATGAAGGTAAAAGGACATAACAAAGTGACTCGTTGACATATAATCGCAATATAATAACCTGTGTGGTTCTGCAATTAAAGGTGGCTAAAGGGTTTTTTTGGAGTGACGCCATAGAAATCTCCCTAAAGATGGATGGTTCTTTAAACAAATCTTAAAATGTTCATTCTAATTTATACCTGCTGCAACTAAAGCATACAACCGCTTACCAAAGAGAAAACTCTATGTGCATTTCCCTATACACTGTGAAAAAAACCCTTTAACCTCCCAATATACTTACTATGCATCCATCCATCATTTGAACCACTTATCATAACCAGGGTTGTGGAGGTTGCTGAAGCCTACCCTAGTGATCATAGTGTGGAAGGTGGAAAAACACTCTGGACAGGTCGGCAGTTCATCAAAGTGTACCCTTACTATTATAAGCTTATTTCTTAATAATAGAAATAATGTATTATGTAAACAAAGTCATTCAGAGTGGTCTGATGCTCCATTCTAAAGGAATTTAATAGCTCTAAAAGCTACATCACAGAATCTCATCTCAGCTACGGGGTAAAAGTCAGGAATATGTTACCTGGTGGCTGAAACATTGCCTTACTATAATTTTAAGATAAGATGTTGTCCTAAAATGTATTATTTAATATCAATTACTGTTGGAAAGGTTGTACAGCAAAACAACACCCAAAGAAGACACTTTTTTTATTTTATTCACTACCTTTACCACCATTACCAATATAAAACCTTAGAAGACACATGTAAGTTCCCAGGTGGTTTTGGAAAGCGATCTTTTAATTTCTTTATCATGATATAAGTCAGTATGTTTCATATCTATAATGTACCAGCTCACATCAAAATTATATGAATCTAATGAATAAATGAATTAATGATATTTAGATTTTATTTTGCTTAATGACTCAATTATGATCACTATTATTTTATTATCACCATTACATGCAATACTGATATACTGCAAAACTAGAGTTGTTCAGAAATTACCTTTGCTTTTCACAGGCTGGTTTTAGAGGGCGAGCAGCTTACACGTCTGATTAGAAGGCACCTACATTCATAGAAAGACATCTACTCAGCTCGATCAATGTGGCTCAGGTCAAAAGCCACTGACAGATGTCTGTGTTGATCAAACCAAAACGGATAAGAGAAGTCTGTGTGTGTGTGTGTGTGTGTGTGGGAGGGGAAGGAGCCATTTGAGTAGCTCAAGCAAAGTCCAAAAGGCCAAAGTCAGTCATTCTTTTATCATTATCTATGCAGCAGAGTGTCAGGACTGCTGAAGAAGGCTCCTCTGAGAGGAAGATGAGTGTCCTTGGCCAATCAGCAGTGAGCAGAGAGCGGCCGCCGTGGGCCTGGGGCTCCAAATGACTCAAGGCACTTTGATTAAGCTTGACATGTAGGAGCCAGAGGACCTGTGAGCTTCCCACGCAGGCACTTTCACATACAGGCCTGTGTACAATTAGGCAATAATGTGTGTAAGACGGTGCATTACAATAATTTACCATGGGTAAAGAGTGCTGCAAATTGGAGTCATCACTTCACTCGTTACACACTTAACTGTCTTGGCTCGCGGTTTTTAAGTCAAAAGAAGTAGTGCATTTAATAAATAAATAAATACAGATTTGTCTTTAACTTTACTTAGAAAAGCAAACAACGTTACAAAATGTTGCACTCACAGTTTATACAGTTAACATAATGAAACTGTATCAATATAAAGAATGTTTCAGCCAAGGCTCTCTATATATGGGTGCAGAACTGTGGTCCTGGAGGGCTGGTGTCCATCATAGCTTGGTGATTTCCCTGCACTACCACACCTGTTGAACATTAGGTTTAAGGAGTGTTTTTGAGGAGAAGAGCCATCAAATATTGCTTGCTCCAGCAGTACTACAGAAATGAACCATTGTTTGTGGCCGTACACTATATAGACAAAAGTTTTGGGACACACCTGTTTTTCAGGGTTTAGGTTCCTTACTTCCCATGAATGGAAATCTTAACTCTTCAGCATACCAAGACATTTTTGACAACACAATGCTTCCAACTTTGACCGTGTTTAGAGAAGACCCTTTTCTATTCCAGCATGACTGTGCTCCATTGCCCAAGCAAGGTCCATAAAGACATGGTTGGATGAGTTCATGTGGAAGAACTTGACTGACCCACACAGAGCCCTGACCTCAACCCCATCCAACACCTTTGGGATGAACTGGAATGGAGATTGTGAGCCAGACCTTCTCGTCCAACATCAGTGCCTGAACTCATAAGTGCTTTTGCAGAACAAATTGACATGAATTCCCACAGAAACACTCCAGAATCTTGTCAAAAATATTCTAAGAGAAGTGGAAGCTGTTCTAGCTGCAAAGGGAGGAGCAAACAGTGGCTTTAAAAGAGGTCAAGTGCACCAGTTTATTTGGTGTGTGATCTGTAGGATGAACACACACTTGATTTTATTTGTACACACTAACATTATTCCCCTATAACTATATTCCTACACACACAGGCATGCCCTTGAAGCCAGGAGCTTATTACACTCTCAAGAGGAACAAGTCCTACACAAACTCCAAAGATGATTCTCCTTTCTTAACTATGATTGCCTGCAATCCTGCCATAACGCTGACCACAGGGGGGTTGAGGCCACATTATAATACCCCTTCTTCAGCCCAGAGGAAGCCCCTGCCTCAAATCTGAAATCATATCTGTTTTTGTATTTGAAGCTCCAAGCTTCACAGATGAAGGCGCAGAAACAGCTAGGCTCTTTTTTTAACACGTAGCGATATGCTGAGCATCTCTGTGCTTTTGACAGGGGGCTGTGTTAAAATATGGAAGCCAGGGAGAGGCAACAGCTATGTGTGTGGCATTGAAAAATACAAGAAAAGAAAGAGGAAGAGGGAAAAAAGGTGAGATTGCCACAGAGGGGCCGTTAAATTTGGAATAGTACACCAAAATAAAATGCAGCATTATGTTGTTTTTTCCCCATGAGAGAGAAAAATATATACATAGAAGCAAAAAGAGGAAGGGAGAGAGAGAGAATAATCGAGAATAAGCAAAGAAAATGAAACAGAGACAGAGAGAAAAAAAGAAGAAAAAAGTGTGTGAGAGAATGAAAGGGAGATAAAAAAAGAAAAAAATTAAACATATGTACAGCACATGCGCAAAAGCCATCCCTTTAACATGTTTTGGTTCCAAAGAGCCAGTCTTTCTTGTAGTTTTTCTTTAATGCTAAGGAATAGTTCTTTCAAAGGTTCTAATTTCAGTCCAGTCCCTGTATCTGACCTGTTTCAGAGGAATGTTTTTGTTTGTTAAGCCACTCAGTGACCTACGTATGAATCATTCAAACAAAGTCATCTAATTTAAAGCCTGAACCAGTGAAGAAGCAGGTGCAGATGATTTCAGATGATCAGGCAGTAGTTAGTATACTGGTGGTGCTGAATGCTGAGTGGTTGGAACACCTTTATCCAGGCATCTGTAGGCTCTTTGAAGCCTGTCGCAGTAAAACATTACTTTGTCATTTTCTTTGTCATGTTTCGCAAACTATCCCTGAATCCTGATCCTCATGAAAGAGGTCACTGCCATTAGGGAATACTGTTGGCATGAAGTAGGTGGTTTAAGCAGGTGGTACATGTCAAAGTAACATCCACATGAATGCTAGAACCCAAGCTTTCTCAGCAGAACCTCTCAGACCAGAACCTTTGCCCCTCATGCACATCATTAGCTTTGGGCACCCATGACCCCGTCGACAGTTCACAGTTCAATTGTCAGTAGTTTTGGTTGTGGTTCAATGTTTCTAATTGGTCGACATATTTATCCACCTATCTCTCTCCATATAGAAAGAAATGTCTCCCTCTCCAGCCAGAAAGAGAGAGAGAGAGAGAGAGGGAGAGATTGAGAGAGAGAGATTGAGAGAGAGAGATTGAGAGAGAGAGATTGAGAGAGAGAGAGAGAGAGAGAGAGAGATCGAGAGAGAGGGAGAGAGAGAGAGAGCGAGAGAGAGAGAGAGAGAGATCGAAAA
>JBBPCY010000007.1:20399486-20419486 GCA_037974405.1 Brachyalestes nurse | reverse complement strand
ATCGTCATCTAGAATATCCCATTTAGTTGCCATTTGACTCCCTGTGAAAAAGTCTCCACATATTGGCGTAATGAAATCAGAAGATGTCAGTGTGGTCTGAAGTCGTGTAATGGCATGATTAAGTGAGTATCGCATTCTTGCCAATTTGTCATCAATCACATTAAGAGAAGTCCACAAAAAGTGGCCACCAGTTCAAGTACAAATATTTACTTTTACAAATAAAAGTGCTAAAACGGTTCTACACGGGTAAACAAATTAATTCAATTGCAGAACACAAAGAATGTATTTAAATTTTAACTACTAGACCAAGAATCACAACCATTTTTAATTAATTATGGCAAGTGTGCTTGAACTATAAGTATTAAAATAGCAATAGGCTGACCTATTAGTAAAGAAATGCCCAACACAGTGTAGAAACGTATCTGATGAAACTTCTACATAAATGCACAAACAGGCTACATATGTACACAGCTATAAATGTAGATTCTGCTTGCAGTTACATGTGATCGAGTCATAGTATGACATTGCAAGCAGACCATATTTCAGTACACATGTGAGGGCCTGTTACTATAACAGCTCACTGCATGACTGACTGGGAAAAAACGTATAGTCCTCCAGAAGTGACAGATTGATAGATGTACTTAAAGAGGCTGGTGCTGAAAAGAAATATCACAGTTTCTGTCACAACTGATAATGCAAGAATCATTCTTAATTCAGTGCATGTAGATAGATTTGCACCTCACATTGGAAACAATTTTTTTAAAAAGATGAATTTGAAAGGTTGTCTCATTCTCTTTTTGAAAATACTTCAGGTTTGTATTTTGGAAAATAATAACAATAAATAGTCAAATTACTACTACTACTACTATTACTACTACTACTACTACTACTACTACTACTACTAATACCAATAATAATACCAATAATAATAATAATAACAATAATAACAATAATAATAATAGGCGACTGTCCAGGGTGTACCCCGCCTTCGCCCGTAGCAGCTGGGATAGGCTCCTTTTGTTTAATAAACTGTGTAACAATTAGAAATAATGAATGTATTTATTATAATTATAGAATGTTTTTGTTGTTCCAATGATGACTGTGACTTCAAAGGATTTAATACTCAGACCACACAAATTAATGTTCATTGTACTGATGTATACAGATAACAGTTAATGACTAAGGAATAAATAATCCTAAACTTTACAACCAACTGCCCAGAAATATCATTTTCTATGAATATTATTCTATA
Organism: Brachyalestes nurse; assembly: GCA_037974405.1. Classification (NCBI taxonomy): domain Eukaryota; kingdom Metazoa; phylum Chordata; class Actinopteri; order Characiformes; family Alestidae; genus Brachyalestes; species Brachyalestes nurse. The sequence continues at coordinate 20,418,234 of JBBPCY010000007.1, read as the reverse complement.
GATCTTAGGCTTTGGTAATATTTTTATTACAAAAAAAAAAAAGTTCTACATGCCAAGTTGAAAGATAATATAAACTCAGCCATGGCTCAGGAACCAAAGACCCAACTGAGCTGTGAAAAGGGTAAACCGTTAATTTAAAGAATGATGGAAATGTCACGCTGTTTACAGCCCAGTACGTGAAAAGACTAATGGAGTGAAGTAAACCATCTGAGACAGTTTCTCTGACTACAACATTGTTTTAATCTGTCATGTAGGTGATAGATATGTTTGTGAACAACCATCTGAAATTAGAACACATAACCCCGCTGAAGTTGCTGGTCTTCGAGCTAGCATGTCTCTTTTTTCCATGCATACATAGACAAAAAGCAAATTGTCAATACAAATAGACTATGGGGTTATTTGGGCATCGTATATTCATTCCATTCACAGCAGAAGCCTGGACAGTCTTTCATTAGCATTGTGATATTTCTTTAATGGAACTAAAGGCACCAAACAGGGCTGGTAGGTTTTTCATTTAATCCCAAGTAGAGATGCTGATAGGTGTGATTAAGAGCTGTGCTGTCTCTCTGCTCATCAGATAGAGGCTCACAGGCCTCAAGAAGAGGAGTCAGACACCAGATTATGTCAGGAAACATCTTTCTCGGAAACAGTGACTTAACTACTGTGCTTCCTAAGTTTTATTTTTATTATTTTAAGTTTTTTATGATTTAAGTAATAATCATTAATGAAAGCTCATTTCAACTCACCTCTACCCCACCACTGTCCCCACTCCCCATGTCCAGTGGCGCATTGCTAAAGCACTAGCCTCTGAATCAGAAGATCGCCACCTCGAATTGATGATGCTAGAAGATTTTTTAACACAAACTTTTTATTTGTCCATAAAAATAAAAATTGGGTGTCACTGGTTTTATAGCAACCACGCAGTCACACTTTGCTTTTTCTCATAAAAATGCATCTGGTTTTACGGTTTATTTTTTGTTATAGATCCAGTCTGCATAAAATGTAAAAGAAAATTAAAATCAAGAGAAGTATTTTGATATGACAGTGAGGATCTATTCTTGAAAAGTACCCCTCCTCAGTAGAAGAGAAGGGGTAAAGACAGCAGTAAGAATATGGATGCTAATGCCTGATTAATTAAATTTATTAACCCTTATAGTCACATGTGAACACACCACAGCACAATGTGAACAGTGTGAAATTCTTTCTCTGCATTTTAACCCATTCACCAAGTGAAGCAGTGGGCTGCCGCCAACGAGGGGCGCCGGGGAGCAGTGTGTGGGGACAGTACCTTGCTCAAGGGCAACTCAGCGGTGACATTAGCAGTGAACACCAACCCTCTGATTGCAGGGCCAAGGCCCTAACCACTAGGCCACCAAAGCAGGAAAAAGGCAGTGTTGTGCGCTGCGGCCGTGTGTAAGCTCAGAGCTCGGGACTACACGGTGACAGCCAGCCCGTGAATCTTTCACAAACCATGCAATATTAAAGAGCCTTGAATCAGTGTGTGGGAGAGGAGGAGAGGGAGCCCTGTTACCGTAGCTGGCTTAACAAGCTAGTGGCTGATTAAGGAAACGTTAAGAAAGGAAGGACGATAAAGAAAAAAAATAACTACCCATAAGAAGGATTAGGACTATTGAGCAATATTTAATGTCACAAACAATATTAGAAATGTGAAAACACAGGATTTAGTATATTTTTTTTAGAAAATACATATTTAGGAGTAGGCTTTATACATTAAGGAAACTGTACACTTTAATACCATTTTTATTAGAGAAGCAGTGTTTTGCTTCAAACATTTGCTGTTATCCTTTTATTCCTCTTTATAACAAGCAGTAATACATGGATTTACAGCATTTGGAACTGAAACTTCAATTATAACTACACTGGACTCACACAAGCAATGCTATTGATGTTAGAGGCGTCATATGTCTGGTGTTCGCTATTTTTAACCAGACAAGAGAAACCACAGACTTGACACTTCCTAAATATACACATGTCAATAAGAGTCATGTAAGTGGATCAGGAGACAATCTATTCACAGGAAGACAATGAAGCTGTGACAGCAATGCTTATGATGATACACTGGGCTGAAGCCAAAGATCTATACAATGATATTTCTGGGCAGTTTGAACATGGTTGTAAAGTTTAGGAATATTATTGGCTGTTATCTGTATATATCAGTACCATGTACATTAATATGGCTGGTCTGAGTATCAAACCCTTAGAAGTCACAGTTATCACTGCAATAATTATAATTAAACAACAAAAACATGCTATAATTAAATGACGATGACATGCTATAATTATAAATAATACATTCATTATTTCTAATTCTTACTCAGTTTATTAATCAAAAAGACAATCTGCTGGACTGTTAATGAAAGTCATGTGTTACTGAGTTATTATATTGTTTTTACCATTTAAATTTGACATTGGTAAAGTTATTGTTGCATGTAAAATTATATAATTTCTGGGAGTGTAGTGTTATACTCAGTCTACAATTTGTTTTGAACACTAATGACAGTTGCTGTCATGATTATTATTATTATTATTATTATTATTATTATTATTATTATTTGTAGTAGCAGTAGTAGTAGTAGTAGTATTAAGAGTAGTAGTAGTAGTATTAGGAGTAGTAGTAGTATGCTGTAATACAATGTTATTGATATTATAAATAATATTAGCATCATACAGGATGGGTACAATTATTCAGAATGTGCTTTGGTGCAAAAGAACATTTCAGAACATTGATTTTGGGTTGTTTTTTTTTTTACATGGAAAGAACAGTCTCTTCTATATCTTAACTTGCCACAGTGTAACTTGCTATCTTCTCCAGTGAACACAACACAGAAGAGAAGAATTTCATTGTTATACAAATAACTACCACAATCATCCCAACTTTTTAAGCATAGAAAAGCAATATAGATGCACCAAGAATGAATAACTGAGTCACTGGATGTCTGATTAAATGCATTCATAATGTTTCAATAGAAAAATAAATTCGGTGTTTAAAAAAGCACGGCACGTCTACTATGAACATTCGCGCAGGATAACAGATGATTAATCTTTCCACCCTCGCAAGCTGGTGAAGAAGGCTTGCTAAACGAGTGTCTTTGTAAAGCTGACAAATCTTTCAGTTGCTCCATTTGAAGGCTCAACAAAGACAAGCTGGAAAAGTGGATGATAACAGGTGATGGTTGAAAGGTCTATCAGATGTTGAGTGCTTGGAACAAGGTTTGAAAACAGAGACAAAATAGCTTCACCGAACCACTGAAGTAATTTCATAGTATTGGTGTGTTTGAAAGAAGGCAGATTAGCTTTCATGGTGTGGTGTAATTATCTTGTGCAGGCATGAAAAAATGTGCAGTCTGCACAGCAAATTCCCCTTGTGAAACTTGCACACAGGTTGTTGAACCAACAGTGTTAAGTGCTCATCCATGTCCAGCTGGACTTTACTGTAGGTGTTAATTCAACTTGGGGGACTTTGTAGCTTTTTTAGCTTGTTAATGGGTGGGCAACATGACAATACTTTATCGAGAAAAAAAAAGACTTACACAATATGCTTTTCTGAGCAAACTGTGGGCATCATCTGAATTTAAAATATGCCCTCTTTGTGGATACTAAGTGCCTCTGTACCCACCCTTGCTCCACAACTGCCCCTTTCCACTCACTGCAACTTCTTCTAGTTTGCAAGTCTTTTTCACAGCTATTGCTGTTCTTCTCTTACAAGAGACAGTTTGCTCTTTTATGACACGACCTCTTCCAAAACGCTTAACAATAACTACTTAATAATTAACAACATTATCATGACTAAGGAGAGACACTGACATTTTCTGCATTTCCCTTAGACCACACACAAGAGGCCCACCTGTTTGGGAGTCACTGTTCAAGAACAATGAACAACTGCATGCATCATAAAAAAATATTTAAAGCAATTATAAAGAGCCCATAAGCAACAACTACTGAATAGTGACTGCATAAACTACATAGTAGCTGCTTGGATGATTATGCTTTTAAATTATTTTCTTCATTTATTTGAAATATTTTTTGTCCTCCTGCTTCTTTTGTAATAGTTCACTTATACAAACAAACATTCTTGAATTTAACAGGTCATTGGTGATTATCTACAGTATAAAGCATCATGAACATTAATGTTGTCATATTTCTCCATATAGCCCACCCTGCATGCTATGTGGAAAGTACTAAAAACAACATTTCCTAACTGATGTCAGACACAAACCTTGGTCAGGACATGTTCTTCTGGCCTTCCTAGTGGCTGCAATCTATTTTTTAGATTCAAGATTAATATTAGTATCTTGGTTAAGGGCCCAGTCTACAGTGGCAGGGAACTTAATTGCTTTTCTGGAATCACATCCCTAATGCACATAGTTTGTAAAGCATAGAATTACGCATTCTCTATGTGTTATTCGAGTATCCATTAATTGCAGAATGCTTGAAAAGGTCAGGACTGAAACATTTTAAACGACCTCTTAAAGTGTCTCTAAACTTACTATACAGTGGCGAGTGTTTTTAATGGAGGTAAATGGACTGTTGAGTGTCTTTGGGGGAATATATATAATTGCTTATGCACTGGAAAATATACTGCATTACAGTGAAAAGATTCTGAGTGTTTAGTGGTTTCTGCGGGCAGCTACAGCAGCATCCGACAGCTCCTGCGGCCCCACTAATCATACTTCAACCTAAGTATCTGGTGGGCTGTGAAGAATCAGCCAGTCTGCCAAAACTGCTCCCCTGATCCAATCTGCAGGCTAGCACCTGCTCAACATGTTTTCTCCAGGCCGTATTGTGAGAAAACTACAAAATATGCCAAAGCAAAAACTGCCAATACCAATAGGTCAGGCTTTTCTTCAAGTGAAGCAAGAACTTGAGTTTGTAACTGACAGAATCATGAGTAGGATGCATTCTCCAGGAGCAGTCTGCTACAATCAAGAGGTTTAACTTCATTTTCTGAGCTGTTTATCCCAACCAGCTCATCAGTTAATAAAATATTTCACACAGTAAAATCTTGAAAACACTTTACATTAAGATTACCTTATGAAGCATTTATGAACACTTTTAATTAGTTTATTCATGATTATTGCTGAAACACATTTAGTATACAGTTACAACACAAATATCAATGTCTTAAAAAACAAATCAGTAACCAGCAAAAACTGAGCTTTTACAGTACAAATGATTGTTCGCTCATTATTTAGCATGCAACAGATTACTGCTGCCTTTTCTATGTATGTGTTATAACTGCTTAATGATGTTTTATGACCTAATTAATAACCAATAATGAACAATTTTAAAACCATTCATGAACCCTGAGTATGGATAGTCTTATTATGAAATGATATTTTGTTTAGAAGTCCAGTATATGCATTTTCCACATTTTATCCCTAAATAAACACTGAATTAGTGACTGCAATGCCGAAGGGTTGATGTAATGATGTCAGAGACTAATTTAAAAAAATGCAGAATTAAAAGGAAGAAAATGTTCACTACTGAATATTCCCTGTTGAAGAAAAGCACCAGAGCAGAGAGGAGTCTCTACTGTACATCCAGGGCTCATTTTCCCTCAGCTGTTCAGCTCATTCTGACGAATGACTTAAGGAAGCTGGTGGAAGCTGGAGGGCACTGCCATCTCTCTGACGTCTAATTAGCGGCGATGCAAAGGAGACAATGCTATGAAGCAAAGAGAGACGTGACGGCTCAGTTACTTAATGAGGGCAGGTTACAAGGTTACAGGCCTTTTGCAGCCTGCAGATCAGAGATATTCCATGACTCCAATGATCGTATGTCTAAGTGGTTCTAGAAGGGTCTCTTCTGAGATCTTCAACATTCTGCAGTCTACCTATGGCATCCTACACTATTAAATGCTTTGCATATTGTCCAAAAAGCAATGTATCTCCAAAGTGGACTTTATTTGAGAAGGCAAAAGTGATCTTAGCATTTAATGTAAGTTAATTTGAGAATTAATTGACAAATCAGTAAAGAGAGCATTTCTACTGGTCTGTTCATCAAAATGTAAAGGGCAACTACTACGTTCAAATGAGAAAGACAAAATCAGAAAAATGGGGATATCTGTTTTTCTTTGGACAGTGACAACATGCTATATCAACTCCGGTCCTAGAGGGCCGTGTTGCAGCACGTTTAGGTGATTTCCCTGCTCAGAAACACCAGGTTCACCTCACCAGTTAATTGTCAGGTTTAGTGAATGTGTTTGAGGAGAACCACCATCAAACTGTGCTGGACACTAGCCTTCCAGGCCCATAGTTGCCCACCCCTGTGCTATATGATGAAAAACGCTTGATTATACAAGGGCAAGCAGAAAGAACACAGCATCCTAGTCTAGCAACTTTGCATTTCTTCAGATGTGTTTTGTTTTGCTTTGTGTCTTTGTGTACAAATTTCAGTGAACCCTTATCATGATCCTGTAGGTCCACTGCACATTAACTGAGCGTGATATTTATCCAGCTCCTGGCAAACTAATTGTTTGGTATTTTGCTGCTCCTTTATTAATATCTGCATGAACGGCTGCTGAAGAAGAAGCCATCTTTTGCTAGCTCCTTCTGAGCGTTGTTTTTTAGAGGAAAAACTAATTACAGTACAGTTCATTCATTAGTTTAACTATTATTTTGTATGTCTGGTGTGCTTTGTCATAACTTCATGAACATGTGTGATATATATGGAGGGACCGATTTTATTAGGCTAAATGTCTTACATAGGCTTCATGGAAATATATGCATGTGTGTGAATAAGGCAGTGATCATCAGCCTTGGTAATAGGAGGTTTAGGTCTATCTACAATCTGTAATATCTGTTCTGGAAAATGAAGTCAGAAGTCCAAGGGGCAGCATGTTAGATGCAGGCTGGAGTTAAACTCTGCAGGAATGTAGATCTGCAGAAGCTGTTGCTCTCCACTGGTCAGGTGTGAGAGGGGATACACAACTTGACATTACACCCAAAACTTCACACGACTGAAGTTGACAGATGAACTTGAAAAGAACTCATTAGATATAGTTTCTCAAACCTACCCACTTTATTCTAATAAAGAAATTACTTTGTAGCTTCAAGAGACTTGAAGACTTTTGTTGCTTGGATTTTTTTCTTTATCAAGTTATTAAAATTTCAAGTATTTTTTTCAGTTTGTGGAATTGCAGCTCATGAAAATAACTTTTCAAATAGCTCACACTGTAGATTAGATGTTTTTCTGTCATGTAAGCAAGTTCTTATGGTGGCACATTTACCGTAGGTTACATTTATTGAGAGATTTTATGTGGTGCCAATAAATAAACATAGTGCTTCAAATTATTTCATGTAGACGTTGAAAGCTGGAGGGCATTTCTATCTCTGATTTCTACATCTGGTTTCTACTGCTGAGTAAATAATTTAGATATTTTAAGTTTTGTCCCATAATTAGCCATCAGGCTGAAAGGGATTTTGCCAATCTTCTGCAAACTTGGCAACCTACCATGTCCACCTGCTTTGAAAATCTGCATGTTTACAGAGCATGGATAGCTTAATTGGTTTAATTTGCATAAATCTACTTGTTTCAAGTTGTTGCAGTAAATAAATATATATAACTTCTTTTAACAAACTCAAACAGCATGATCTTCATTATGGTGGCACAGACTTGTTGATGTGGATTAGTACACAGAGTAACTTAAGTATAAGTATGAGGTCTAAAAATGAACAGAACATCACTGTTACAGGCAACCTTATACAGCAACAGAGCTGGTATTCATAAAGCAGTCATGAGGACAGCTGAACATGGCTCAGACTCCTCCGTATTTATGATTGTCATGGTCTTGAAAACTGATTCATGATCAGCACTCCTGCTGAGGAGGTGGTTTGAAATTGTCATCTAAAAAGGCTGATGCAGTGTTCAACTATAATTTTTATAGTTCGCAGTATGTCAAATTGTGCCTTAAACCACGTCAACAAGTCTGCACCACCTCAGCGAAGACCAAAATACAGTTTGAGTAGGTCAAGAGACATTCTGAGCGTTTACGGAAACATTTTGGATAACTGTAAACTTCTAGTGTTTGTTAGCAATGTAGCTAAAGTGCTAAACTAAAGACTTTGGGCACAAGATATCTTGGGGAAAGTGGAAAATTGTGTATTTGATTGTTCACTGAATGATTTCTTGAAGATATTAAAAGGCCATTCTCTGCTAATTGGATAATGGTTCAACCAACATTGATGTCCATAATGTGCTTTCTAAGCAAATGCTTTTATTGTTGTTGTACACAATTGACTGTTTGAAAGATGGACTGATAGACACGTACACGCACAGAGACACAGACATATCCTTGGCAATCTGCCACAGAAACACTCTGGTACATGATATCCCTTAAAACCAAAAGCAAAATGGCATATCTAAATACTGTGTAGAACACTTTAGAGAATGCATGGCTATGGCAACTTAAGAAGTGGTGTATTAGACCAGTGACCCTGTCCCTGCCCTCACCACCCTGCCCACATGGCCTTCTGAAGCTTGCTATCTGAAATCTGGCATTAAGAATGAATGGAGTGTGTCCAGATAGTATTAATTAAACAGGATGGCTATTGAGCTCTGGTGGCAGCCATATTAAAGCCTGGCTCTGTAATTAATCAGAGAGGCCCAGCGTGGCTCACCTAATCCTGCCACCCCTCTACACATGCTAGCACTCCATCACGCCTCAACAGCACACAACACACACACACACACACACACACACACACACACACACACACACACACACACACACACACACACACACATGCAAAACAAGCACTAGAAGTGCTAACTGAAGTACTATTCAAGCAGAGGGTGTAAAAAACCAAAGAAAAAATACAGGGCACTAAAGTTCATAGTAAAAAAAAAACAAAAATCCAACATTGGTTGTAGGTGAGATTCAGAGATACGCAATGGAGATCTGGCATGAAAACAGTAAATATTAGATGTGTATTACCTTTTAGATTCATTAGATTAGATTAATATTACATTTTATTTCACCAGTTTATCTATCTTGGCTAGTATCTCTATTCATGTTTTCTCAACGAGGCTAGAGTTTCAAGACAAGACTGCTCTCCTCTCTCACTCAGGAAAAAACAAAACAGAATCAAGGAAGCCTCATCCATCTTCAACATACTGAGGCAGAAAAGACAGTAGCACACATAACATGCATTTTACTAGGGCCTGCATTGGCCTGCATGTTTTCACTGGTGGACTGTTTTACCTATTAATTTCTAATTTTCCAAGTTAGAACAGATGCTATATAAAAATACATTCTATTACTTTAATAAAAAAAAAAATAATAAAACTGAGCCTTATCCACAATCCACCCCCTCCACCCATAAATGAAACTCCCAGAGTCTGTAAATGCCATACTGAGTTAATAATCTTCCCTGCAGTTCAAAACTTCAAATCAAACCAAAATCTAAAAATAATACAAACTGCTGATGATGTAATGCTACCATCGGTGCCCTTCGAATAACAACACAGATCAAACGATACTTAGCAACGATGCAAATATGATCTAACATAGATCTGTCTCTCAAAATGTACATTTTTTTGATTGCACAAAATAGTAAAAATAGTTACAAACTGAAAAACAGTATGCTGTGCATAAGCAGACAGAGGCTTCTCTGGCTAAATGTAGCTTCACAACCAAATTGCTCAAGTAAATGTCTCTAATACAACCCACACACTCATGTTTACTTCAGATCATGCAGGAATTTGATATGTATAGCAGCTGTTAAGCCATGGATTCTTGGCTTAATGCGAGGACCAGGACCTAAGACTGCAGCCTTGTCTGCTGTAGCTGACTACAGAGGCAGCACCATAGTGGGGTAAGAGGGATGGCTGGTGGGCTGATATGCTAACCCTAGGTTAAATGCTACTGCTACCCTAAGAGAACGACATATGGTCCCTTCCATATACCTCTGTAATGTTCGCTCCCTCAATAACAGCCTGGACTAACATAACTTCATACTGCAAGGGGTGTGTGACACTGTATGTTGGGTATTTGCTTTGGCACACCGGTGTAAAGTTTAGATTAGGAAGAATTTTATCTGATATATTGTCAACTATACAGGTGTTATAGATTTAACAATATGAACTTTTATTACTACATCTCTCAAATGAGAAATACTCCCTCACTGCCAACAAGTTTCTTGCTTCAGTCCAGTTCTGTCTACTGCACAAACGCACAAGACACAAAGTGTGCATGTCAGCTGTACCAGCGTACTAGGATTCTTGGTTTTTAAATGCCAGTATCTGTGCTGATACCACTATGCTATCAGTATCAGGGCAATAGTACCAAGAATTCCTAACCTTTTCAGTTTTTACAATTCTTTACTATCGTTCACTGCACTTATTCAATATTTAGTCTTCAGAACAAACTGTATAAAAAGAACTGTAGAAGTGAGTATCTTTCATTTCTTTAGTTAGAGAGGTAGTAAGGTGATGGTTCAGGTCGATGCTTCTTATGTAAAATATGGTGCTAGGAAGATTAATCAAGGCGAAAAAGTTCTATCAAATGAGTCATAACAGACTACATTCCCCTCCTGATGGTACAACACTGCATCCATTATCATCAATAAAGCTCTAGCTGGAGGTTCTGCCAAAGAGGTGCCTGCTTTGGTTTTGCAAACAATAATGAATCATTACTGGAAAAGTCATTCTAAATCTCACTGAAAATATCCAGAGTTTCAGAGCTTAGGAGAGAGAGAGGGAGAGAGAGAGAGAGAGAGAGAGAGAGAGAGAGAGAGAGGAAAAAAGCAAAGGAAAGCATAACAAAACGGGGAGGTCATGAAGAAGTCCAATGGTTTTCCGAATTATTGAGTGTGTGTGCCTGTGTGTGTGTGTGTGTGTGTGTGTGTGTGTGTGGAGTCAGACATAAATAACCGTCAATTAAATAATTAAATACTCTTAATGGCTGCGATCATCGCACCACCTAATTATAACCATGGCCGTTATTAACAGATGTTGGCCCTCGCTACTGGTGAGAGCGAGAAGGGATTAATATTAGGTCTGCCTTGCATCTTCAGCAGTTGCCCTTGGAGACCAGCAGGGAGAATATAAAAGCTCACAACAATAATCTGTGAGGAAACTGTGAGGAAATTCTTACTTCTACAAATCCTCCAGATTTTGCAGCACGAATCACCACTCACCTGACCCCCTGCAAAAAAATAACCCCATAACTACCCTATGCAATATTTTCAATCAGTAATACTCCATTTATATGAGGCTCTCGCTTTAGTTCACAACAAGATTTTATTAAATAATTTAATGAGTTGCTTCCTGCAAAACTAGATGTCATTCATGCCTAAACTTTGATCAATATTGTGAAAACAGTTTCATTTACTCTGACGTATTTATTATTCTGTTTTAATTGTTCTTTTTCAAGATGTATCTTGCAGCCAATCAAAGACGGAAGGCTCTTGTGATCAAGGGAGAGTTTGTCAAGGGAGAGTTTGTGAATGTACTTGGACTGTGAATTGGCAGGGCAAGATCATTGGCAGGGACTACCAGGAAAATTAGGTAAATGTAGCAAGTAATGGTATTTTTCTTTATGGCTGTTCATTTCCCTCTGCAAACCTTATAGTGATAAAGAGATAAAGGAGACTGCAGACACTTTTTGGGGTTGTAAAGCCATAGACTACTGTGATGTATGTGGCAGCAGGTAAATCAGTCCACAGTAGTCTTACATTTCAAACATCTGCCATGGTCTGCTGTAGCATTTCAGTCACAGAGTTACACAGCACAGTTCGCAGTAGATGGCTGCAGATCCTGTTTCAGGCATTCGTTTCAGTTTCCAAATACAGGTGCAATTCCGTGCACAGTCCTTATCTCTTATTTCAACACAACATGATAGTAGAGGTGCATGCATCAAGGAAGAGTCACTAACCTTCCATATACAACAGCTAATGTAAAGGTTATTTGAAAAGCTCTTCCCACTTCAACACAACCAGGCTGGGTACTTAGTTTTACTACCCACAATTCCAGCTAATCTCTTCTTATGATGTACGGCTCACAGAGGGGCAGTTTGACCAAGACTGTTAAAAGTGGGGTTTACGTCTTTTTTTCTGCATAAGTTGCAAGAAAATGTGTGCCCTGCCTCTTACAATGACAGACGCTGTCTTTGCAAGCGTACTCCTGCAGCAACTAGATTTTTGGCACATATTCTGGCTCCACACCAGATGTGTTGTGTGCATTGACAGGTGATGAATGACAGTGCCCAGGAACCATCAGCCTTAACAGATCCCCTGCAAGCATTCTGCTCAGCTCACCCTTAGTGTTCTTCAGTACAGATCATCATCGCAAACTAGTCTCTCAGGCTGGGACTCAAAGCTGGAAAACACAACTGGTCCTTCTACGATATAAACAGTTTCTCACAGAGGCAAAAACAGCCAATTAAGGAGAACTGGAAGGCCGATTTTGAGTAATGATAATGGTGAGTCCACCTTTATCCCTTTGATATAGGCCGTCCAATCAAAGGCCCCAGAAACTGATGGCATCAGTCCTGTTGCAGAAAGGTTAGATATTATGTGGCCCAGTATACTCAGGGAAAACGAGCTGAAGCCAAATGAGCAGCAACACAGCTCCTGTCCATCTTGACAAATTGCAAAAAACCTAGACAGAAAGGAGGTTAGTGCTGTGTGGATGTGAATGAAAGTAGGTTTACTCTTATTTTATTGACCCCAGAGGAAAGTCCTCTGCATTGAACCCATTCACCTGAGTGAAGCACTGGGTAGCTGGGAGTGGCGCCCAGGAACAGTGTGTAGGGACGGTACCTTGCTCAAGGGTGCATCAGTGGTACCACCGGCAGTCCTGGGATTTGAACTCAAGACCTTCCGATCACAGGGGCTACTCCCTAACCACCAGGCCACCAGATGCCCAAACAACTTGGTTACCTCACACTTGGCAGTGAGGAACCTTCATGTGTCACCTATGTTCATAGCACTGAAGCGGAGTTGGAGAAGTAGATGGCATCTAAGCCATATAGTAGTCAATGGGATCCAATTTGTACTGCGCCACAGAGCCACTGTCCATGGAATCGTACATAGTACATAATGGTTCAAACTTGACACTGGTGAAAACCATGACACCGTTTTATTCCTGAACTTTCTAATTTGTCAAAGGCATGACCTCCCTTTGTGTTGCTGGTTTTCTGTCCTTCATCATTTGCTTCTCGGAGCAGCAACATTTGCATTTCATATGTCCTTCTGTCCTACTCAGGTTTACAGAGATAGGACAGAAGGGTTTAGGAAGATTGATAAGCTTTTTATATCTTCAGCAAAAACTCACAGCAAGCCTGTTACTAAGCAACATCTGTCCCATTGGTTCAAGGGAGCTATTGCTTTACCTTAAACCAGCTTGTACCCTCAAGCTGGCTTTATCCGGAGCCCTGTCTTATAGTGTCCCTATTCATCATGCTTACCTGAAGAAGAGTCTCAGCACTAGATGATTAAGTAAATGGATGATTCATGTTGTGTGGCGATTGGTCTTCAAGGTGGGCTTGTTTGGCAATATGTAACTAATATATCCTGTAGAATAACAAACATGAAAATGTATAAACATAAACAGAAGCTTGAAGAGATGCAGTGGTGCTTCTTGTGACTGGAGGATGGACACGCTACTCTTCACCCTCACAGTGTTGGTGGTACTGTGCAATCTGCAAGTCTGGTAGATTAATTCAAATGTGCAGAAAAATCATAAATACATAAATGAATAATAAAATACATATAACCCCATTGTGTCATCTGAAGACAGGAAAGGTCTAAATCAGAGATGTTCAGTTCTGCACCTAAAGGGTATAAGATCTGCACAGTTTGGATTTTACAACTTAAACACAACCACTAAGCCTGGCAATAAAGGTGTGTCTGAACAGGGAAAACTGTGCTGGACACCAGTCCTCCAAGACCAGAGCTGAATATTGCTGATCTAAATGCACACCTCATCCGGTGTTGTGGCTGTATGACAGATGGAGCTCAGGCTAATCTTTACAGCAGTCATTTGGAGAAAAGGACAGTGGTGCACTGATGTGACAGAAAACGAGCACATGTCAGGAAAGTGTCAGAGCATGATTAGTGATGCTTAGAACAGGTTACACTCCAGAGAGAAATTCACCCCCCCCCCAGAAGCTTGACTAGACAGGCCATGCCAATCTCCATGAGAGGAAGAGGGGAGTTATGAAGGAGCTGTGATGGATGGTAATGCTCACACACACTCTGTATGCACACCCGCATGCACACAGTCCAACTCAATCAGCAGCACTCATCAAATGTAAATGTCTTTTACATACAAATAACCCAAAGATGAGCTGTCCTATGAACTAACTAGTGCAGCGTACTTGGTTGTTGTCCTTTGAGCACTGAATGTCATTCTGCTTTTCGAGAATGGCAGGTTTACATATAAATCATCTGAGCACTTTAATCTTTATTTCGTTATTGTTGCTGTAAGACAAATATTTCATAAAACTGTGAAAAAGAAATAAAGGTACCAAAACCAAAAGGGTCGGAGTGTTTTGTCTGAAATTATTGGAATTACTTATTCGAAACAGGAGGAAATCACCCTCACTCAGCAGTATTCATGGATTCTCCTGGAGCTGGCAAAGCTTAGAAAACTTAATTAAAGCTGGATAGTTTTATTGGCTCTACAGATGGAAATCACAAATTAAACTGAGTCACAGAATAGTGGATTTCCAAACTAATTATCTGTGCGCAAACCATTCAAAAAGGAAGGCTAGTTAATACTCCTGCAAAGGTGCATGTCTGCGTATCTGCATCTTAACACAATGAAGGGGTTCCTGGGTAGGCTTAGCTCACTGAAGCTCATGGAGGGCCAATGATAAAAAAACTAAAACAAAAACTGAAACAGTGCAGTAGGTCGGCTGGCGTAAGGAGTGCAACACTGCAAATGTATTTTTAGAGTGAGAAAGAGGGAAAAAAAAACAACACTTTCTTTTGTGTGTTCTGTGTATTCTGGTTAAGACACTGCCCCTAGTATCCTCAAGGATGCCCAGACAGTACACATTTTTATTCAAACCTTACATGTTGGGTTGGAGCAAAAATCTGGACCTTCTAATCTCCTCTGAAGACTGGTTTGAGAGCCACTACCTAAGTATGTCAGTGAACACAGACAAATGTTCACAGAATAACAGATGCATACGTTTTGAGCTTAAATGTGTGTTTATGTGACAGAGAGAGAGAGAGAGAAAGACAGAGAGAAAGAGAGAAAGACAGACAGAGAGAGAGAGAGAGAAAGACAGAGAGAAAGAGAGAAAGACAGACAGAGAGAGAGAGAGAGAGAGAGAGAGAGAGAGAGAGAGAAAGTGCTAATCCTAAGCGGTAAATATTGATTCTAAAATATGAAATCACATTAAATCTCTGTCTTGGTTATGGGGATCCTCATTCACAATGTGACAGTATGGCATTAATAATACAAGGCAAAAGGAATGAAAAATGAATATACTGCCTGTTGGCAATATAAATACAAAGAAAACAGGATGAGCGAAAGGGTGAGAGAGAGGGAGGGGGTGAGAATATGAAGCATGAGAAGGTGTGATTGAAAAACGTACTGCAGCAAACGAGCACAAGGGTAGAAGGAAGAAAAAAGAATGTGCCACACAGCACTGCTTGGTGGACGGAGAGAAGGAGAGAAAGACAAAGATGTGGCAGGGTGAGGGACAAGCAGGAAGGGGATGTGTGAACACGGCAGAGGGAGCACATTAAGGAGAAGAGCGGCTCGGGTTTATATGCTAAAGCCAGTCACACTTCTAATGAAATGTCAGAGGTGGGGAATTTAGCACAGAGTGACACGGCTGAAATGTAATCGCAGGTGGATGGGTGAGTGATTTTTTTCCCTGCCAGCCTCTAATGTGATTTGAGGACTAATGGAGTGGCCCGATTCTCACTGAGGACCCGGCGAAGGCGCGAGGAGAAGACGTTTCAGAGAAACGACTTCTGAACATGTGATTACGACCAAGGTGTCTCAAAAGCCAATAAGAGTGGAGTGGCCTGGAGACAGGAAGGCCTAATTACCGGGGATGGCAGGTAGGAACGAACGAACAGGGAGAACGAGCAAAGAAACACTTCAGAGTCCTAGGAGAGAGAGACACAAGAATGGAGAAAGAGAGGAAGGAGGAGGGGAGAGAGAGAGAGAGAGGGAGAGAGAGATAGAGAAGGAAAGAGAATAAAATTGTCAGCTAATTAACTGACATTACGGCTCCGCCTGACTTCCTCTCTGCCGACAAGGACACAGCACGCACTTACATCGCCTCCTGTGACATTTCCATAAGCGAGATGGAGGTTAAGATAACGGGCGGAGGAGAAGGAGGGTGGAGTGAGACTGTTTACTCAATGGCAGGAAAAGAAAAAAGAGGAAGGAGACATAATAGAGGAAATCCTAAAAGCCAGATAAAAGTATGCTTTATCTGCAATGAGGTATTTAAAAAAAAGCAATATTGCAGCGAGAAGGCATGGGAAATACAAACAATATGACCATGGCACTAATGCAGTAAGTATTATGAGAAAAATTAAAAGTGTTCAGCTGCACTTTTACTGACAGGAATCTATAGCTCAACAGAAAAGATCAAGGTTCTTTTTTCAAGAATTGTTATGTGGTGGTTCTTCAGACACTGAATACTGTTCTTCATCTCTCACTGGGAAAAACTGTTCTACAGAATATCATTAATCAAAAGTGAATGGCATTGTGCAAAACACAGTGCTCATGCACTGACGTTTACAGTTATGGCATCTGACAGACACTGTTATCCAGAACCTCGTGCTTTGTCTGAAGTAACAGAGGTTCTTATGTGCAAAGGTTTAAAAGAAATCTGCACTAGTACTGTCATAAAAATGAACTCTCTTTTACATCAAGTAAACATTTAATGATAAGCAATGTGCAAATGAAAAGCAGACATTTTTGTCACTTACATTAAAGGGCTCTAAGATGAGAATGTGTTTTACTGTTTAAGTTTTTATAGTTGAGAACTGAAAGTATGTTCCACCAGTAAGAAGGACCCAATTGTTTTTTTTTCTGCTTATCAGTTCCTAAACTATACATACATAGATACAATGATTCATACTCACACCAAATTTTAATTTAAATGTTAGATTTGATTAATAGGTTGCTTCTGGCTGGAAATGACAGATGCATGGCACAAAATAGTAAGGAAGATATTGTGCAGAAGACATAAATGGCAAAACAATTTTTACAAAAAATGTCCAAAATTACCTATACACTTTTTCGGTGATGAATGACAAATGGTTCTTGTAGAGGCTACAAGCTTTCTGCATGTTTCCACATGGATTTTGGATCACTCCTCTACTGCGATGATTTCCAGGTCTTTGAGGTTGGAAAGCTTCCTTGCCATCTCTCTGGCCTCCACATTTTCTCAAATGTGTTCAGGTCTGGACTCTAGCTGGCCAAACATAGAATGTTCATACTCTTTTTGTTAACCATTCCTTGACGACTTTATCTGTATATTTTGGACCATGGTCTTGTTGGAAGATCCAGTGCTGCCAAAGACCAAGTTTTCTTCTGATCTGATTCCCTTCAGAATCTTAATATAGTTCTTTTTTCTCACGAGGGTATGTTAAATGTGCAGCCAGACGTCCTCATTAAGCTCTTTGGTTTTTGCCATGACCTGCAGTTAACTAGTCACCAGACTGGAGGACTGTCGGATCAGCTGTTCTCAGTATATAACTGATTAGCCTTCAGTAGAACATGATACTAATTTTGGACATGCCATTTTTGTAAAAATGTAAGAATTTATATCTTTTGCACAATCTCTATATGTTTTAGGTGAACACGCCATGCATCAACATATTAATATTTATTTAACATTAAACTTTCAAACTACTGTCCTTGCCAAATTGTTAGGCTAGAATGTGTGCAAGTCTCAAACATGGATCACGGCAAACGGTCAAAAGGGTGGCTTCACTACACTAGACAAGAAAAAGACTAGACAATGTGCAATACAGGCATGAAACGAATAAGCTGCTCAAACAGTTGTACAAGCGAAACAAACAACGCAAAAAACGCTGACTTTGTGTTTACCCTACAATTTAACCCACTATGTTCATGTTAACACTCCCTACAATTTAACCCACCAGGTTCTTGCCTGGGTTCTCTTTCCTGATGAAAAAGCTCTGCCTGCATAATGATGGTGGAAGGAGATTCAGTGGAGCTTTGTGGACTGTTTATGTTGAAGCTAGTGTTTTGCACAGGCAGGCTCCGGGCTCCGTCCTCCAGGACTCTGGCTGGTTCCCTGTACTACATCACCCACAGGGAATACCGCACAGGCAAACAAGCTTGCTAACAGAGTACATTCATTCATCATGGTAACACTGATGAAAGGGTTTTGGCTTGGGAGGTGACAGACGCAATGACGACACGATGGGGCTTTCTGCCCTTCAGCTAGGCTGCCA
The DNA here is from genome assembly GCA_037974405.1 of Brachyalestes nurse. Lineage (NCBI taxonomy): Eukaryota > Metazoa > Chordata > Actinopteri > Characiformes > Alestidae > Brachyalestes > Brachyalestes nurse. The sequence goes on along the minus strand of JBBPCY010000007.1, from coordinate 20,399,812 downwards.
AACCATTTCAGGAAGGCCTGAGAGACAAGCATCATGACTGATGAACTTGGATGACAGGTTAAGAGGTTAAAATGGTGATGGAACAACGAAAGAGAAGGGTTCCAGCTTCATATATTTAAACGCATCATGCAGCATGGATCACTCTTAATAAAACGACACACTTCATTGAGCAATGCTTCCCTAGCAAACTACACTCAACAAAAATATAAACGCAACACCTTTGTTTTTGCTCCGATTTTTCATGAGATAGACTTAAAGATCTAAAATTCATTCCAGATACACAATATTACCATTTCTCTCAAACATTGTTCACAAATCAGTCTAAA
>JBBPCY010000007.1:20373752-20399386 GCA_037974405.1 Brachyalestes nurse | reverse complement strand
AATATTGTGTATCTGGAATGAATTTTAGATCTTTAAGTCCATCTCATGAAAAATCGGAGCAGAAACAAAGGTGTTGCATTTATATTTTTGTTGAGTGTATGTATCGGTGTAATGATTGTCCCCTTATCAGTGTAATGATTCTTTCTAAAATATTTACAATATAGGAGAGTTCTTCAAACTCTAAAATGGTTCTTCATATTCACATCTCATTTGCCATTCATTGAAAAGTTCTTTGGGTAATTAAACCTGTTAATCTATGACATTGCACAAAGTACCCTTTATTGTTAAAAATGGGTAACTCTTAACTAAACAGTTTACAAGAACTGCTAGCCACAACACATTCCCTGTGCAGACATTTGCCACCAAGACCAGCTAACTAATGGAGCCCTGATAGAATCATCTGTTCTCATCAGACCTTCTTTCTTTTCCCATAATCTTCCAAAAGACTTTTAGCTTGGGGAATTGTGGGTTCATGAGTAATCTGGTAAGAGCTCCCCATCTTGTGTGAAAGAGAATTTGCTTAATGGAAGGCATTGATGTATCCTCCTCTATATAAACACTGGGTAGCATGATGCTGTTCTTCATTTGCAATGTAACTGCTCAGTCTTTAGCCGCAGAGAGCAAACAATATGGCTTTTCTTCCACCTTCTTAGGGTTCCTCCTCAACAACAGCATTAACTCGCTTGAGTTAGTTGCTCCTGTAGAGCTAGAGCAAATGTTGAACATGAAGTACCTCAGTGGCTTTTTCTGATTCCTCAAAACTAATTATACCCTTCAGCTACCCAGGCAAATTAGATTAGAGCCAGGGATTAAAAATGAATGGGGAGATCCAGCCAGGTGAAACGGTGAGACAGGGAGCAGTGAGGGAAAGCAATTAGGAGAAACCATAGCCATGCAGCGGTGTGTCCAGAGGGGAGAGCATGGCCTGGTAGTGGGTTTCAGCCCCAGAGCTGGAGTTACACACTGACCCCAGCTCAGCATGGCCGAACTGGAGGACACTCACCCAAACTCTCTTCTTACAGCACAACATTCAGCCAGGGGCAAGATAGAGTTCCTGAGGTGTTAAGGTCTTTAAGGAGGTCCTCATTAACCCTGTGCATCTTCAGATCACTGTTTTTCCTGCTGGCTGCCTCCATGCCAGAGATGGTGAGATGGCAGAGTTTTTCTGTGTGTGTGCAGGGGCAATTAGCCAGATGAGCCAGAGCCATCTGACACCAGCCTATGCGCACAAACACTAAGTTCACTGAGGCGTGTTACATGTATAGAACAAATGCCAGCACCAAAGTCTGACATGGTACCATAGAATCCAACAGCATGACAGTCTCAAGGGTTTTGCCAAGTGTTCTTACTCTATGGAGGGATGAAGCGATTATTTGCAAAAACACCAGTGTTAGGGGAATTTCTGCATTAGACCAAAAATTTAAGAGTGTAAGAGGCATTTTTGCCCCCTAAAGCTTTTTGACATGAATCTACGGTAGCTCAAGTGTTTGTCAAAACATAGATAACATTGTATTTTGATTGCTTACGTATGTGCTTTTTAGAGACTAAACATTTCATTGACTTGCAGTTAACCAAATTTTTACTCAATTTCTACCTTCATCTTACCAACTTAACCTGATCGTATAAACTCAACTTAAAACATCATCATAATCCTAACCCTGGGTTTAACTTGGTCTTAACCTGTTCATAGTCCTGACCCGGGTCTTAAGTCTAACACTGAGAACAAACATTTTAGTTTTGCCAGATAGTTTGGTAATAATTCAAACATCTGTAGAGCATCTACAATATTGTGTTACCTGTTAATGTGGCTGAACTTGCAGAGAGAGTTCATCTTCAGTTAACACATGAAAAGTTTGTCACAAATTCAGTAGAACCAGATCTCTTGTATTCTGGGCAGATTTAAGCAACAATATTAATGCAAACACACACACACTGCTTGGCAACATTCCAATAAACAGAAGACATGATGTAACAGGTGCCATACACTCAGTGCAGTGGTCATAAACTCAGTGTAAAACTGGTGACCTGCAATTACCTCCATAAGGCACTCACTGATTCATCTCACACCACACACTCATCCACAAACACATCCGGTGAGCTCATTCAACCGCCAATAGAGTGCTGAAGACAATGCACATTAGCCGTCTCATGAGCACTAAGAGTGCTGTGCCCAAACACGGTCATATGGCTTGCAGCACATCCTACCCCACAGAGTATGTGGACAGACATCTCTTATGGAGGACCTGGCACATCATGGTTTTACATGAACTGTCCCATTTTTATGAAACATCCCTTTTCTAGGAATTAATCAAAATTAAATGAAAAAAGGATTTTTGTCTTCTATATTTTTATTTGTCTTTAAAATCATTTCAATTAGGTCAATAACAACAACTTTATTCTTCTGTAATCTTCAGTTAACACAAAGATTTTAGGCAGCTGGTGGCTTTGTGGCTACGGAGTTGCCCCTGCAATCAGAAGGTAGAGGGTTTGAATCCCTGGACTGCTAGTGGCACCACTGAGATGCCTTTGAGCAAGGTACTGTCCCGACACACGGTGCCCCGTTGACTAAATTTAAAAACACTTTTACATATTTTAACATATTATAAGATCATTACCAAAATCTTATATTACCCCATCAGGAGCTACAAAAACCAGAATGACTTCTTTTTTTCCAGATAGCAGAAAGAAAAAATATTTAATTCCCCACTTATAATTTTAGACACTTCCCAGGACAGTCAGCTGGACAGCTAGTTTACCAGGTGTTTGGAAAGGAGTGCAATAATTTCCATTGATGTCAAGTGTGTGTCACTAGGGACTAGCTGTCTAATATGGATGCACTGCCTCCATGATGTACTCTGAAACCTTAAAATAAATGAGAGAAAGTTTAACAGAATGAAAAAGTACAGCAGGAACCACCGGGAGTTGCTATTATGAGGAGGTACTGAAACCCCTCTAATAAGCTCCATATACTGGAGAGGAGAAAGGTCTGCTGAATAATTGAAGAAGCTGAACAGATGCAGGGTTGGCACCTGTTTGATCGGTAGGCCACAGAGGCCAAATGCCTCTGTATGGAAACTGGCAGTGGAAAGCCAGCCAGGGCTAAACATAAATAATTTATCCAAATACCACCTTATAGACCCTCACCTAAATCATTAAATACCATATACACCACAATTTCTCACACAAATAACATTGTCTTGGTGCGGTACGTTATTTTCCATAATTTTTTCCAAGATTCTCCCCAATTTAATTATGCCTGATCTTTTTAAGCAGCAAATCATTTCTCAGGATCCTGCCCACTTTATGTTATGCTTTCTTGGAACTGGATGGCTGTGGCATCACCAGTGATCGAAATTTGGGATAAGGTAAGAAAGAACTTAAAACAATAAGACAAAAGACAGGATGCATTTCACTGGGTGTTGTGCTTGTATAACTATGTATGTGATAAATAAAGTATATTGAATAGAAAAAATAATATATATATATATATAGACAATAAACAATAGTACAAAATACTGACAAGAGCATTAGCAAATAACAGTAATTTTATATAAAAACTTTTTCACTCATTATTCTAAAAATTATATCATTTTATAAGAAAATTAAATACAATAGCAAAACACCGTTCATTCTGTAGGCCACTTTGCAACTATGTCACATTTACTCATTTTAATGAAAATACAAGGGTATAAACTTCCAGAAATAGATGCTTGTGCCTGCCTTTCTGAAACTGTTTAAACCAGCAACAGCGTGTAGAACTTTCCATGTATAATGTTTCATTTGTGCATACAACACACAACACTCCACAATATCACCTGCAAGAGCACTATAAACAACAGCCCAAAAGACCTACTGCGTACTTCTAATGACCCTGACCTGGTCCAAACTCAGTGGCCAGTCTTAGTGTGTGAGACCGAGATAAATAATGGCGTGTTTTCCTTGGCCTCCATTACTCAAGCGCTGAATGCTGAAGTTATGTGGATGTTTGCTTAGCAACTGGTCACGGAGAAAGTCAAAACAGTACACAGTGTTACAGTCTCCCACTCTCCCTCTCGCTTTGCGTCTATCTCTATTTAAAGCTGAGTATTAAGTCTAAAGGACACAAAGACACATGGTGCAATAACTGGCGTCAGAATAGTGCCATTCCTCCTGCTGACACATTTTAAATGAAGGGAAACACAAAATAATGCCCGCATATTTCCAAACGATGCCATTACCATGCAGGAGAATAGGAGTTCTACTGCCAGATGAAGATTTCTCATTTCAGTATATTGCTTTAGTCAAGGTTTCCTGCGTTCACAGGCACCTCTTTGATCTGATATTTGACATCGTCACACAGGAATCATATCTGGAGAGCAATAAGGCGCGTTCTTATTCAGGCCGACTGGGGAGAGTCAGTCATCAGGCAGATAGGAATGAAACAAGCTGGAGCTTTGGAGAGCCGTGGCTATAATACGTGTTCAACATCATTAAATCTGAGGGGCTATTAAACATCGCACAGGCCGCACTTTCCAAACAAGTCGTCAGCTCCATCAGTCACCAAGAAAGCATGAAGAAACAGGGGAATAAAATAAATAACCTGTATGTGTGTGTCTGACTAAGTGTGTGTGTGTGTGTCTTGTGCAGGCTCCTCTCAGAGTCTCAGAGCCAGTCTTAGGTGAAGCTTGATAGGTAGAATACAATACAAAGAGAGAGTGAGAACCCAAACAAGAAGATTGAAGTAGATGTAACTGAGTAGTCTAGCACATCATAAAATATAAAACAACACCTAGAGCTAAGGGAAGGTGCAGCGTCATCTCCTTCCACAGAAATTGGTGAACTGGGGAGTGTGAAAGAGGAGAACGGATCAGAAAAAGTAAGTGAGAAAAAAAGAACAAGATCAGGAACATGAAGAGAGCTCCAGGATTATGGTTGCAGCATCCCAAGACTGCTAAGCACCTCTGAGGTACCCTTGAACAAGGTACCGTCCCCACACACTGCTCCCCACACACTGCTCCCCACACACTGCTCCCCCACACACTGCTCCCCACACACTGCTCCCCCACACACTGCTCCCTGGGCGCTGTGTTCCTTGCTGCCCGCTGCTTCACTTGGTGAATGGGTTTAATACTGAGGAAGAATTTCGTGCTGGTCACACTGTGTGTGCTGTGGTGTGTTCACATATGAAGCATGGTTTAACTTTTTAAACCTATTAAATATAACATAACGTAACAAAACTAAGGTGCAATTTGCAGAATATAACTGGTGCAAATAAAAAGGCCATATTCAGGCATCCATAGTCTGCTTTGATAGTGCATAAGATGGTGGAAACATCTACATCATCATAGTGAGAGTTTTCTTCTTTTTGTGTACATACCGTGTGGCCTCCAGCTCAAACTAGCAGACACTGTGTCGATACAATATTAGTATTATTAGTTATATTAACTTGCCTCCAAACGTCATGCAGTGTCACACCAGTGTGACCCGCAGAGGAAGTCCTCCAGGGGACAGTGGAGATGGAAACCACAGCTTGTGGTTGAAAGTGGGAGCTGTATTGCCGGGGTGGTGTCATTTCCTCTGAACAGGCTGAGGAAGGATGAAGGTGGTGGTGATAATATGGTAATAGTGTAACAATAATAATTTCATATGACTGTATTATATGACAGGCTACAGCCACTGAAGAAGTGCAGATAAAGGGCTCAAACAGCAGAAGGAAAATGGGTCTAGTTTTAATGTTGATGCCTTGTCACAAGCCCTGTCCAACGTACAAGAGCCAAAGATAAAGCATAGACACCTGAAATATTTTTTTTTCTTTGACTCCAACAAATATTTTAGGTGTGGGGAGAACTTACACAAGTAGTGTTTATACTTTTCTGATTTTTCTTATTACCAATGGTATATATTAACACATAATCTTTAGACAAATGATATGCATGCAAAAAGGTATCCATTTAATAAACTGTAATGACTTATGTCCTACATGTTAAGACTGCATTCAATCATGGACAAATAATTTTTGAATAAATACACAACAAATTGTGTTATCTGTGGTTCTGAATTTTTTAAGGCACAGTTGCCCAGTAAGGTGCAACATTTTTCATCAAGAATACATACTAGAATATGTGTAAATTCATTCACTTCCCAGGACACTGGCAATGTGCAAAATCTAACATATATTTCAGGATATTTCCCTGTTTAGCAGCTGTGGCACATACTGACTCAATACTTCGACGGATATTTGCCATTGAATGAAAAATACAGCAATTTTCATTCTTTATTCTGAGAATATAAATACTTCAGGAATAGTAAAGATATTCCCAGATATTCAGCTTTTCATGCAATGTTCTTGGTCCTGACATGTGATTTATGTGACATGTGAGTAACTTTCCTGCCTATAAAAGATTTACATTACCTGGAGATTCTTTAAAAAAGTTAATCACAATTGCACATTTCGTTTTCTTGGCACATTTATTTTATAGAGAGTTCTATGTTTTTGTTGGCCATTCGGTCCTGGAATCTCAGCTCCATTTACACTATCATAGAAGTTCAGAGAGATCTGAAATTGACCTTTGTTTCCAGCCAGTTTCAATTATCCACTCTTCTCAATTATTAAAATGAAGTATTTCAACATCAACATGGACTATTCTCCCCCAAACTTCCTATGGCTCCAGAGAATGGAAACACTCAGGGGCATGGGAGTGCCCAGATGGCAGTCCAAGCAAATACTTTGGGCTTTCCAAAGTGCCTCACTGACAGTACAACAAGGAACAATTAGGTCCCTCATTAGTACTGAATACTGAAAACCATTATTATAGTGTGTGTCTGTGTGTGTGTGTTGTGGGGGGGGCATTGTTTTTGTGAGAGGAGCAGCTGGTGCCTGTAACCTGATGAGTAACAACACCACGGGTCAGCGGTGCATTCTGAATACTGAATGTGGCCCAACAACTCTTCAAACACAGCACACACTTCACTGTTCCCATGGTCACTGGGCTGGTGGAAGGCATCTCAGGCAGATGCGTGTCTGTCTCTGCCATACCGTGAGGGCCTTTTGAACCAGGTCTCGCATTTCAAAGAGCCTCCAACTCGGGGGGGATGCGTGGCCAGCATAGTCGAGAGGAGGCAGCACCCGGGTGGAGCATTCCTTCAGCGTAGGCTGCTTCATTTCAGCAGGGGCTGGATCGATGGGGGATGCAAAGGGTCTGTGCTTCACTGATCTTTAGACAAATCCCACCAGGGGCCAAGCACCACTCTCATTACTGCAGCCCAAATAAACCACATCCGACCCACAGCCTCTTTTCTCTCTCTTCATCAGCTCTCCCTCTGTCTTTCTCTTTTTCTGTGTCATGCTTGCTCTTTTTATTTCAGAGCTCTCCTCTTCTCCGTATCTCCCTCTTTCCCTTTCCTTCTCTCCATTTCTCTCTCCCTCAATTGAACAATTCTCCTCACTTGCCAGCTCTTCCTGTCATTTGCTCTCTCTCTCTCTCTCTCTCTCTCTCTCTCTCTCTCTCTCTCTGACTCTCATTTTCCCACATTTTCCACTATTTCTCTCTCGCTTGGTTGAGTCCTCCCTCTTGCCCTCCCTCTTCTTTTCTCTCTCTATTTGAGTCTGTGCTAATGCACTGTTTCCTCAGGCTAAGCCGCAGGGGGGAAAAAAGGGCCCTTGTTAATTATAAGGAAACTAGCCCTTTACAGTAAATATGCCACTCTCTGAACCGCAAATGGAAGCTGTCAGTGCTGAACAGCAGACAAAATGCCAAAGTTCAGCCTACAAAACACTGACAGAATGCAGCACTGACATTTTTACCACTTCAAATAATGTTAAATACCCAATCGGAATAAAAAAGGTGCTGCTCTGAATGTGGTTATTGCCACGATTTCTCTACATCCTAGGTATAACTATGTACAGTATCTATAGCACAGCCCATGTCGGGTTTCTCTAGTATTTCAACATCTGTAAGTAGGTTTTAATTCTCCTCAGGCAGCACTTCAGAGGCTTCACCTGGTTTGAATTCAGCTGAACCAAAATGTTTGATCTTCTCCTGCTCACAAAGCTCAGCTGTTCACAACTCCTGATGAAACAAAGCAAGAAAGTGTGTCTAAATGCATTGGAACATGGGTTCATGAACAAAAGCATATTCTTTTAGGTTGACATAACAAAATGATGAAGTGAAAATGGAATAGAATGGAGGTTCTCACTTTTAACTGTAAAATCAATACTAGCTAGCTTCTTATCAGCCTGCATTTTTGTTTTCATTCCATCTCACAATCCACCGTAAATGAAGTTTTAGCATCTTGGGCACAACAGATTACAACAGGCTACAACAGATAGGCTATTAGTCAACTTCCACCTAACAGTCTCTTTCACCTAAATGGCCTTCATGAACTAATGGCCTCCTTTCTGCTGGAATTCTCTGCAGAAAGAACTTGCTCTTGTTCCATTCCCAGCAGTACATGATTGCCGCAGTGCTGTATCACTGCATTAGCATCACTTTCATCTACTGAGCCAGCTACCTCAAGGGTAGTATCAAAATAATTCAGCAGGTGCTTGTCACCATTCTAGCAGAAATTCACAACACTTCAGTCTAAAATCATAACAGGTTAAGGAAAGAATTTAACAGCATGAGAACTATTGGAAACGTTTTTCTTCTATGGTCGTTTACAAGGGCCTGCTTAAGGAAGAGTGTTGCTGTTGTAGAGGCAGGTCGTGGTCTTGTGGTTTGCGAGTTGCCCCTGCGATCAGAAGATCATGGGTTCGAATCACAGGACTCCTAGTGGCACCTCTGAAGTATCCTTGAGAAAAGGACTGTCCCCACACACTGCTCCCCGGGTGCCATGCTGTTCACACTATGTGCTGCGGTGTGTTCACATATGACAAAAGGACACTTTAAACTTCAACTACCTAAGCTATCCCTTCGGCTTACACAGGCTGAATTATGAGAGTGGCCTGGCTTGTTATTTCAAACAATAAAAGCATAGTAGTTATTTAGCTAAGAGTTGTTAGCCAGCTAACTGCATAGATGGTGAGCAGTGGAAAGTTTTGTTTTTATTTACTCTTTATTACAATAGTCAAATTGAATGCTTTATTAGAAATAAAACCAAGTGAATGTAAAAGTTTTAATCAGGATAAAGTTGTAAAGAGAGCAAGGGAGAGCATGGCAAGACATTTGTTTTTTGCCAAATAATTAAAAAAACATTTGAGAAAGATAATTTTGTATAAGCAACTTTTTTGTAACATCCTGCCCTGTGAAACGTCTGTCTCAGCCTGTTTTCCCATCATCTTTTCATTCACCTTCAGATCTCTGATCATGTGCTTATTTTGGTTAGGTTTTGCTGCTCCGCCTTTGCTTCACCGTTGTGCCATGCCCATCACATGTTTCTTGGCTGTAACCTCACCCTCTGATTGTTATTAGGTGTTCCATTATTGTGTTCTTCTCTATTTGGAACACTTGCTGTGCAGCGATTGGTCCTTTGTAGACCTGTTCGCTTGATTGTTGTTGTTATGCACTCATTCATTGTAAAGTTCTTGTTTCCAAGGATTATAATAAAACCACCCCGCACATGTATCCTGCTTCCTCTCCTGCTCATCCTACACACCTCTGCGACAAAGCAAAGCAAAAACTGTTTTGCTCAACCAAAAGTGGAAGGAATGCAAATAATACATGGTAACTGTTGTAACCATTACAACTTACTCCCCATAGGCAGTAATACTGTAACCTCATGAAAACGCAACAAATTCTATACAGTTCAATCTTGTCTAAAGTCTAAATACAGGAAAATATATTATGGCTAAAGAATATCAATACAATAAAACTGTAATACTGTAAACCGATGTAAACACATTCTATACAGTTGTATTTTGTTTGAAATAAACCTCTTTTAAAGTCTAGATACAACAAATCATAGCAAAAGAATATCAGTGCAATTAAACTGTAATACTGTAAACTGATGTAAACACAACAAATTCTATACCATTCTATCTTGTTTGAAATAAACAATAGTTTTAAAGTCTAAATACAAATAGATTCTCATCTTCTCTAGGTGTGGATGCTGTACTTTAACCTGGCTCCTTCTGACTGTGAGTTGTTTAGATGCATCAATAGTGATATACAGTATTTTATGCACCAAAGGAATTTACAGGCCTTAAACACAACTCAGTAATCAAAAACTCACATATCACATATCACAAAACTCACAAGTCACATATATGGCACAAAAACAGCTTTCAGAGCGTATCTCAAATCTATCCAACCTGTCAACATTTGCTAATGTACCTCTGGTAATGTGACTAGATGATCAAAAATGAATATATTTCTTGAATACAAAAAATTGTGTTACAAAAAATGTGTAGGTTGTGCCCCACTGTCCCCTAGTTTTAATTCACCACATTCTACCTTTAGACATATGTCCAAGACCTCTGCTGAGCCTGGGTCTGTTCCCTCAGCCCATCACCATGTGAGTACTGTCATTTTACTTAAAATCCTCTATGCACCTATTTCAGTGTGTGTGCAGAGCCATGGCCTGCTGTCAGGCACATCTTTGGAACACTGAGCGAGTGTCTGCCTCTGCAACCTTGCTGAGCAGTCTGCCTTTTCAGGTAAGAGACAGGACGACATGATCAGACGTTCAGAAGAGCTGACTGACAGCCCTTGTCTGTGCAAGTCGATGGAGGATAAAACCTCAGTACAGCCCTCTCACGCTCCCCTCTTCCCCTCATCCTACTGCCCTCCCTCCTCTTTTTCTCCTTCACTCACTCAGTTTATGTCTCCCTCTCTTTAGGACACCATAAAGAATTCTACTGAAGTCGTTTCTACACCTGATGTCTCAGAACATTTCTAAGACAAGTACACAGGAGACAAGGACCTCTTCTAGTCCATACATAATAAGGTTGTACACAAGATAGCTGTCCATTATAGTGCACATCTGTACTCTGGTCATGGTGGTGGGGGTGTCAAGGTAAGGCACAGTTCAGCAGTTCCCACATCCAGCAAACCTGGTTTTTAACTGGAGGGTTGGATCAGGTTTGTTTGAGCAGGGTGATCACCACACTGTGCTGGACACCAGTCTTCCAAGACCAGAGCTAGGCAGCCCTGTGATAGCTTTACACTGTACTCTTCATACATAACTTACCACATATTCTACACATTTGTTAACTCTCAGATGTCTTAAGTTGTAATTTTGCTATGCATTTAACTTAATGGAGCACCTTGTGGCCTGGTGGTTAGGGAGTTGCCCCTGCGGTCAGAAGGTGGTGGGGTTGAATCCCAGGACTGCCACTGGCACCACTGAAGTACCCTTGCGCACCCATCCCCAAACACTGCTACCCGGGTGCTGCATCGCTGGCTGCCCACTGCTTCACTTGGTGAATAGGTTACATCCACAGAAAGAATTTCACACTGTTCCCACTGTGTGCTGTGCTGTGCTGTGTTCACGTGTGACTATAAGGGACCACTTCACTTTAACTTACAACACATCATATTTGCATGCAAATAACATGATTACATAAATAGTTTGTTAGGCAGTGAAGTTTCAGTGTCAAACAATAACAAATCTGTGACAATTGTAAAGAGCAAATTTCTGCAAACAATTTCCTGTGAACAAGGTAATTCTTTCTTAATAAATAATTTTTAATAAAACGGCTCCTCTCCTAGTTACAAACTACTGTATACATGTGAAGTTTAGAAACTGCACTTTCACTTCTTGAGCCAATTAGTGTTAATTCTTGAGCTACTAGTGTAAAATAAATAAAATACTGTATTGTATTAAACTGTCATAATCATTTGTTAGTAATCAAGTAATCTACTGATGTCAAGTAAAAATGGGTCATAACAGCGTAACTGAACAGCAACATACTATATAAAGCCCATGAAAGATACCTGAAAATGACGTGTCGATACTACGTGTAAATTAAATTAAAGAATTAAATTAAAGAATTTTTAATCTGCTAAATCCTGTTCATCATTCATATTGCGAGCTACTTACAAAATGTAAGAGGCGTTTTAAGATGAGGAGACCTAAGAGGGTTAAGAACATTTTATTGAACGTTCACTATGCATTGTTTTTTGTATAGATATCCCACCGGTTTATATGCATACAACAAAAATACTAAAGCTAAAGCAAGCTTCCATGAGCTGTTAGCTGGGGATGCTGTAGAGCTCCCAAAGCCATGAAGTGCAAGCTGACTTTATGGCTCTTAAATAGTGAGATTTTTTAATCATTTATACTATGCCAAATCCTACTTCTGTTTGAAGAGTTATTTCGCCTTGGTCCTGATGGCAGTGGCAGTAGTGGAGTGAGTCCTTCAGCCTCCCTGGGCTCTGTGGTGCCAGGCTGAGAGAGAGTTAAGGCACAGGCTCAGAGAGCGCCAAGAGATGTGTAAATGTACAGTCAGGATCTCTCGCTCTGTTACACAACACAGCAATATGGAGCAGCACAAACACAGGCAGGGCAACAGTCCAGGGAGATCCCCTGTCTGTTGGCTTACATATACTCACACTCACACCCATGCACATAAACGCAATCATAATCACTTACATGATGATTCTGTATTCTCAAGTGCACTGTATACACAAGGTTTGCAGACTGTAAAATGTAAAGTCATGTAAAAGAAATACTATTATTTTGCAGCTTTTGTCAAAATGGCAACATTTAAATTGTGTTATTCAGTTTAAATTACTTAATGTGTTTAAGATCATACTGTGAGTATAGATAAGATATAGTTTTTTTTTATGTTCTTGTCTTTTAAACAAACCATGGTAGCAAACTCAATGTTATGTAACAACTCTAAAGAAAAAAGATCATTTTCTGTTAGGCTGAATAGGACTTTTGCCAATGTTCTGTAAAGCTTGTCCAGTCTAGCAACAGTTGCTATGAAAGAAAGCATTTGTGGGACGAGCATGCACACATAAATTCAGTTCATTTTAGTTCCAGTTCAATTCTATGTGCAATGTTGCAAAGCATAATAAAAGTGTTAACGTAGCAACAACGGCTACAAAAGAAAGCACTGGAGGGCAGAGCATGGACAGGTCAGTTCAATTCAACGTAGTTTTACCTTGTACAACGTTGTGAAATAATAATAAAGACTTAATGCAGTGGAAGTAATTGTAGCAATTGTCTCTCTTTCTCTCGTCTCCCTTTCTCTTTCCATCACTCTACTCCGTCCACATGCATTTCTTTCTCTTTTTACCTTTCACTCCCACCCAACCTGTCCATATCAATCTCTGTCTACCCACTTAATTACTGCACCATTCAGATTTTCTCTCCCACTCCCTGCCACTTTTCTTCTTCATCTCTCACCCTCTCTCTGTCCATAGCTCTCCTCAGTGAAGAGAAATGGAGAAGGACAGGAGGAGTACAGCTCTAATCTGCTGTGAAATTGGGGCAAGACCGAGGACTCTGCAGCACCACAGCTCCTATTTTAACTCTCCCTGGACCTAACTGCTCTTTGAACCTACGTCCATGTGTCCAAGACACAAATATACAGACCTAAAGAAGCCTTCACACTTCAAAGCAGGATTGGAATTACAGTTGCTAAATTAGCCCAGTTACCTATACTAAAAGAACTTGTATTTTGCATTAGAACTTACTACTATATTATTTAATAATAAGCCCTTCGCTCGCCAGACAAGGATGAGGACAAAGACTATTCAGATGGGATTAAATATACATAGAGTTCTAAGAAAATTTGCTCTTTTTCTTTTGCTACTCTCAGATTTTATTTCCAAACTGGCCAAGACAGTGTTTTTCTTTGACATCCACTGAGAGAATTACAGGCCAAATAACCCATTGTTTCCAACTAAAATCAGCAGTTTTCAGTGATTGTCCAGGCAAATGTTACCTCAACAAAATAGGGGAGGTTTAACCTCTTTGTACTCAGTGTCATCAAATTTGTACTTTCCTAAACTAACCCAAACAGGGCTAAAGTGAAAGATGTAAAAATCCTGTGTGGGCTTTTAGTAAACTATGAGAGAGAGAGCAGTAGTCAAAACTGTGGGTGAAACTCAAGTGGCATGCAACACACAACAGCGATAACCATCTGCGGCCTGGAGTGCAGGCTGGGTGAGCAGACAGAGGTCGGACAGGCGTACTGTCCATTGCTGCCTCTCAGGTGGCCCTCAGCCCTGCTTCACTGCATCAGGGTCATCAAGGTCTTGTGTACACAATGAGATAAGAACAGGTTTGTGACATTGTCCCAGTAAAATCCTGACACCAAACACATCCTGTTTGCTTCTGAAATCTTCCCATAAGCAATGTTCTTTGTGCTTTGGGTTTGTGGTTTCTAAAGAAGTTTAGGAACAGTCAGTCAAGCTACGATTTCCACAATAACCAGGACTTCGCATAGAGAAGAAGGTAGACCTTGCCAGTGAGACTGTGTCATTTTTCATTACGATCACCTACACACACAATGACTCACACAAATCTTACCATATAGAGGCAGAATGAGCACGACTGAGACCTGAAGAACGGTTAAGAAACTCAAATCTAGCATGTACTACACCCTCAGTTTGAACTTTTGCACCTTTGAGGTTTGATCAGCCTGTAGTCTGGTGTCACACACACATAGGAAGCTTGTCAGGTACATAAAATGGCATTTAGAAGGGTGACTATTACTACTCTATGCAGCATTGCATGCATCTTATCGCCTCATAGGCAAATCAGTGACAAATTAAAGGAAAACACAGCATGAATCACTACCATGACCTTCAATGTGCAATGGGATGTATCCTAGAAGTCTCATGAGCTGCATTGAAGGGATTGTTCCTCTAAAAGATTTTCCCTTTGTTGTTTTGATGGTGACGGAGACAGTTTCCTAACATGTCCAAAATCTCCAGCAGGTTTTCAGCTGGCTCACTGTGAAAGCCATAACATATAATTTATATCGTTTTTACTTATTGAACCATTCATTGATCCCTCGTGTTCAGTGGATGGGGGCTTGTTATCCTGGGATAGACCACTTTTATCAGAAAGACTATAAATGTTTCACTATATGTTTCACAAGTGTCAGAATAACTGTTTTATTCATTTGTAGTGACCTTGTCTTCTAAGGCAGGGACGCACAGCTCTGGTCCTGGATGGCCGGTGTCCAGCAGAGTCCAGTTTAGCGATGTCCCTGCTCAAACACACATAGTTCAACTCGTCCTGTTAATCGTGAGGTTTAGCAGGTGTGTTTTTGAGCAGGGAAATTACTGCTCTAAGAGATGAGAAGTTCATGCTGTGAATTTGCGGTGCTGAAAATGCGCGGCCACAGTCATGAATAACTCCAAAGTATGACTGGCAGCTGATGATGGTATGACTTGAAACAAAGTGACACAAAGAGATTGCAAATTAGTCTTCTTCAGGGCTCTTTTCCCCGCTCACTTTCTTTCATCTTACGCTCCCACTCCGCTTCTGAACCTTTCCTACCTCTATTAAAAGCTTTTTCTCTTTCTTTGTGCCTCTCTCACTTTCACTCTTATTGCTGGCCTCTGATGGTAGCATAACATTATAAAAGAAGAACAAAACACACACACACACACACACACACAAACAAACACACACATGTTTAACAAGTTTTTTCTCTCTCAACTGTGTCTCATCGTCTTTCTCTTTATTTCCTCTGTATCTTTTTCCTTTTTATCTCTCTTTCTTTCCATTTCTCTCTTTCTCTCAATCTTCTTCTATCTACCACTCTTTATCTCTCCCTTTCTCTTTCTATTACATTGGCAGGGCTCTATTTTGGGTCCATTGCAGTGTCTGTGTCTGTTTGTGTGTGTGTGGTGTTTTTTCAGACAGCTCAGGAAGCCTCCTCAGCAGGTCACAGATGTAGCTTCCCCATTACTGCCCCCAGCATCAGCAAACACACACGCAACTCACCACACACTGCAGCATCTGGCCTAAGCACAGCAACAGGGAAAACAGACGTGACATTAAGCCAAGACGTAAATACTATTCTTCAAACCCTCATCCCCACATCCACAAAGCAGTTCAAGCATGGGAACCAATAATGAAAACTGGAGATTCTTGAGAAGAGTCTGTGAAACTGCAGGATGATTATTCACTACTATTTACTGTCTAAAAACTGCCCCTAAACTTTTGGACACATAGTGTAGTTGCTGAACTGGTCAGAGGCGATGTACAGTAAGCCAGCAGCATTGCGAAAAGGATGCTATGGTGAAACAGAAGCCCGTGGGGCCTCGTGGGAGCTCTAATGCCACATGACTCCTCACGTTGAAACCCTGAACACCGTCCACTATCTCACATGCACGCCCTCTTTCTCTCTCTCTCCCTCCCTCTCTCTATCTGTAGTGGAAATCCTGCAGGTGGAAGATGTCTGAATGGAAAGCTCCTGTGTAAGCAGACACCTGTGAGTAGATCCTTGGCTGCAGATTCCTATCTCAGTCTTGAGGCTGGTGCAAATATCTGGTTAACACTAGTGCTAGCTTAATCATCCTCTCTCTCTCTCTCTCTCTCTCTCTCTCGCTCTCTCTCTCGCTCTCTCACACACACACACAACAGGCATGGCAGTGATTAAATGGCCTTGTAGGGGATTCCAAGTGGTTGTTACCTTGTCAACTCAAGTATAAATAAACCAGTGTGCATTGAGGAAAGTCAACACCTTACCAGCTAAACCCATGCGTCAAACTTCACCAGCCTAATAAAATACATGTAAAGCACTTACTGTTACCAGTAAAGAGTCTGCCCTGCTGTACTAGATAAACTAATTCCTGACTGAGCAAAATGATACTTGAAAAGAAACATTCAATGAAAAGTTTATGAAGGAACTGAAAGTGTTTTTTCTGTTCCAAAACTTTTATTTTTAAGAATGTTGGACTATAAGGCCATGTGTGCGAGGCAGTGTTACACACAAGGACCCTTCCTCAAAAACAATAACAACACATCTCACGTCTGTGTTTGCAATCAGCTTTTATTATTACACTACGCTGAGTTTTTGAACAGGGCTGCTTTATTGCAGCTTCAGAGAATTAACTGCAATGTGATGACACTGCAGTAAAAATGAGGTGTTTTTAAAGACTGACTATGTCCCTTGATGTTGGCGGCCTATTTTTCTAAAACTCCAGCTGACATTTGTGGTGGATGAAGCAGGCTCCACAGGGCTGGGCTGGGTGTGCGGGCCAGGCTGGGGTTCTCTCCTGCTGGGCACAGCAAGGTTGTGAGGGGGCAGCAGTAGCTTTGTTTAAAAGGTCACTGCAGTGGCCCAGCTGGCTGACCCACAGCAGCCTGTGTGTACACTGCAGCTAAAAATACAGACAGGTCAGGAACGGCAAACATGCATGTAGAGTCTCTCTTTTTGATTTGTGTGTGTGTGTGTGTGTGTGTATCAAGAGAGACAGAGAGAGAGACAGAGAGAGAGAGAGAGAGACAGAGAGAGAGAGAGGGAGGAAGAGAATAGGAAAGAGCCAGTGAAATAGAGAGAAACAGAGAGAGGGATAGACAGACAGAGAAAGAGAAGGAGGGAGAGACAGAGAAAGCAAGAGAGATACCTACAGAGATGGAGTGAGAGAGTATAAAGTGAGTAGAGAAAGATATATACATATATTTTATGTCCATATTATTATAAGAAGTATTATTATTAATAATAATGTTATTATTGTATTCACTCTGTTTTAACTTATTTGGTTGTTAAATCTTTACTGTTTCATTGCCATGCTTTGGCAATACATGCCAGTAAAGATTTTTGAATTGAATTGAAGTTAATTGAATTGAATTGAATTGAATTGAATTGAGAGAGACAGAGATAAAGGGTGAGAGAGCATAAAGAAAGAGAGTAAAGGGACAGAGAGACAGACTGAGAGAGAAAGGGAGGCAGACTGTGGTTCAGTGAGTGATTTATCACACTGTTGTTTTAAACATAATACCTCTGATGATAGGTGAGCCTGTTGTGATCATAAACTCCTGACTCATTTAATCATTTAATAAAGTAAAGAAACTACCAAAGTAGCTTTTGAAAAGTCACCTGTGAATTTATATCCTGTTTACATTGTGCAATCAAGCAGACACATCATCAGTCACTAAATCAGAGATAAACATGATTTGAAATGGAAAATGTTTAGGGCAACAGTCATAACAGTCATAATAAACAGAATGTGCAATTTAGAATGTGCAATTTAAAATGTGCAATTTTTCTGGTGCATTTCTAATGCTATTGTCAAGGCCTGTCATTCCATTGTGTACCTGTGTGTGTGTATTTACAGTGTTCTCCTTTACACTTATACATCCACTCTGTATATACTTATTTACATATAGTCACTGTGTACATGCATACAACTTGCCCAAGCCTACATCTAGTCTTACTTCTAAATGAGAAATTTAGTCTACTTACAGTTTACATATATTTATGTATATTTTTTTACAATACAGTCCTGCATACTTTAATTACTAGATTTTATACTGTACATTTTTAGACTGTATATTTGAACATTTTATTTTATACTATACTGTGACATAGTACTTTATTCTATTTTTATTTTATTCGATTCTATTGTTTTTCTTAATTATGCTGCTCTTAACTTGTGTGCACTTTCTGCCGTGACTAAGCAAATTTCTTACTTGTGGGACTAATAAAGGTTTATCTTATCTTAAACCTTGATTGGCATCTGGGTTATTTAGACCTGATCTGTTTACATCTGTAGTTCTAGTCAGACGGGTATTCACCATAATGATAGAAGCAGGGAATGCAAAAAAATAGTAATTCACTGAATTCACTAACTGCATCCATGTGAATATAATATTACATCAACACAGTGTGTCATTCAGTGTACTAAACTTCTGCAACAATTTTCTTGGTGAAACATTTGAATGGCTCATTTTATTAAGTATATTGTACTGCCTCTAAATGTGTGAGTGTGTGTGTGTGTGTGTGTGTGTGTGTTTATGGCCGTGTGGTATTAGCCAGAGCAGTGGACGTAAAAAAAAAAAAAGAAAAGTCTTCGGCAGTGTGATGAAAGCCAGAGGAAAGCATGTAAGTGTAAAAATAACGGCACCACTTCACAGTAATTCACAAGTTATTATTAATGCTGGCTTTCATCTCTACATTCTGAATTAATTTTTCCTGTGCGTCATACATGCAGAACACCCTCCCAACACGAAGCAAAAAAACAAAAAAAGGAACCACCTGTTTATAGTCATTCTGAGGCTGCACTGCAGGCCATAAGCTAGAGGAGAGGGAAAAGCTTTCAGATGACAAATAGTCCTTCAAGGGCTCATGGATCCTGTGTCTACTGGTAACACCGATAGGCCTCGCAATCAATATGACATCAAGATAAAGTGGCTCTAATAATAGGAAGGCAAACACCAGGCAGAGCGGAGAAGAAGAAGCAGGTCAGAACAGTGTGGCAGGATCAGCTTCCATATTAAAACACAGCTCAGAGTAAACACACACCCATCCTGCATATACACAGCCAGAAAACTGACCTCACATCAGGTCAGCCTTTGGTTTATTACTGTCATCTTCATTTCATCCCACCCAACCACCCACCCACCCACACACACACACACACACACACACACACAATCATTTGTATATTCTTCTGTTCATTTTAAACAGTACTTTAACCCTATAAATTCAAAGTGTCTGCATTTAGGGCCTGAACTCGAGTGACTCATTCTCACAATACAGAACTTACTGCACTATTCTACTCCACCTTCTTTTAAACATTTGCTTCTATTGCACTCTCAATTTTCTCTTATGCATTCTTTTATTTTTTTCCATTATTTTATTGTATTTGTATTCTATGTCTGTAAAGCACATTGAATGACCTTTTGTGTAGAATAAAATTCTATATAAATAAACTTTCCTGAATGTACTGTTTTAATGAGGTACACTAACACAGTTCAGGAATCAGAATTGTCTTGGGAAAGAGGATCTTCCTAAATGTCTGTTTGTTTATTTATTTACTTCATTTTAAGGATGTAAAAGTTGTAAAAATGACCTTAATTTCTTCCTCATGTCTATAATTTCTAATGACTTTCACTAAATATAATTGTTAAAAAAGACTGAGGAGGATTATTTGTTTCTTGACCATCATTTGTAGTTCTTTGAATTAAAATGAACACTATTATTTTTTTGTGTGTGATTTGGTTCAATTTTAGTGTCCTTCATTTTTGCAGAGTAGATTATAGTGAACAGAAAGTTAATGCACTTAATGTTAAGTTCAATTTCTCATGTTTATGTTAAGCATTAATATGTAGCATGATGTTGAAAAACAAAGGTTCTTTGAACACCACCATAGATGAACCGTTTTACAACATAAAGGTTCTTTAACAATTTAAGGAATTTTTACATTACTTTACATGACTTAAAACTAAATAAAAGGTTCTTTGCGCTCACATATCTCATTAACTAACTATTGAAAGGCTCCCAAAACTCGATGATGTAGAGAAGAACCCTTTAAGAATATACTTAAGAACATGTAACAATAATAATATTTATTTTCAAGAAAAGCATTACAGAACATTCTTCCAGACATCTTAATGTTTGCCTTAAGACCCAATGGTTTTTTCATAGAAAAGTATTGGTGTATTTGGCCCAGACTCTTAGCTTGCAACAGAACATCTTAATGTGAGTAATTATTATATTAATGAGATAGTGCTATGATCATGGGTCAGTTCATAGTAGTTACTGAATAATTCTTAAGATTAACGAATAATAAATATGTTCAAAAATAACTGAATAAAATTGTGTTAAGATTAATTATTGAATAATATGTCTAGGGTTAAAAAGTCAGCCATAATCAAGTCAATGTTTAAAAAACCTTGAGCTGTAGACCTCATTTTAAGACATGTTTTCATTTGATAACATTGTACTTTATTTTGAAATACTAATACGACACTGGGGTGGGATTTAATTAGAAAGTGGCACAGATTCATTACTCTGTCCAAATATGGCCTCTGATCCATTTTGTCCATATCACATTTTAATTAATGTCACTAATTCATAAATGCTCTCTGTTTGCTTTAGTGTGTTTGAGTTGTGGGCAGCGAAGGGCATGTCCGAGATTTGCATGTGATTTGCATGAGAGCAGTAGAGAGTGAAGCAGGCTGAGATTACTGCGGAGAGTGTGCAGGCTGTGAGAAGGCCTGTGTGTTCTTAGACAGCAGATGACATGGTGCAAGAAGAGCAGTGCAGAGCTGCTGTTAGAGAGAATAAAATGCAGAGAGAGGAGTGAAGCTCCACTCTGCAGCCCAGGTCACACTCCTCCACCCAGCACTCTCTCTCTCACACACACACACACACACACACACACACACACACACTGTCTCTGCATATTTTCATATTCAAATAAGGAGCGGAGGCACAGGGACTTTCACACAGCGCCAAAGCTTCAAGTTTAATTCAGAGAATATAAAAGAGAAAGAGAGAGGAAAAGTGGTGAAAGAGAGGGAAAGAAAGATAGAAATGATAGAGAAAGTGAAAAGAGTGTGGAAGAGAAAAGAAAGGAGATAGATAGATAGATAGATAGATAGATAGATAGATAGATAGATAGATAGATAGATAGATAGAAAGAGTGAATGAAGGGAGAAAAGGAAAATGAATGAGAAAGAGAGAGAAGGGATAGGGAATGACAGAAATGAAATAAACTAGGATCAAATGAATAGAAGTGAAATGAATTGATTTACAACATTGTCAGTGCTGAAAAAGTGGCATGTCAGTGATGAAGACCTTCAGATGAGCCAAAGCTAAAACTAACACTAGAGCTATTCAATGCAGTGTTATGAAGGACCATTCATGTTCATGAGATGTTTAAGGGATCAAACTTCAAAGCGATGAATGGTGATGTAGAACACAGATGACTAATAGCTTACCTTTGAGCTACTTGTTAATAGTTTTGACATTAAATTGTCTAATACTTTTTCAGAAGCAAAGCTGTTAAGCTGCTTGGTAGTCTAAGTATGCACTACTAGAAGGAATTACACAACTAACTAGATCTAACTTCTCCATTTAAGAATGACACCAGTGTGCCTAATGCAGTTTATTATGTTGAGCTATCTCAGGAGAATTGTAATTTTTAAGTTTATCAGAGTCATCGGATATATTAAATTATGTCAATTCTGGAATACATAAATTGTATAAAAATCAGCTGTGCTTATATGGATGAGCAACAATGAATGGACAGAAGGAAGGATGGATGGATGGCTGGGTGGATGAGGAGAGAGACAGACAGATAAAGAGATAGACACGTAGACAGAGAGAGAGAGAGACAAAGAGAGAGAGAGAGATGCAATAGATACAGGATCCATTTCACACTCCACACACTTTTATTTGGGAAGAGCACATTCAAAGCTGTCATCAACTCAGCAAGTTCAGTGCACACACACACACATGCTCAGTAATGCAGAACACGAGGAGTGTTCTGGGTAGAGATGAAATGATAAACAAGTGCACCATGCTGGAGACCTAAACAGGTACTATTTACTCTATATAGCATTACAGTGTCTGTAGCATTACAGAGTTATGGCTTATCATCACACAGGGTGAGAAAGTCTATTTTCTTTTAGGCCACGTTTCTGCCCCCAACCCCTTAAATCTCTAAAATACCTGCACTAGTCGTGAGGTTGCAATAATGTCTGTGCATGTTCATGTGTGTATGTGTGAGGGTGCGCTCTCCCCTCCCTCGTGTTTAGTGAGCAAGCACGGCATCATTGCGCGAGTAATGAGGCAGTGAGCCGCCAGCCACCGCAGCCAGCAAAGCAGTCAGCATTCATTATCTGCTACTAGGAGAAAAACACACTCATTCCCATAAACACACTGCTTAACTCCACTGAATCAAAAGTATCGGTGTATTCTATCATTCGATCACTTTATTCTACCATTTAATCCTTCAGTTTTATTATTCCTTCATTCAGTTCTGTTACGTGGCCATTGTGTTCTATCATCCCATTGTAGCTTCCAGAATCAGAATCAGAACCAGAAATTGCTCACATAACAATTTGCAAGAGCAATATAAAATAGTAAATATAAATCAATCCAAATAAGAAATCTGCAATACAATATGTTATATACACAAATACTGGGTATTAATACAATAGTTAACTTACAGTTAAGTGAATTACTAATAACACAAATGGTGCACGTAGTAGAGATCAGTAGTATACAATATTGACGTAAGTAGTGATATTTTTCCACTTGTCTCACGCTGTTGTATATGGTTACACTGTTTATACTGTCTATTCTTATTCACACATTCCTTCAACCGCTGCACATGTATGTCTTACCTATATGCACCTTATACCTTTACCTTATTTTATACTTCTTATTTGCACTGTTTTTGTTTTGTTTACAATGTCTTATGTCTGTTAAAATATATGTACACTGTGGAACCTAAGCTTTGCCATTTCGTCTCTCTGTATACCTGTATATGGTTAAGATGACAAAGTTCACTTTGACTTTGATATTCAAATGGTAATAATATGATTTAGCACCCATTTAGAAAACTTCACATGATACTGCACATGGTAAGACTATGGCACATAAAGTGGGGGAAATAACTATTTGATCCCCTACTGAATTTGTAAGTTCGCTGACTTAATTTATGAGGTATGAGCTTTCATTTTTGTGGAGAGAGACAGAATATCAACCAAAAATCAAGAAAAAACAAATTCAGTTCCATGTCACTGAGTAAAATAAGTATTTGATTCCTTACAACCCAGGCAGACGTCTGGCTCCCACAGACTGGCTGTGTGTCCATGTTGCACACAGATTACAATCAATCTATCAGTTACAGATACTCCTGATATTAACTCGTTATGTGTATAAAGCACACCTGTCCACTCCATTCCAACCTCTCAACCACCATGGGTAAGCCAAAGAGCTGTCAAAGGATATGGAATGGGTTACAAGACCAGTATCAAGAAGCTTGGTGAGAAGGTGACAACAGTTGGTGCCTTAACAGTCATTTGGAAATGGAAGAAATATAAAATGACCATTAGTTGCCCTCAGTCTGGAGCTCCATGCGGTATCTTGCCTCATGGGATGAGGACGATCATAAGAAAGGTGGGGGATCAGCCCAGAACTACACGGGAGGAGCTTGTTAATGATCTGAAGGCAGTTGGGACCACAGTCACTAATGGACTGAAATCTTGCATTGCCAGCGAGGTAACCCTGCTCAAGAAGGCACATGTACAGCCAAGCTTAAGCTTGCCAGTGAACATCTAAATGATTCAGAGAAGGCTTGGGAGAAAGTGAGACCAGAATCGAGCTCTTTGGCATCAACTCGATCCACTGTGTTAGGAGGAAGAAAAATAGTAAGTATGACCCGAAGAACACCATCCCCACAGTCAAGCATGGAGGCGTGCATGAATATGCTTGGGGATGATTTCCTTCTAAGGGTACAGGATGACTGCACCACATTGAGGGGCCAATTGATGGGGCCACGTACCATAAAATCTTGGATGAGAACCTCCTTCCCTCAGCCAGAACACTGAAGATGGGTTGTGGATGGTCTTCCAGCATGACAGTGACCCATAACATACTGCCAAGATAGCAAAGGAGTGCCTAAAGAAGAAGCACTTTAGGGTCCTGAAGTGGCCTCACCAGTCTCCAGACCTAGGTCCTATAGAAAATCCGTGGAGGAGCTGATGCTTCAAGTTGCCAAGCAGCAGCCAAGAAACCTAAAGGATTTAGAGAGTTTCTGTAAAGAGGAGTGGGCCAGAATCCCTTCTGAGATGTATGCAAACCTGGTGACTGACTAAAAGAATCGTCACTGCTGTGCTTGCCAACAAGGGTTTCTCCACCCAGTACTAAGTTCTGTTTTTCTTGAGTATCAAATACTTATTTCACTCAGTGAAATGCAAATCAATTTATAACTTTTATGTAACATATTTTTTATTGATTTTGGTTGATATTCTGCCCCTCTCCATAAAATTGAAACTACCTCATAAATTAGAGACTGTTCATTTTTTTGTAAGTCAGCAAACTTACAAATTCAGCAGGAGATCAAATAATTATTTCCCCCATTGTAATAGGATACTTCACAAAATGATAATGTTTTAACACCAGATAAGAACATTGCTTGATATCGCACATGGTAGACTATTGCACATAATAGTAAGACAATAATGCAATAATAATAGTGATACACATAACTCAATAAGAAATTGCACAACAAAGTAGCATCAGGTTATTACACAGATATTGTGTGGATGTGTGACAGAGGAAGGGGCTCTGGAATCATGGTGATGGGAAGAAAAGATTTTCAATTATTGTATTCTACCATTCTATTTTATCATACTGTTATTCTATTCTGTAATTCAATCATTCTATCAGTCATTTTATTCTAGCAGTCTATTCTTTCATTCTATTATTCGATCATACACTAGGTTTAAGATTAGCTTAAAAGTACTCTGTTTAGCTAAATAAACTGAGTTAACTGGTTTAATTAAAGTTTATTAAGGTACAATAATGTTCAAGTGAAGTACAGTAAACCCTCACTATTCGCGGGGGTTACGTTCCAAGATTACCCACGTATAATAGAAAAACCGCGTTGTTGTGTTTTGGTTCAGAACATGCCTAAAAATGCCAATTTTTATAGTGTAAAACCTAAATATCCTCTGGAATATGCCCACAGAACACTTTAATTTCATTTTAAACTCAGTTTAATGCATTACCCTTAAAGAAAATGTAAAGGTAAACTCATATTTGCCTCTTTTCATTTAATTTACAG